>VUYV01000085.1:3423910-3683286 GCA_008711295.1 Anarhynchus alexandrinus | reverse complement strand
AAAAAAAAAAAAAAAAAACAAAAACAGGAAAAAACCAACAACCAAACAGAAAAAAACCCTACCCAAACCCCATTTTCCAATTAAAAAGAATGTAAAAACCTAATCTCAGTGTACAGTCAATGGAACAAACACAGAAATAGTCTTTCATCCTTAACCAGGCTTCTGTATTTCCATTGATTGGCTTAGCTTTCAGGCAGTATATGAAATATCACATACAATTCTGTTCTGACTCCAAGAAAAATACTCCATTGCAGATATATCAAACTACTAACAGAGATTTTGGCCTCATTTTATAGTCACGATTGGTGTCACAGATGTTACAAATCTCTACATCTTAAAGAATACTATAAAAAGTTCAATGTTAAATAAACATTATCAAATGGTTTGTTTGACTAAATCAGAATAAGTTACGTTTATCTATAATGTTGGTGAGTTGATTAGTCACTTGAAGCGTTTGTTCTTTTTTTAGTGTTCATCCCTTAGAAAAAAAGAAGAGCTTCATTTGCAATTTTCAAGTTTTCCGTAAGAAATCTTGCTGCATGCATAAAGATTTTTCAAGCAATGGTCACAACTGTAGCAGCAACTTTCAATTTTCACTTTTCGTTAACTAAATCTTAATAGAAAGTAATATTTTTTTAAGTTTAAGATTTATTACTGAACTGCAGCACTATAGATATTAAATGTTGGTTTTACTACTAAGAATATGAACACATTAAAACACAGATAGTGCCACGTGCATAAAACTACATCATGCTGCACAAGTCCTGATGCTTTTTTTTCAAGTGGGCTTTAGAGGTGACTTAAAAGCAAAAGGACTAAATGAAATATGACCAAAAGGATAACTTGTGAAAAATTATATCTATTCTAGTATAAATACAATAAATACTTTATGAGCATCCAAACTAAAAAAAAACCCCACCTATTGGTATGAATTCAGCTAAAATCCCCACGCAAAGCAAAACATCTCTATTGACATGCAAAACTCAAACCTTTGGTTGATTTTCTTTGTTACCATTGGCTTTAACAGAAGGCAAACTCTCTTGCATCCCCCCATGGAATTTGACTTCACATATAAAGTTAAATTCTAATGAAAACAAAGCTTTCAGTGGCAATACTTAATATTAAAGCATAAATGATAATTGTTACCATGCAACTACCTAAGATGGCTTATAGCCCACGCAGCAAAATAATGGGTGCAGTAATAGAATATCCTCAATTTTTCTTGTACTTATACAAATATCTTGAAAAACTGTTAGGCTCTGTCTTATAAAAATAGCCTATAGTTCAAAATGCTCCCAGATGCCCCTGATGCCAGTGACCTGTGGAGCAGCCAGCCAGACACAGCAGCCCCAGCTGCCAGCGACCTGCCAGCTCCCTTCCCCTGGACGAGAGGCAGCTCTACGCATCCCGAACACGGGGCGAGGTCCAGCCAGACCTGCAGGAAGTCCAGCCAGACCTGTCATCTTCAGAGTTTGACCGCATCAGCATGTGCTTGGAGCTCATTCTTCTATAGTTCTGGGTCATTTCCTTCTAATTTTCATCCTAACCACCTCCCTTAAACACAGTTAACCAACTCTGCTGCACACCATGAACATATGGAAGCGTTATTCTAGGCCTCCCCCCCCCCCCCCCCCCCCCTTTTCTCAACCTTTCTGATAAGAGTGTAGAGATTGCTTGACGTTGAGATCCATTTATATTTCAGCTCAGACTCATTGAAACAGAGAGTGATTGCGGAGAGCTGCTGGAACAAAAGCTGATGTTTCCTCATTGGCATTTGTCCTAACAAATTCTCTCTGCATTGAAGATAAACCACAGATAAGTACCAGCCACCAGACCAGCTACTTTAACTCCCATCCCTTCCTTGGGAGGAGTCTTCCAGCATTCACTGCTTGAAGACATGGATGCCCTATCTGACAAGCATTTTTGCATTTATAAAGCATTTTGCAAGGTGCAAAACTGTCACCTATAAAGTAAATACCTCAAAGAAGCCTCAGTGAATCCAACCTCCTTCTTCATCCACAACTTTGCCAGTATACCCCTCAAAACACACTTTGGAGGTTTCTAAGCATCTCTTCTTAGAGTCCCTAGCCTGCACTGGCAATACAATGATGAGAGGCTATTGTCCTAAAATATTCTCCTAAGTAGCAGAGAAAGAAATGGGCTTCAACTGACAACGAGAAAAACTGCAGAGCTCCCTGTTTTTTGTCATTTCTACTGACAGATCCTTGAGGTTTTTTCCATACAATTTGATTTATTCATTCTATTTCTGTGTGTCATGTTTCTGCAAGCCTCATTACATGGCTGTGGAAAAAATACTGCAGATGAATTTTTGTTATCTGAAAAATGAGAATGCTTCCCATGCTAAATGGTTCAAGGTTGGTTAGGTAGTGAAGTCATTATGTAAAAAAAACCCCCTTCTCTTAGAGGAAATTCCAGCTTTTTGCCACCAGGCTCTGGAACTTCTACAGTTAATGAAGGATTCTACATAATGATAGAGTCTGTGCATTCTTTTGGCAAAATACAAATAAGCAAAAAAGGGACATGTAAGGAAATTTTCCTTGGAAATAGAAACATATAAAAGTAATTGAATTATTTGACCTTTGAGTATCTTATCTTTTTTTTCTCCTCAAAGGATTGACTTTAAAAAAAAATCATTAACACTGACTGAAGTAAGGATGATTACAATTTTATAATCCAGAGTGCTCTTGTGTATCTGATATTGAAGCCCACACCCAAGGTGAAGTTTATGCTACAGAACTTATTTTCTGTATTGTATTTCATAAGTACATTCGCAGATTCTTGGCAGCTATTTTTTTGTGAGGAAACTAATAAAATTAATTTTTTGTTTCGACTAGTTCTGAACTGCAAGCTGAGCATAATGCATCATACATATCTATATACACTCCCATATGCACAAAGATCTCTTTCTATATATGCAACGTCAGTGCACATGCATGAATACCTGCCTTAACACATGGTTAAATCTAAGCCTGTTATCTAGTGGCCATTCTAAGACAATTCCTACTTTGGGTTTATATGTAGCGGGAAGAGATTCAAAATCTTTCCAGGCGCAAAACTAAAAACCCCTCTAACTTATAATCATGCCGCTCAGCCGACCCTAGAGTCTGCTTCATCGGTACTGAGGGAGGAAGGAGGACTTAGTCCTGTTCTTAACATGCTTTTTCTTTCATGTTATATTTGGAAAAGTCCTGGATTTTTTGGTGCCTACTCAGCTATACTGCAACCCATCCTGTATTAACAGAGACAATTAAGTCCTTTAGGTAAACGTTAGTTCCAAGTAAAACCCCAACAGAATGTATCCCTACAATATATCTCTGCCTAAAAATGCATGATGTTAAAGTTAGCAATAACAGCACACTCATAATCGATCCTGATGTTAAACTCTTGCTTTATATGAACACATAAATAAATAGATGTGTATATGGAAAAAGTATATATGAGGATTTTATACATTATTCTGTTACATATATACATGCCAGTTTCATTAGAACTTAAGTTCATATTGCAACAAAGCTATTGCTGGTTTTTTTCTGCCTTCCCTTAGTGAGTACATGTTTTATTAAAATGCTCTTTTTTTACATTCTGGGGATATGACCTTGGTCGTGTTTAATTACTAAGTTCTGGCAGGTTAAGAAAAGCCTTTTATTTCAAAACACCATATGAAATCTCCTTAGCTACAAGGACAAAATGTTCTATACTCCTGTATTATAAAAATAACTCCACATTTGTGTTTTGTGAAGCATTAGCAGAGCTGAAGTTAGTCAAAATCCTGTATTCAGTATCCCCCCCTCAACCTTTTTGAATCAGAGAGAATGAAAGACAGAGATACCCAGAAGGGCAAACCAGTAAATCGGAAATCTGTGCTAGAAATCTGTCACCAGGACTGCAGGCTTTGCTACAAACAGCACAGCAGTCAGCAGCGTGGGCAGCCAAAAGAGCAAGCAAGGTCGTTCAAGAAGCTGCCACCACAGACCTAAAAGCTGCTAGAAAAATATAGGAATCGTAGCAAGTACATTTAAATAACACAGAGGTCATGGCATACAACGTCACAAAGCAGCAGAACTGCTACTCCATCATAGCTTGGTTTAGTCACTACCGAAAGAGTTCAAGAAACTTGAGCATTTGCTTCTTCACAGATGGAACAGAAGCTGCTCATTCATCTAATGTTAAAATGCTGAGTTTTATCTTATATTAAGTTACACAGAGTCAGGAGGGCACGATCTTGGCCATCACAATAACAAAATAAAATAGTTATTTCCCGTGGTATCCTTATCTCGTTAATAAAAGCAGCACCTCTTTGAGAGGGAGGCACGTGAGAATATAAAACATGTATTTCGGCTTGAGAGAAAAAAACAAATGAATCCTCCGAAAAGAAATAGAAGAATGTGGGACTTTGTGACAAAGTTATTTGTTTGCAGTCCTGTACATATACTGTAGACAAGAGTAAAAGGTATGTGTACGAGTAATTTTTCTTCCATGGCATAAATCCAGGAGTACCAACAGAGCTGGAAACTCTCCCAGTCACAAGAGATGAACGTAAGCAATTGGGCAGACGTGCTTTCCAAAGAACTCTATATTCCCTGCTTTGCTGAGGCAATTTGATCTTAAAATCATGTGGAACTGCATCAGCAAAGACTTCTTGCTGCTTATTGATGTAGAGAAAATGAGGAAGAGAGAAAATTATCCCCAAGCCTTTACTTACCCAGGTGTGTTTGCAAAAGTTCAGTCTCAAAAGCCTGTGTGACAAAGCATCACAATTCAGACCTTTCCAGTACAGCAGAGAAAAAGCTATAGGGCTTTTTAATTGACATATGGTCAGGTGAGTCCTAAATTGGGACTTAGCATTACCTTTATGTAGCTACAGTAAGGCGAAGTCTATTTATGCTTTATGCCCACTATATCTGATTTTACTTTTAGATGGCACATAAAAAGTTGCAGTGAAGTTGGGCAAAAATGATCTCATTGGCACTTTCAAAAAGAGGAATATAATGCTGAATGCTACTTTTGTCTTAGGAGAAGAAGCACTCCAGCGATGTTTGAAATTACCTGTTTAATTCAATATGGCTGAGCTAGCCCAAGGGATGCAGTGGCTCTCCATGGATTCAGTGGCTCACCTGTGTGGATACGATTACACATTTGAGACCAGAACTGTAATAAACTTGTCAAAAATTTGGCTTTATTAGATAAAAAAGCTGACATGAAAGCTACATATAATCGATCTTACTGAGGACAATAGTTAGTTGTGTTCATTGCTCCCTTTTGGTATAGAATCTTAAATTCTTTTCCTCACTTTTCAAAGATTCTTTCTGCAATTCATTCAGATACCAGGTCCTTATCTGCCTACATAGACACAGACTAATTGAACAGAACAGTGGTCGTGGGACCAAATTAACTAAATGAAATGATACAAAGCCCTTCTAAGCTGTAAGTTGGTAAATGAGAGATGTGTCTGATTTTGAGGTGAACGCTATTTTTTTTCATGAACAGATGGTAACTACAAAATTCTTTAAAATAATTTATCTCTCTCTTTTTTTTTTTTTAACATTCAGATAACTCTGGAATTGTTACCAATCGTAAGACACTCTGGTTTTCACCTCTCTGCAATGTTTAGCAGTCTTGCTTAACCCCAGCGTCACACCTACAGATCACCAACACATGACAGCACATTTATGGCGTTGTCCCCATGCACTTGGTTGCTCCCACATTCAACTCCTCGTATGCAGGAGAGTTGATGTCCAACAGATTTCAGGTATGGAGTCTGTTAGGCTTTTTGAACTCTACTTCTCCCTGGTAAACTCTGTATAGAGATTTCAAACAATCTGACCAGACTGAGGAGAAAGTGAGACAACTACAGGCAGCTTTTTCCTTTAGCACAGGGAATATGTATAGCCAATGTATAGCAGGGAGTCCTTGTCAGACAACAGACAGCTGTCAAGTGAAAATGAAAAATCAACTGAAAACAAGAAAAATATTTTAAAAAAATTAATAATCAGAAAATACATTCCACCAAATTGAAACAGGCAGCAAGTGTTCTCACTACATTACTTCCCCCCACCCATTTTTATTCTGAAATAGTTGTGCTGTTGTAACTTCTTAAGCAGAAGACTGCTGTTATCCTTACTCAGCCCCTACTTCAAAGAGGATTACTTAACAGTAAAAGGTATCATATCTTCCTATGAAAGGTGCTACGCTGTCACCCAAAGGCACTGAAGTTCGAACTACTGACAAATGTAATGTACAGCAGTACATTTTAGCTCAGGTTCTTGTCTGACTCCAGTGGAGCATCACTGATTTACAACTACTGAGCATCTGGCTTAAATTTTCAATGTTACTGAAGTAATCGTTACAGCCTTAAGGACAAAACTTTATTTTTTAATGTGTAAAAACCCCACCTGTCTGCTTGAATACTACTTTTTAATTTAAAAAGTGAAATTTTTTTTTAATCATTCAAAAACAAAGAAAGAGCGTGTAAGAATTAGTCTTTAGACAAAATTGTGAGGAAAATGGGAAGATTAGAAAAATGGAGAAAAGCTGCAAAAAAATAATGTGTTAAAAATTAATAGCTTTAAATGCTGAGACTCATAACCATGGCCTTTTCAGGGCAATCAGTCTTTTCATGACTGCTAATAATCAAGTACTAATTGTCTGGATTTCTTCTCAATGAAACAGATGTACAATAGTTTAGTCAGATATTACCTGAAATGTTTGCTTGCTTTTCTTTCTCAATTGTTGACAGAGTTACTGAGATGACAGCTGCTGATAAACCTGTCCCTGTAAATTTGAACTAATCGAATTTTCACACTGATAAATAATGGAAGGCTTCCATACTACAAGGCTGATCAAAAGAAGAATTTCCAAAACATAAAACCAGGTTATTTTAATTTGTATAATTTCATTGAATAAATGTAATTATGCAGGACTTTTTTTTAATATTGTATTCTCGTAATAATGTAATATTTTCTCTTTTTATCAAACATGCATAATTCCTTCAATTAATTTATCTATTTTAATTTACTGATATTAAATTATCTGTGTATACACCTCAATTAATTTACCTATTTTTACTTTGCTGTTTGCTGACATTAATTCAGTTCATGAGGTACATTTCAGAATGTCTTTGTTGAAAATGTGACATCCTGGTTTTAGTCTAGAGGTGAAAAAAAATCAGAGGGGAAGAAATTGAGTTGGAAGGGAGATGGGGTTTTTCTCCCTGTTTTTTCCCCTGAAATGAAAAACTGAAAATAAAGTTAAAATACCTTTCATTCATAGCATTTTCTTTAAAAAAAGAATTCTTTTTTGTCATCCTGAAAATATGTCATCCTGAAAATATTCTTTTTGCTTTGCTTTTTGTATATACTTCAGAATGCTTTACATCTGACAAGTATTTCAGATGAGTTACTTTAGTTAGTGAATTGTGATCTGCAACCTGCAATACCCATTTCAAACACTAACAAACATCTGTCTGCAAAGGAGAAACAATCACTGGAATTACAGGATCAAAGACAAAAATTTTAGAATCATAGAATCGTCTAGGTTGGAAGGGACATTTAAGATCATCAAGTCCGACCATCAACCTAATGCTGGCAAGTCCACCACTAAACCATGTACCTAAGCACCCCATCTATCCATCTTTTAAATACCACCAGGGATGGTGATTCAACCACTTCCCTGGGCACAGGGGTTTCCTGAACACAGTACCCGAGGTGTGGCCTCACCAGTGCCGAGTACAGGGGGACAATCACTTCCCTAGTCCTGCTGGCCATGCTATTCCTGACACAAGCCAGGATGCTAGTGGCCGTCTTGGCCACCTGGGCACGCTTGCCAGCTCATATTCAGCCAGCTGTCGACCAACACCCCCAGCTCCTTTTCTGCTGGGCAGCTTTCCAGCCACTCTTCCCCAAGCCTGTAGTGTTGCATGCGGTTGTTGTGGCCCAAGTGCAGGACCCAGCACTTGGTCTTGTTGTTATGTAGTTCAGACATATTTTCAGATATTGGCATACCAAATGGTTTAGCGATTCTGGAGTTGCAATTTGAGACAGTACCTAAAAAGTCATGCTATATTTATAAGCATTAACAGTTGAACTTAAATTAGGGATACCTTCTTGAATGGCACTATTAAACCAGGATAAAATTTGAAGACTACCATGTCTTATCTTTTAGCTGAAAATATCTTAGTGTATAGGTCACTATTCGAGAAGAATATCTAAAACTTTTCCTTTTTCCTTCCTCTGAAAAAGTGATCTCCTTTACTTCCTTACACTTCCCGGTCTTTTATGCTAATGATTAAAAAGCCAAATATTCTACTAAAGACAATTGATATGGGTCCTTAGCATTTAATACAATTATTTTTTCTTGAGATACATTATAAAACTCTAAAAAAGATTTTATTGCACCCATTTCATTACAGCCAGGACAAATTTTGAAGGCTAATTTTGACACTAAACCAGAACTAAATGTATGCCAACTGGCCGAAATAACACATTAGTTTCCTATGAAAGCTTTGTTCAGATATGACTTTTCCATAGTAGCAGATATGTTTACTGATATGATCAAAAATATGCTAATATGAGTGTCCATTTTATTGCTTACTAGAAATATGATTAAGCCTAATAACAAAGTCATAATGGGATACGGTGCAAGACGCCTGTCTAGGGCTCCTTGAAATTTTCCCCAGTGAATACAGCCATGGTATTAACTGTCTGTGTATGACAGGTAGGCCAGCGTCAAAAGGATGGTGGTTAATGGGTAGAAGTGTAGCAGTCATCGATCTAGCAATCCCAATGGAATGGGTTGTACAACTACATAAAATCATGATCTGCTGCTTTAAGGAGCCCAAAAGTATCATCTGAAAGAGATAACAACCAAAGAGATACCAACAAAATTTTGCTGTGCAAAATGATCATAAAGTTTTTCCATTCATTTGGGGTTCAGAAAGTATCAGATAGATACCCCTTTAAGGTTGAATGTCTTCACTTGTCCTTATATATTAATTTTTAAATAATGGTTATAACCACAGTGAGTATCACCCTCAGAAGCAAGGAGGTTCAGAAGCACAGGAAGGTCAAGACCAGTGATAAGAGATTACCGGGTGGTATGATAAGGCTGTCTGAGTGTCTCCACTCAGTATTAGAGGAAAGAGACATTGCTTCAGAATGTGTCAGAAAATGACCAAAGAATATAAAATCAACATATATATGTTATCAGAGAGGACTAAGTGGTAAATCCAGGAAGACTCATGAGACAGAGCTGAGGTCTTCTCCTAACAAAAGCTCTTATGCAGATTTTGCTCCACACTACAAGAAAGGACAAAGATAACAGTAATTTCTTTCATTTAGCACAATAACATGCCCATTTCTACATTTCATCTCAGAAATGAATTCTCATTTTCCATGGAGTCAGTAGCAGAGCCATTATCTGCCTTCAGCCAAGATAAAAACATGTAGCAGGTAAGTGTACACAAAGTAACAGGACACCAGTAACAGACTAAAGTGGAAGAAAATAAAAATGATGCTTTTAGAGCTTAGATAACTTAAGAAACACACAGTATGAAGAACACGCTTCAAAAGATAGAGATTTGCTTTTAAAAACAACTAACATCTGTGTGTTAGAGAGCCAGGTCTGGAGAATTTTAACATCTTAAAGAGCCAAATACTATAACTTATTGGAGCAAAGTTGGTTTTTTTCTTCTTAACACAGCATTAATCATAATTCAAATTAATCTATTCAAATTTTTCCATTGTCATCTTGTCAGGTTAGCTTAGAGATCAAGCTTAGTTTTCAAATTAACTATCTATTTTTGTTGCTTTATAGCAGAGCTGAATGAATGAGAAGCCAATCGTATCTTCATGGCAGCTTATAAATTGAAAAGATATATATTTGCAGCTCAGTTTTGACCATTTTAATTTTTACATCTGTAGCTATATAGCTGGGAAAAGAAACACAGTGAGGAGGTGCTAAAATGTTGCAAAAATTCTTAGCTGAAACAGTTAGGAATCTGATTCTATCATTTTTCTCATTCATTTATGCATATCCCACAGAACGATATAATAGGAATAAAGCTTAGATAATAACTAAATTTTGGATGCCCACTTGAAAGGTACCCATTAACCTTCTGCAACACAGCATGTTAATATCCCAATCCAAGACTAGAGCACTAACTGGTAAAGCAGTTTGCCTACCGTGTTTTTCACATACATAACTTGCACATTACTTGTTCAAAACCTGTGATTCAGCAGGCAGTAACATGCATGGAAATGCAATATGGAAGGAGATCTCACTTGAGCCCTCTCTCCCAGGAACTGCCACCCCTCTCCCCACCAGAATACTCACAGCCTCAGACTCTTCCCTCTACCACCGCACATTTTAAGCAAGTATATGAGGTTATAGGTTATCTGCAGATGTATTCTCAAATTTCAGGAGTGAAAGGTTCAAGTTGTTTACAAGACATTGCTGCAAATAAAAATGGCAACACTGAATTCTATTACCTACATCACAGGAATTTTTTTTTCATAAATTTTTAAAATGTTTTGCTTTAGACAGGAACACCCTCTACTTAAATTGAGTTCATACAATAGCTTTTCATACTATCTTACCTCAACAACACATACAGAATAAGCCAAATTTCTGTTAGATTTTAGTCAATATGCAATCATTTCCACATAACCAAAGCCAACCATATGAATATTTTTGAGGTAATCTTGAATCAAACTAGTAAGTTGTCAAAGTCAAGCTACTTCTTTCTGTATTTTATTCCCCATTCCGAAACAGGAATTGACCCCTTCAGACAAGTGTGTCATGGTTTGGGCTGGGCTGGCCACTAAATGAATGACAGATGCTCTCTTAAACCTCTCTCTCCCATCCCAGAAGAGAAGAGAGAGAAAATAAGGGAGAGACACTTATGGGTGGAAAAGAAAACTCAAACTACTTTAATGAGATACTAATAATAAAAAGAAAAAGATAATATACTAATAAGAAAATAATGAAATATATATAATATATACAAAACCAGTATAGAGCTCCCATGATGATGGTCACATCACCGGCAGCCACTTAAAAAGTCCCAGATGACTCAGTGACGGATGGGAGCTGGATTCTGGATCTGGATTCAGGAATGCACAGATCAGGATCAAAGGCAGATGAACAGACAGAGTCCTCCTCGGACGTCATCCACTGAAGAAAGAGCCCTGGGCCTTTGATCCCTCAGCTTTTATACTGAGCATGAGGCTGATGGGATGGAATACCCTGCCGGTCAGTTTTGGGTCACCTGTCCTGTCCGCTCCTCCCCACAGGTGGGACCCCTCTACACTTTTCCACTTCTGGCCCTCCAACGGGGCAAATAACAAAGTCAGCTGCCCTTGGGTGTTATAGCAATAAGTATAAGCAAGAGCCTTTCTTCATACCAGTCCTTGGTACTCACCATAAATATCTGACCTTATCTGCTAGAAGAGGATGCGGTCTGAAAAATACGCAGTTAATTTCATAGTTAGAAGAAGCTTAGCTGCAAAGTAAAATTACTGAACAGAAAATTGGTTCTGTTTTACCTCAAACCAGGACAATACCTTGCTATTAACTGTAAACATCAGAAGTTATCACTATGGAAGCAGACACTATCTGAAAAATATGCCATTAATTTCAGAGTGTGCCGTTAGTTAGAAGAGACTTAACTGAAAAGTAAAATTACTGAAAAGAAAATCGGTTCTGTTCTACCTCAGACCAAGACAAAGTGGTAGAAGCAGTGCTGTGCGTGGGCAAGACGATTTATGGACCTGTATCTGTGGGCATTTGTCAATATTTTTAAGTTAGAGTTATGTTTTGAGTACTGTGTTCAATTAGACTTTTGCTCTATTTGCTTTCCAGGCTGTACATACTTTAAAGGTACAGTAAATGAAGACCAGACAAAAAGGAAAGTAGCTTTTTGGAAAAGGAAGATATCAAACCATCCTCCGAATTTTTTTAAAAAGAGAGTTTAATTTTATTCTTCAGTATAATAATATACCATAAATCCCCCAATAATATAAATTAGCCATGTAAGTTATACAATTTAACCCCTAAGGCTACGTATTATTATTCCTGCTTTAAAGAGTTAAGCAACAAAGATACTAAAGCTAAAATGATATATAACTTGTGTGAACACAAATAGTTGTTTCAAAACTCATTTTACCAGTCAAAGGGAAAATAAGCCATAGATTTCTGCATGCCTCTAGCACTTTTATGAACAACTGTAGATTTATTTTCAGCCCTTTATGCAGTATTATCAGGAACATCAGTGATAATAAAAGCCTACTTCATGTACTTACATCTAGTTGTATTGGCGACACAACTGCGAGCAGATGCAGAAGCCAGACTCTGCCCCTGGATTTTAAGCCGGAATCGCTGCGTAAGCTTTAGTGCACAAACACTTTACCCATTCTGTATGAAAACCATTCAAAACTGGGCCCTGAAGAGTCAAAATGTTCAGCAACAGTTCTCAAAGGAATCTGAATATGCGAATCACTTCCTAACTGTTTTGGGCTTGCCTTCTTAGGATGCTTCACCACACACATATATTTATAGTTACCTAGTTTTACAAACTTGCTTATTCTAGTGGAACATCAGGGAAAACAACAGTTTAATTTAACATCTCTGTTTATCATAGACTTAGCTGTGTTACAAGACCTTTCCAATTTCAGACTGAAACAAATAAAATGTAGGTGCCAGGTTCATTAGCATTTAATGAATAACAAATTAACTTGCCTCTGCTAGTAATATGAACTTGTCTTACTCCTGAGTTTTTCAATTATGTTATCTGCTTTCATGCAAATTAAAGGACTACACAAGCACAATTAGATGTGGCAGCTACAAACAACTGGAAAAGAGCTCAACAAAATAAATTACAGAACTCTTCTTTATTCAAACCAAGCATGTATCAATTCAGATAACTGGCAGCTCTCTTTGGCTTTTATCTATTGCAACCCAGACAGGAAAAAGGTATTAAGTTTGTGTTTCTATTAAAATAAGCTAAGACTTGTTCCTTCCTTCTTTCATTCCCTCTCCTTTCCCACTGCTTAGGAAATCAGTTTCTTAATATTAAACTGATGCATTGTCTAGCTCCTCTATTTTACTCACAGATGTGCTCACTAGAGTACATGAATATAGACCCCTCCTCTGATCTTAATTCATTCTCTTTTTATGACATTATTTGTCCAAAGATATTCAACATTTTTCTTAAATTCCAGTTATGTTTGCCTTGAGCATCTGGGGCTCCTGCTTCTTCCCCTCAGCACTCTGCTACAAGGAAGCAGAAAGCTACACCATGGTTAAGCTTGAAAGCTACACCACAGTGGAGCTTGAAACTTCGATTTTTTCCATGACAAAAACATTTTAATTGTACTTTTCTCTAAAATCTTATCCTCTCTGTTGAGAGCAATGGGAGTACAATGGACTTACTGTTGCATAATTTTGCCTGTCATCTTTTAAATGATAACTTAATTATAAATGTCTAAAAAGAAACCAAAATTTTTTAATGTAGTTTTCTGAAATGTGTCCTAGTTCTCAAGAAGCCAGTTGCTGTTCTTTACATTTAACTTCCTCTAATCTGAGAAGAAAAAAATGTCCTGCATTAACAATAAACATTACATCAAAATAACAGTTTTTAAACATTTAATAATAAATGCTCTTTTAGATTTAATAGCATACTTTTAACAGACAAACAAAAACAAAAAAAAAAACCCCAACAAATCGAAGTCATTTAGTCAAAATGCACTGCTATTTTCCAAACTCGCAAGTGGAGGGAAAGAATTTCAGTGTCCTGTGTTAAACTATACCACGCATAGAAGATGCTGTTTAGCACCTTTGAAAATTAGAGTATCCAACAGCCTGAACCATTAAACACATGAAGGAGCCATGTACTGAACTGATGTTTCTTTCTGTCTTTGTATCTGCTTCTTAGACAATTATTCTGCCTACAGAGCTCGTGAAAATTTTATGGGGCAAGGTTTAATTGGCAAAGTTTAGCAGCTGCCACCTACACAGAACAGAGTTTATATAAAACCAGAGGAGAATAGTCCAAAGTAAAAGATCTGAATCATACATCACGGATCTCCTCACCACCTACAATTTTACTCCACAAAGTTCAGCTGTTGCACCCCATGACTTGCTAAGGAAGACACAGCTGATAAAACACACCACCTAAACAGAAAATGGGAGATCTTAAAACATGATAGTGAGAACGATGTGGAAGACTAAGCCGAAGACTGTAGTTCGGATGAAACAATTAGAAAACAAAATGATGCCCATGAAGTTTCTGGCATACAAGAGCATCAAAAAATTGTTCTTTGGCAGTTCCATGTTGTGTTAATGTAGTATACCCCTACTTTGGATTAAAGATGAGTGCAAACCCAAAACCCAACAGTCCATGTGCCACCTATTTTACTGTAGTAAACTTGGTCTCACAAAGGTTGCAAATAACTTTTTACCTTGCAAAAAATATTCTCAGATATCCTGAACATCAGTTAGGTTCTTATCATTCTATTCTTTCAAGGAGACTGTTGATTATTTGCATGCTTTTCTGATACCAACCTCTACAAAGAAGCTGACCATATGTCCAGCAAACTTTTGTAATGTTGGGGTGGGGGTGGGGAATTAGAATTCCACAGCCAAGTGACTTTAGGAGCAAAAGTCAAGATATTTGGTATCTGGAGTCTAACTGTTGGGCAGCAAGGCAATTCTGACCCTCTCCTGAGACCTTAATATAGGCCACAGATTAAATTAAAAAAGGTATCAGAGAACACTACTGGCTCCTTCTTGTGCCCTAGAAATCAAGCAAGATTAATGAACTTGTTTTCTAGCCCCTTGAGTATGTTTCTAGGTAGGTAAATGACGAACACTGACAGAGCAAGGAAAGCAGGTTGATTTTACATGGAATTAATCTTTAAATGAAGGGGATATGAATGTCTTTTCCTTTCCAAGCAACATGTGCCACCAGTACTCACTGGAATAACCAGGGGTAACCAGGCCATAAACAAGCTTTGACTTTTTCAGAGAAGCGTTCTGGAAGCATTTTGTCAGACAATCTCACAGCAGTTTGCTCCGCTTCTGCCTTGTACTTAAATACACGCTTAGGACAGTGCTATATTTGTTATAATTTCTAAGCCAGTACGGAAAGTGATTTCACAGCAGGGAGAAAACTGTAGAATCTGCAATCCGGTGCAGCAGCAAACTGAGCTGTTGGGTTTTTCCCCCCTGTAATATCTCATTTCCTTTTATGCTCCAAGGTTGAACAAGAACAGATGTGAGATGTTGTGATCACTGCTTTTTCTGCAAGGAGAATAGTTTAATGGTTCTGTATCGCAGGCAACCGCTTCCCACGCTTTTTTCTGTGATCTTATCAGGGTTGCAAACTACCTAAGCAAAAGAAATGCATTTTGATGTCTAGAGCCTTCTTTGCAGTTTTTTGATTTACACTGATTAGCAAAAGCAGCAAGTTTTTTTCTTGATTTTTAAGTGTAAATTGGAGCATTGGTAGCATAGGAAACTCCATGGGCAGGCAAATAAGCTTTGGGGCTTTTTAATATATTAATAAAGACGCTTACAAAAATTTGGAGACATAAAGGATGTAAAATATCGAAAGTATATTTCAAATGAGGACAATAACAAAAAACCCTCCAAAACTAAAAGAATAAATTAAAGCAAAGCGTGATGTGCATGTGTGTCAGGGATTCCTTTTAATCTTTCACTGTAGAAGATCTCTGAAAAACAAACATAGAGGGATGCCACAGACTCAAACAGCCCTTTCTTGGCATCATTCAGATCACTTGTGCTGCTTATTGTGTTTTAAAGAGTAAGAAAAAATTATAGGGAGATTCATCCATACATGTTTGTTAGGAGTTACACACATCACCTAGCTCACCTTCAAAGACTGGATGAGAGTTACGGTTCAGCGTATTAATGTCTCTATCCCTGCAAACTTCTACAGGCAGTATCCAGCACTTTAAAATCTGCTTATATCAATACTAACTTTAATGTTGAACACTTGCATTCTGTCTCATTTTATCTTCAAAAGCACATCTGCCAAAACTCAAATCTAGACTTGCAAGCTTCATGCTAATCCATACTGGATTTTTTTTCATGAAACTTCAGCTATACAGAAGTAAATACGAACTGCATACTTACTGACAGCCCACTGGTGGTAAATCTTTGTGTCCACTCAGGGCAATAACAAAGATTTCATTCATCATAACTCAGTGCAGAAAGCATCAAATCCTCAAGTACGATGCTAGTTTGCAGTGCCTCATTTCAGAGCTGGATTGAAGTAATCACAGTCCGTAAAATAAAAACTACAAGATCAGAATACCCTTGATTTTTTGTCTTCTTCCTACCAACAGTTTGTATTGCATATGCTTGACAATGGTTTTGCTCAAGCTGAAGCCCATTATCCTGTTATCTACATAGAAGAACCACATCTACGTGACTGTCCATTTTATTTTTAAATATATTTGTGATTCTCAATAGTCAAGACAAAATTATGAATTGTAAAATGCTTCTAACAACATATTTCAGTTTTCAATTTAGTTGATAATGTTGATTTAGGTTTAATTTAGTACAATTTAAGTCACATTTCAGATTTCTTCTCTGTAACTAAAATCACGCTATTTCTGCTCTGATTGCCCATCCATATTCTCTACCACACCACTATGCTTTTAGTACATTCTTTTTCTTGTGTCACATTGATTTACAGCTTACTTCAGGAAATGCTCACACTTCAACATTTTGATTAAATTATGGGGTTGATTCAGATATATTCTTCGCCTAGAAATCCCATTGACTTCAGTGAGAATTTGCATGTGCGAGGAATGCAAAAGTAGAGTACATTCATAACAAACATGAAGAAAAATATCACAGCTCTTTTACTGGGCACTTACCTTATTTTCATCCAATTCCAACAGAATAAATCAATGGAAATTATTATTTTTCACCTGTTCACTTAGGTTCTGGTAAGTGTAATCTTGCGTATTTGAATAGTTTCATTAACTGTTTTGGGGAATATCATACAAATATATTCGTTTCTTGGGAAGTGTAAAGGATTACCTTTTCTGTTCTGTCTTTTGGCACAACTGTTTAGAATAATGGTATATTTCATTATATTTCAATTTATGACATCTCTTCATTCTTTCTGTGTTCTTTTGAGAAAAATGTCTTCATTTATATACATTTGACTTTGGTTTGTATGTAAGCTCTAAGTGGACCTTCGGTTTTCATCACTTAGCCTTGAGTTTAATGGAGCTTAATTTTCTTTCAAGATAGACTACATGCAGTCATTCAGCCAACAGTCAATAAGAGAATTAAAGGCAAGAATAATTTAAAACACTAAAAATTCATATGAAAATAAGTGGAATAATTGAGACATCATAGGAACACTTTGGATTTGTTTTCTTTGATATTTTTCTGATTAGAAATCTCTCCTCGTCACCTGCACTTTCTAGAGATTTTAGATTTGTGCTGGAAGGTTCATGCACGCAAGTGGAAGAGGTAGGAAAACAGAGGTCTCTTCATCCATCTTATCCAGCCAGCATGCCAAATAATTAGTTACCTGACTTCAGTACAACATTTCATGGAGGTTTTGGCTGTTACTATGAAGTACATACACGAATGGGGATGGAGAGTGAATGGTGAGTGTCATGCTTTAATCAGGTTTCTGACTTTGTCAGATAACAATTCATCTCAAGTGCACCTCAATTTCCCTCAATGATATACGTTCCTCTGTAACGGCATACTTACCAAGATATTTTCTGTTTCAAGAGACTACATCAGTTTGGGGGATAATAGTACATATATAAGAACTCTCACATTTACGCTTCTAAAGATAGTCATACAGGAAAAGACTTAAAATAGTCTAGCGTAAGAACTAATTTTTAAAAATAAATTTAAAACTATATTAACTATCAAAGACAGATAAAGCGCTATCCTTTGAAGTTATGTGTATTTCCCTATTTTTGTGCATACTAAAAGCACTTTTGTGCATACTGAAAGCACTGTATCCAAAAGAGAGCACTGACAGTTTACATCTCCATTCTTTTGTTTTATATTCTAATTAAATTATTGTTCATGTAAAGTGTGAGGATGCCATTCTGAGCACATAAAAGGGTAAATAAAGGCAAGTTAAGTTTCTACAAAAGAGCTTATATGATAGTATATGCTGTATTTCAGTTAAATTGAATACTTTTTCACTTTCTGGTCTAGTCAGATGGTGAATAGCATTTGCTATGCGAGCAAAGATCAGCTGTTAGTGAATGCTACTGGCCCTTTCTTGGTATCCAAACACCTAAAGTACATAATGTCTTCCAGTAATTAGATTGTTTTCCTAACTACTAGGGAAGATTTAAAAATTCAGTTTCCTATGAGTACCATCATTCTGAGCACAATTCAGCTTTGATGCAGAAATTCCACAAACATTTACACAACAGATCTATTTTCTCCCTTTGTTTTGTTTTATTTTCCTATAAAGAGTTTTGTAGAGCCAGATTCTATTTTCTTTTTTCTATAAAATTCCATTTAAACTACTTTGTAGTATATGAGCAAAGGCCTCGAAAACAGACCCAAAGATTTTAATCACAAAGCCTTAAGAATTATGCTCTTTCTTAGAAAACATTTCAAAGGAGGATGATTTTTTTTTTTTAAATAGGAAAGCCTATTATGTCACTCCCCTTTCTTTCATCCATTTCATTAGCTGCAGTGGTCCACTTAAAGACTCAAGAAAGTACGTAAAGTTCAGATGGTGAAAGGTCAGACGCAGAACTTGTCAGTATGACTTAGAAGTTTGAGATTTGGCTAACAAAATAGCATGATTTATCACAATCCAGCAGCAGTTGCTCAACGCTCATTTTGAAGATGTTTATTCTACTTCTTCTAATTGTTTCAAAATTTATTTCCTTATTCATTCCATGCTGATGAAAGGCTCTACACAAAGCAACAGCAGTAAAATGCTTCTAAACCCACACAGGGTTTTATATACAAACAGCTGGAAAATGGGCTACATTGAGAATTGCATATGCACTCTGCAGGGACTGAAATCTGAAAGTGACAACTGGTGCTATTCACGGAAAACAGGAAAGTAGCAGTGAATAATGGAATTAGATGAGATACAGTCAAACCTCTCATTCAATTTCTATCTGTAAATCACTAAATATGTTTCTAGCCACAATAGTATAGGAAGTCATATGCTGTTTCAGCAATCCATTTATATTTAATTAAACTTATAAAGTATAAGCCCCAAGTTATAATTTTTGCCTTTTTGATTCAAGCTATGGTTCATTTATTTCAATGCCTTTGGGAGTTTTGCCAGTTAATAATTGAAGAGGTCATTTTGTTATGAATTGCTTCTTGCTTTTCTATCTTATTTATTTAGTTAGTTTACAGCGAAGGGAATTTTCAAATTTTTGAAGGGCTACCTGTAGGCACAGCCACTGCCAGCTCTGTGTTTTAGCAGACAGTGAGGCTTTGAACTCATATTCTAAAACACAGGAAGACAATTTTCAGATCGCTGGAGTCGGGTACCTGTGTGCTGATCTTTGATTTGTTTGCTAAAATGTGGTTCTGCAACTGATGTGTCATAACCTATCAACATCTGCAGGAAAGTTCTTGCTAGCAAGGCTCCATCACTTTAGGAAATGTAATCAGCAAGCAAAGCCCAATGTTCATAAAAACAAGCTCTATGTTGATAAAATCATTTTTTCTCCCCCTCGGGTTTCTAAAACAATTCATTTCTAAAACAATACCCTTAATAGCAAGATGTAATATTAGTAATGTTTTTTTTTGTCGTTCTTCCCCCTCCCCCCGACAAACTAAATCAATGTTCATTAAAACACAAAATATTATGCCAAAAAAAAGTACAGACATTTTTCAAGGACAGGACAGGGGAAGGAGAGGAGGAAAGAAACAGCCACTATTTTAACTATGTCATGTCTTCTGATAGCAAATATATTGTGTGAAATCCTATAAATACATTCAAAACCTAGAAGATAAGATGGGCCACCTCGTTTCCTAAGTACAGAAAAAGGGACCATATCTGGAACTTTGGCAATCAAGTCAACAGAGCTTCCTGCTGCGCTGCCTGTTACTATAAAATAGGACTTATATGGCCAAGTAATGGTTCTTGTAAACATATTTCCTTAGCTATATCAATAAGACCACACCTATAGTTGCGTTCCAGAAAGGCTTCTGATTGTGTTAAGTGGCCATTTGTCATTTCCTTCTTTGGATATCCATGCTTCAACATCCTGATTGTAACATACCATCAAAGAATATCGAAAAATGCACTGCAACACTTCTCATTTGCCAATAAATATTCCCTGTGAATAAACTGATAAAATATACAAATTCTTATATTTGGAAGACTTGGGGATAAATGATCTTTCACTGGATTCTACTCTGTGTTATCAAGAGTTCTGATACGTGATGATCTTTTTTCCTAAAGCTTTCAGTTAAATCTGATATCCTGGCTGATTGTCAGAAAAGTTTTCTTTTAACTTTACTTTTCAAAACAATTCTAGAATTTATGGACATAATGAAATGCTGTAAATGTGTCATTGTAGATTAATACAGTTAAATATATGATTAAAAATAATTTTCACAATACAGACTGTAATCAAATTTAAATTTGATAACATTTAAATAATTTAAAAAAATGTTTGGAACTGTCAAACATATTTTCCTTTCACTAAAACATTCAGGAACACTGAATATTAAAAAGTAAATCCACTAGCAATGTGCGTATGTGGAATGATCACTGGTGGCTCCCTACACTTCATCTTCCCTTTAATGAGGTATTTATCAGCATATTAATTAAAGAAAAAAAATCTTATTTCCCACTTTTTACCAAGTGTAATGGCATTTTACTGTCTTTCAGTCTCCAATAGATACACTGAGATCTGCCAAACCTGAAGCTTTGATTTGGACAAAACATTTATACAATTACCACTAACATTTGAAATGCAGCCATTATCACAATTGCATAATGCAGTATAAACACGAGCAACAGGAAAAAGCTTAGGGAATCTGATGAGAGAACTGTGAGGCAGAAAAATAATTACATGGACTGTTGTGTATGAATTCCTTAAAGAAAGCGATCAGATCTTATAGAAAGAGGTCTCCATGCTCAGTAACGGGCATATACACAAATGCCTGCATATGCATTGGTACCTACTGTGAGCCAAGCCTTGAATAGGAATCACGCCATCAGGAGAATCTCAGGCCAAGAAGCAAACCAGAGCTCTGATGACCAGAGTTGATATCCAGATTGAATGCTTCGCTCATATGTGTGTGTGCAAATGAATAACATGTGGAGCCCATCCAAACACTACAACTAGCTTTAAATCCTTTTAGCACACCTGGCTCCAGGATTTGCGTCACCATAGTATTAACTTAAATGCCTTGTATACAATCTAGCGGCATACATAAACACAGACAGTGTGATGCCAACTCGTAATGAGCTTTATTGCTTAAAATGTTACAGACCAATTAAAATGTAGTTCTTACTCCAACTTTGCAACCCATGACATTTGACTTTTTTTAGAGGTGACACTTTGGGATTTATCTAACATACTGTTGAAACAGCCACAGACGATTTAACTTTCTTACAATATATTAGTTTATGCTGCTGCCATAGAGGATCCAAATTAAATTCCCCACAGGGATTTTTAACTGCCGTACTAAGATGTACAAAGTAATTTTTTTTCTAACAACAGGGACTACAATAATGACTGTTGAATTTTATTTTGATAATGATAGATGTTACAAAGACAAAATAGGAATTCTTAATGAGATTTTGAGTGACATTACCCCAATTTCATATACTTACATATATTCAAATTTGATGGTAGTAAAACTGTTTCCTTCATTATAAGATACTGCTTTACTTATTATTTTAGATAAATTTTCTACATTGCATAAAATTCTCTCCGTAAGTTGCTCTAATTCAGAGCCTTTTACTTGAAGCATTGTAAAAATCTTTAACTTCTTGCAGTAATATATAATCCTAATACATGGAGAAGCAGATGAATATCAGATCAGAAGAAGGGAATTTATACAAATCTCTGGCTAGGTACAATTTGTTCTCACTCTGTTGCCATTTTATGTGTGGTTATAGAAATGTGGTTGAATAAAATAACAAAGCATTCTATTTTGATACAATAATGGATAAAAAGACTTCTTTTTTTGCCTTAAAAGAAGTGCAATTTCCTTTTTCAAAAAAAGTGGAACACCTACATGGTGTAGGAAGGCGGATGACAAAATTCTTAAAAGAGGAATACTGAAGAGGCTGAATAAAATAATCAAATAAATAATTAAATAATTTTAAATTGTGATTATGTTTAGAAATATAACAATGGAGATCTAGGTACCAAGGGGTTTTATTTACTCTTTTGTAATTAAAATATTTTAAAACTTTATCCTTTACCTTTTACCCCTCCTTGCCCATTTCCATCTCTTTTACTAGAATTAAAATACTCTAGGTTTACAAGGATTTTAAGAAACTCTGTTCATTTGATAGATTTCAAAAGTTATTGAAATCGGGAGCTTGTCTAAATGCTCCCAGAAGTATTTGCAAATTCATAAAGCAAATGCTGAAGATTCCATGTGGTTTTAAATTACAATATATTCTTTGATTGCTACAGAATTTAATTTGTCAAATTCCACCCAAACTGTGATATCTATATCTTCAGAACACAGCATACTTCTAACTCCCGTCTGGCAAGAAAATAGCCGTGTCCAAGTTATCTCAGGGGCGCAGATGTCACTCATCAGATGCACTGGGTTGCACTCAAAAATAAAAGTGAGAATGTTTACTCTTACATGCATATAGCTGATATACAGGAACAAGAAATTAATAGTTCTAAAGACCCTTATATATGTTTTGAACACTGAATTTACACCATTTCTTTTTGAGTTTATAAACCTCTATCTGAATAATGCTATATATTTTGCTTACCTCCTGAAAGGCTAGCAGCAAATTTTTTTTAGAAACAATAGCAGATTTCTATCCATGTCCTGAAGTGATGTTTCCACTACACTACTGTATCCAATACAGGGAACAGGAAAAGAGATCACAAACTAATGGCAGCCATTTGAGTAGTCCCCTGAATTATTAATATATTAGATCTATGGAAGCCATTTAGAATGACTCATTAAGCCGATTAACTCCCTATTCCATGAGCAAACGTTGGGTGTTCTAACAGAATGGAAGGTAGGAACTAGTAGATAAATAATGATTATTAGAATAGCAGAGATTTTTTTGGAGCAATTGTCAAGCTAGAAAGTGTTACTTGAAAGTCTCAGAAAGGACTTCCAGAAATTGCTGTAACAGAAAATTAACATGAACTAGTAAAAAAAAAATAGATAATCTGATTACATAAAAAGTGTATGCGATAATGTGGTAAATAAGGAACGCTATCTAGTTTGTACAGACCCTAAAATACAGCCGTCATAAATTAAAGCTACATGTATATCACTAGCTCTGTTTAGCACTTAATACCAGTGCTTAGGCACAGAGGATTAAAGTGTAGCCTCTAGTGAATAAACCTGCTGCATACAAACTGAGAGAATTACTGTTACTAGGGGATGCTTCACTTTACATTTTATGATTTGTGTTTGCCTGTGTAGTTTCAGCATTGTCTTACCATAGTGTTTATTGCATTTTAATTGATTAAAGAAATAAAGTCCACACACAAAAAGTCAGAATATATCTTTGCACACTTAATGATATTTTCTAAACTACTTTCATCTCCTTTATCAATTTACATGCGAACTAGCTGAAGAGGAATTAGCCATTTTATGGTGTACTGGAATTAAATTAATGATGATTATTTGGTGATGTAAAATTAATGCATTTTAATCAGCTATCAGCGCATCTGTTTACATGCAATTATTTTCCTCAAGTATTAAATGCAGAATAAAGATGTAGCAGATAAAAATTTTGCGAATAGCAATAGTCTGTATTACAGAATATATTTTCTTCTAATTTTTGAAAGCTTCATTACTATAGCACCTTACTTTTTTTCTGTATACAAATTTTGATTATAGGACAATCTAGAAAGAGAATATTATTGTCAGAGAATCATGATGTTTTGCAGCCTCATTCATATAGCAGCTTTTCACAGGATAAGTAGAATTCACATTGCAGGTTCTTTACAAGATCCGTGAAAGCCCCTTAAAATCCTTCTAAAACCTGCAACAGCATGCTAGGAGTGCTATGAAATGTCTCGTAGATACCTAAAACCAGTGCAACTGTAATTACTTGAAACACACACAAAAATGACCTCATGTCAAAGATCATAGAATCATAGACTCATAGAATGGTTTAGGTTGGAAAGGACCTTGAAGATCATCGAGTTCCAACCCCCCTGCCATAGGCAGGGACACCTCCCATTAGACCAGGTTGCCAAGGCCACGTCCAGCCTGGCCTGCTGATATATAGACTATAAATCATGATCTCACATAGTAGGAAGATTTATTCCTAAGAATTTGGAAGACTTACAGAGATTTTAATAATTAGCTATATCATATAATAATCTAAAACTTTGGTGTATCTATATAACTGTATTTTATTATACTCTTCTAATATGCCAGTATAAATATTTACTATTTACTAGCCCTTTAAGTCTTGCAAGTTAATATAGTCTAAATTATAAAGAGCTGTAAATATTTTCTAATTTCTGTTTGATCATTCAAAGAGCCTATAGACCACCAAATGAAAGTAAGATCCCATTTATTCATAAGGTAAGCTTTTAAATGGTAAGCTGTTGAAAAAAAAAAGGTCAATAAATACCTTCGTAATTTTTTTCCTGAATACAAAGTAATCTATAACAGAATCTATGAATCTAAGTTATAACTCTGCTTTAATAGAATGCATAAAATGAATCCAGGATCTATAGCAGATGTAATCACTCCTTCAGAATGCAAAAATCCTGACTTTTGTAAAAAAACTAACATTTTAGACTAGGTAAAACAAAGCTCATTAAAAGAGGCTATTCTGAGAAAATCACAGGCTTGATTCAAGCAATTAGTTCATATGTTCTACTGGACAGTGCCATAAACAGGACTTATACAAAAAAAGCAGTAAGAAAGAGCAGTAAAAAGCCAACGGTATGGAGCACCTCTACCAAGAAGTTATTGTATGACAGTTTGTTACATTTCCTTCTATCTTTACAACTCGAAGTACATACCTCCAGTGCAAATGTGTAACAAATTCAGGAGACAGATGCAGAACCAGGGATGTGCACTGCCTAAATATAGTTATTTAAAGCTGTGCAGGATACTTGCACTCATAGTGTTCCCACCTGTCTCCAGATCAACCAGCCTGGCCGATCTTCTGGGGCAGCTCTCCTTCCAGGTTTCCTTACAGCATGCCTAAGGAGGAGACTCACCCAGGCTATGGGCTGAAATGCAGTCAGGACACAATCAGGGTGCACGCTAGATCTACAGACTGCTGGAAACGTCCACCAACTGCTGGACGCTTGAGTATCTACATACCTTGATGCAGTTGGTCATATAAATGTCCTACACAGCCAATGCGTAAAGGCAACTCTGAAACTTTTCTTCTCTGTATTACTCATGTAGTAAATCTAAGACTAATTTAGGCTAATGCATATTTCCTCCAAACACATGCTTATTTAAGAGAGAATTTTTGTAATTTTTTATTATATCAACGTTCCTTTCAAGTACTAAAAGAAATTCCAATATTTATACTAATAGAGTTTATATTCCGATGGAGTTCAAATACACCTGGAAATCTTCTATATTGGGTACTACCTTGCTAGTTTTTCAGCTAGATCATGTTACATCAGTTATCTTAGCTACTAAGAGACAACACTGTTTTTCAAAGACCAAGTTCTTTCTTGAAATAAATCCCCAAATCTATAGTATTTGGATAAATAAAAAGCAGCACCTATTTTCAATAGGGATTAATACAAGGGAAGTTTGTGCCCTGCAGAAGATCGAACTCCATAATCATAATGGTCCCCCCCAGCCATAATATTTATGAATGAATCTCTGAATTATTACTTTTATTGTCCCTGATGAGTGCTACTTTGCATTTCAGTTTCTGTTATTTATAGCAGAATGCCTCAAGGAGCAAGTACAAACAACATATGGAGGATCTACCAACTCATGCATAATACTTCAGCCTGACTTGTGTTTCTGTGGGGATTTAGATACTAATATTGAATTACTTCATTATTGGTCTGGAACCCTCTGAAGGCAATCCCCACTTTTCAAACCATATGATCTTTATTTGATAAGGAGGAAGAAAAAGAATGGAGCACAAGCTCAAATCATCTTGTTTAGTCAGTTAAGAAGCTACAGAGCACTAAATACGTTTTACTGATATATTTACGAAGACTTTCGTGTTATCTCGACTAGTACACAGACTGTGAACTTGACATAGTTTTGGGACCAGGCTGCATTCCCTATTCAGTTGTTTTGCACCAGTCTGATAGCACAAAGCAGACAGAAAGACAATTTTTTCAGGGCTAGAGTAATGCTCAGAACAACAACAGAATGACTATCGTTTCTCCTTCAGAAAAATGGGCCTGGGTGGAAAAGATAATGGTGTGGCTATTGCTGCCCTTTTGTAATTCCTCTCACGTCACTAAACTCGCTTACATGCAAAGTTACGCATAGAACTGGTATCTCAAAGGTACGGGAAACATTTTGCACTTGCATCCTGTGCATGGAGGCAGCTTTATTTAGGAAGGAAAGACAAGGAGCGAGCAGGAAATAGGGGAGATGCATCCGAATGAGTAGGCCTGCTAAAAGTCAAGAGAATTTTAGCCCTGCACCCTCTGGGTAATAAACACAAAGTGCTTCTCCTGCTTGGGAAGCCCTGTGGCCAGCGCAGGATTAGGTCCTCTGCGTTGATGTAGACACTGAAGCAGGACACCAAGATGAATTATTGCTGGTAGCTCCCAGGAAGAAACACTGGAAAGGTTAGAAAATGTTTAAGCAAGGAATCTCTTCTCTCATTCTCAATAAAAATGTGTTACCCTCAGCTGAAGCCATGAAGTATATTCTGTCAAGGAGAATATACTTTATTGTACGTTCCTTTAACAGCCAACAGTGTTTGCCAAGATTTTTCAAACATCAAGCTTGTTTGAAATAAAACATGGCCTTTTCTGAAAAGCCTTTTTGGAAATGTATTAATTTCCCTTACTACAGTAGTTATTTAAACATCTACATGTATTCTTCATTTGTAAATATCAAGTTTCAAAACCCACATTTAATTTCTATTATTTTTCAAGTAGAAAATAGAAGCAACTTTGAAACCATTTTTCTCCATTTTAAACAGATTAAGGATCATATTCTCTAATATTGTGATATTTTCCCCTCTCTGTCTTCCTGCAAAAAGTATGGTATGACCAATACTAGATGCTCTCTCAGTTGAAGGCTAATCTTTCCTCTAGGGTACTGTAACTTCACAGTGGCTTATTTATAAAATGGAAGGTGTACTCAGAAACTGTACAAATACAATGTACTTAACCTCTTGCTCTCACCCTCCCTCCCTCCCTCTCTTCCCCCCACAAAACTTGATCGTGGCCAACTGTTCAACATATTATTGAAGTACCACCATCTTTACTGAGGTCAGTGAAGCCTTTATTCATTCTTAGTAATCATATTTTACGATTTGTCAACCATTTTGCTCCTTTTAAGAGGAGAACTTTTATTTGTTCACCTAACAAAAAACTCTGACAGATAAATATTGAGGTTAATGTGCTGCTGTTTAAGTACTGCTGTGCTAACAAAGGATTTGTTCGAACTTCGACAATGCCCTGGCTCTGATAAAATGCATATTTGCATGTTTGTCCTTATGTTTCACCATATGTCATTGCCTGCAATGATGTTGAGTGCTACAGCTGTCATATTAGTTGATATGGTTGCTATTTTAATAGATTGAACAAATATAATCTGATCTCCTTAAATATGAGTATTTTTGCAATACGGTATTTTGCAGGGCTATACGCTGATTGTAAATATAGTCACTGTCATAAAATAAATGAAAAACCTTAGAGAGGCTATTTATATAAACACCACTTAATATTGTCTCTGACAAATGAAGTGGAACAAGTAAGGCAACTTCTGAATCAGATTTCAGTGTCTGGGGAGAACTTCTTTTGCAATTTGTTATATGGCTGTAAAAACAACAAATAATACATTTTATTACTTGAAAAACTCCATTTCTTGAAATCTTAACTTTATTTTTATGATGTATATATTTGAATATTAAAGTACCAAAGTACATGGAGTATGAAATTACAAGCTTTGTTTAAGAAATACAAAAATGCTTCTCTGACTATGTGAATAAACCACTTAGTGGTTAAATAGCAATTATTTGTTTTGTTTATTTTGTTTATTAAATTATGGAGTTCATTGCCATAAGTTGTGTTGGATGCCAGAAGCGTAAAGGAAAGAAAATCCATCAGGGGCTATTAGCATACACAAACTAGTGCAAGAAATCCCAGATGAGAGGATCTATCAGCTAAGGTATCATTTGGATACTTGCTCTGACATTATTTTCCCTCCCCAAGTATCAGTTATGGTCTAGTGTTGAAGAAGGTGTAACTCATGATTTACGAGGCCCATCTTCTCCAGTACTTCTCCAAAAACAAAGAAGCAAAGGAAATACTTATTATCCATAACATTTCCTCTTTGTGGCAAAAAGGTTTTGATAAAAGCTATCACTAGGGCATATTTTTAAGCATAAAGGTCATCTTATACTTTAAATTAGATATTAATTTTTCTATGCAGATTATTTAATAGAAGAGAAAATGTACGCCAAAATTACTAAAATTTGCAGAGCTCACCTTGAACTACTTTTTTTTTTTTTTACACACAGTAACTGCATTTGCCTGCATTAAACTTGAATCTCAGTAGCAAGACAGTGTGCTTTGACAAAAGCAGTTATAAACACATGCTAAAATATCTACATTTCTTTGCAAATTATCTTTTCTCCAACACTGATTTAGTTTAAATCAGTATATTGTCTTTATAATACTTTTTTGTAATTTCAAAAAATATTTGCTAATAGTATTTATTTTTTATTACATAAAATTTGCACATATCTGCAGTAAATTCTCTAATGAGAATGTAATTTTTTAAAATCAAAACTGTAAGGATAGAGCATTTGGAATGCTGGATTTTAAGCAGACTTTTCAAAGCTGATAAATGATTTAACTTATTGTCATGGTTTCAGTTATACAGTTAAGTTTCTTACTAGCAGCTGGTATAGGGCTATGTTTTGTATTTGGGATGAAAATGATGTGATAGCGTACTGATGTTTTTGGTTGTTGCTAAGCAGTCAAGGTCTTTTCTGCTCGTCATAGCACCCCACCAGCCAGTAGGCTGGGGGTGCACAAGAAGTTGGGAGAAGACACAGCCGGGACAGCTGACCCCAACTGACCAAAGGGATATTCCATACCATATGAGGTCAGGCTCAGCATATAAAGCTGGGGAAAGAAGTAGGAAGGGAGGGACGTTCAGAGTTATGGCATTTGTCTTCCCAGATAACCATTGCCTGTGATGAAGCCCTGCTTTCCTGGAGATGGCTGAACACCTGCCTGCTGGTGGGGAGCAGTGAATTAATTTCTTGTTTTGCTTTGCTTGCATACACTGTTTTTGCTTTACTTATTAAACTGCCTTTATCTCAACTCATGAGTTTTTTCTCGCTTTTACTCTTGTGATTCTCTCCCCAGTCACAACTGGGGGGAGTGAGCCACTGACTGTGTGGTCCTAGTTGCTGGCTGGGGTTAAAACATGACACTTATAATGAATACTGTTTAATTGTGTTCTTCCTTTTATGGAAAAGATCAAGCTTGCAAAGCAGAACTGCATCTTGACTTTACTATACAATCCTCACCTCATTCTTTGAAATACAATGAGAGTCAGAAAGAATAGAAAAATTTGATATAGTCATACCTTCAGACAGTGATTCAGTTGCTTAAAGAAGATAAATTTATCTTCTGTGAAACTCTTATGCCAATATTACACAGTAAATAAAAGTTTAAACACCAGAAGGAATGCAATGTATCCTATCTAGACATTAATAACATATTAGCTTTGAGAACTATTTTGTCTAACACGTAGGAAAGTTTTTGCTGGTATTATTTGTAATAGCTGTCCTCTAGTATCGGTCAAGACACATCAAAACAGGGTTCCATTTTGGGGTTGGAAAAAAATCCCAAAGGGGAAAAAAAAGGTTATGGGAGATAACCGAAATATACATAAATATATAAGTATGCAATTTATTAATTTAAGATGCATTGATTCAGACAGCTTTCCTGATAAATACAGAAAGCTGAAAATCACATTTTAAAGCAAATATTTTCTAGAAACTTATTTCAAATAATAGTATTAAGTATCAGTTCAGGAATTGGAAGGAAATTGGCCAAATGGCAAGACATACTATTGATGATATTTTATGTAAAGGTTTTATTTTGCACTCATAATCTAGAACAGATATACAAGGTTATTGATTTTTTTGCAGCACTTAGCCATCCTTTCTCCTATTTCCAACCCTTCCCACACTGAAAAGAGGACACAAGAAAGTGACAGGATCCTATTTCAAAGAGCTGTCTTAGATAAAAATGAACATGATAGCTACAATTTGAATGAATTAATACATTGTTTAGCCATTTGCAGATCTTAGTTCTCCAACTTTTAAAAACACTATTTTTACTTTTTGATTTATCAAAACAAAAAAGCCAATTTTTTCCTGTCTTTCTGCCAGAAATATTTTGTCTTTTGCCCACCCACTTTGCAACATAATATTCACTGTTGGCTCATGGATACAATGCTCAATGCTGAGCAAAGCTTCATAGATATTTTCATTGCCATATGATCCTCTAAATGCTTCCCTAAATTACAGATGCAATCACAGGTTTATCGCTTGTGGAAGGAGGAGGGATATAGGAAATATGAGAAGAACTGGAGAGGGACTTGGGATAGGGAAGCCCAAAGAACTGGATTTCTTTGTTCCTGTCATTCTTTAGGCTGGGACCAATGACAGCCTCACGAGTACTTGCAATTCTATTTGATTTTGGGGAGATAAAAACTTTCTGCCTTCTTCACTGCATTTCTTCATACAAAAGACCTGCCAAGAGAGCACAGGAACATTCTGCAGAGCAGAGCTTGCAGCGAGCTGAAGAGGCTGGTGTGGGAAGCTGATGAAGGTGTTGCAGAGAGGTCAGGTAGGGACAGGCAGAGATTGAAGGCCATCCTCTGTTTAAGATAATGCCCTGTCATTCAAGACCGTGACTTTTAAAATTTACAAGATCTGACTACTGCACTACAAGATATAATCAATATCACTGTTAAATATAAAATATCCTTACTGTTATTAAGCATAAAGAAAAGAAACACAGAAGGACAAATTGTTGAAAATACTTAATGGCTTCCAAAGGAGCTAAATCAATGGGAATAAGAAAAAGGCAGCCCAAGTTTCCGTCAGCCAAAGCATTGCTGGATACAGCATGTACCCCACAGCAACAGCTAGTGGGTGAGAGAAAACAAACTTGGGATAAGACTTGCTCTTTTACTGGGGAGACATTTTAGGTCCTGCCTTGGGACAAGAGCTAACGCACACCTTCCAGCAGTTCTGCTGGTAGAAAAGCAGTCTCTGGTATGCAAACATCAGAAGCATTTGGTAAAACAATGTTGGGTAGGAGAGCTGACTAAAGACCTGCTTTCAGACAGATAAAAATAATGAGAAATTGCAGTAGAATCTACATGAAATTACGATTATTTTGGATATAGGTTGACCAAACAGCTTTAATTTTATCTCAGACTTGTTTGAAGGAGGTTTCATGTGGGTTTTTTTGTCTGCTTTCACCTCTCTGATACACATGATGAGTAAACAAGGAACAAAATAAAAGCATCTGGTAAGTTATAAGACTTTATGCTGTCTTTTAAATGTTTACTTTGCAAAAAAAACATAATTACATCACAACAGAGTTTTATCAGGGCCAGAACATCATTTCATTCAATTGTTAAATTCAATAATAATATCTGAGTATACTGAATCTCATCCTCTCTCTTTTTTTTTTTTTTTAATTAAATATGAAGATTTAATTCATTTGGAAAATCAGCCAGGATTTTGAATGCTTTCAACTCATGTTACTGAAACCATCACCCCTAACTCCGAATCACAATCGAATTCTGCTCACAGGTACTCCTCATTTGCACTCACATAAATCTGTTGACTCAAGTGGAAGCATTTAAGAATAATGTTTTTGTAGTTCAGCCTAGCAACATCAGTCAGTTTTTCTTGTTTCAACAGTGAGATGCACCTATGGAAGATATAAATTAAGCGACCTGAGTGGTGTGAAAGACAAACTGTAAAATGGAAGCGCTTTTTGAAAATTGCACCATGAAACAGTCATTTAACTAGAAGAAGAGTTGTTTCATGATTTCCCAGTTAAAAAGAGGAACAACACAGAACTGAGGTCTAAATTTCAGATACGTTGAAACTGTACAAGATCCTGTTTCCGAAGAAGAGCAAATGCTCTAGACACTCTACTGAGGTCACTTCTGACCCTACATACATGATGATCTAAGATTTGTGCCGAGAGATTCCTTTTGGAGCATGTAAAGACAAAAGGAAGGGTTAGGAGTCACAGTCATGACTCTGTAAGTTGTTAAGGGATGGAAAGTTTGGAGGTGATAGAAAGGCAAAATAATTAGTTTACACAGTTCAATGCCCAAATAACGTGGCAGATGAAAGGAGCTTTCAAAGCTCTCTTTCCTCATCGACTTTGATTCCTTTATACTTTAGCAGTTCATAGAGAGACTTACAAGGAGAACCATACACCTATTGACAGCTGAGATTTGAATTATTAAGGTGAACTGAAATGAAATGCCCTTGTTTCCTGCACCAGTGAACATCCCAAATGTGGCATCTCTTTTATTAGTGATGAAACTACTATTTTATTCTCTCCATTCCACAGTTTTCTGAATGTTGAAGATAGCAATTTCAATGGCAGCCAAGGACATTGAATACATTGTATTTCAGAAACAAAAATTCCGTTGTGATTGTTCACTGGTGGTCCTACCCTGGAAAATTAGAATGCCACAACCCATACTAAAATTAATAAAATGCCTATTATAATACTGATGTATGCTGCTGCATATTTATTAATCTCATCTGCAATAGTGGAATATAAGATGACATAGGATAAAATAAAAAGTCTCAGGACATTCATTAATCTAACCAACAAAATTAATTAGAAATTAGTAAACTAGCAATGTAGGAAATATGATTCTAATCCTACTGTCTCCCTAAGTCTTAAGAAGATATTTGCTTTGCTATGAAATCACCACAAAATTTGCCGTTATATCTGTAGCTTAAATTTATTATGAGTGTCTTAGTATGAATCTATTCTTTTGCATCAACAGAACTTTCCCTTTTTTTCTTCACTAGTAGGGTTTTTTTTGTATATCTGTACTGTCCTGCAAAAAAATAACATGCGTATTCACTTTATCCTGCCAAAGTCAGAGGTATTAGAACAGATCAACAATACAATTTTAAAGAGATTATTTAACATGAAAAAAAAAACAAACATGAAGATTATATAATTAGAAAAAAGCATATTTGGAAACTCTGTAAGGCAGCGATGAGAACAGCAAACTCTATCTGTTCTATTGTATAGTTAGACATACTGTAATGCACCTTAATTATAAGTGTATTACCAGTCTACGTTTAGTAAATTTTTCTACATCATTCTAGTCTGTAAAACTGACTTGGATTTTATCAGTTCCAACTGGTTGAAACTATTTTCTGACCTCTTGAAAGTACCTCTTGTATATTCTTTTGATTGTATATGCAAAACACATATCTTAATAATTAGTGATATTAGGGGAAGAAAAGGGCAAGAATCAATCCAAGAATTCCAAATGCACTGCTTTAGTGCTCAGCAGCATCCAAATGTATTTTTAAATGATAATTCCAAGTACAGCATTTTATATGCTCAATACGCATGCAATTCATACTGTTGACCAGTGTATATTCTATGTTATGCAGAAACACACTTTTTTTGAGCTTATGTCCAAGCAATAAATTGCACAGTCCTGTCTGAAACAAATTTACCATCCACAGTTGACTTTATCACCTGTTAATCCAGCAGCCCCAGAATTTATTGTAATATGCCAGATCTCTGAGCAACTTCAAACTGTGCCCATTTTCTAAAATCAGTGTCAGAGATATTTTACTTTTCCGCTTCACAGTACTCTTTCTCTAACATTCTCTGCAATTCTCCAAAACACAAAAAGAATTTAAAAAAAAAACCCAAAGAAAACCTAAAGCTATCAAGAGTTAGGAGAAGGGATTCAGTCTTGTATCAATGGCAGATTTGCCATAAATAAAGACTTAATTAATTTAAAATTCCTTTGCTTGGGAACACAGAGAATTTTAGAGCCTCTGAAGAAGTTGCTGGTTTTCCCTAGTGGTCTGGAATTCACTTTTAGGCTTTTAAATCTTTTCTCTTGGGACTTTCAAAATCTTACATTCGTAAAAATAAGAGTGGGTATGAGACATTTATAAAAGTATGATGTACTTATTATTTAAAAAATGTATTCCTCTCTTTTGCCTTTTTTTTAACTTACCTTCACCATCTCTTAGCAAAAATCAAATGTATAACAAACGTGGTCAAGTGCAGAATCATTAAGTAGAATCAATTTTCAGCAAGTTAGTAATTTCATTCTTCATATTTCAGCTTGACACCAGTTAAATGAAACATTATAACAAGCCAAATACTGTAATCGAAGAAAATACCTTTTTACATTTTTATCATTTCTGTCCTTCATGAAAAGTACTTGTGATCCTCTCAGAGTCCCAAAGGGGATTTCTAACTGACACAGCTTTGAAGAGCAATCAGGTATTGCTCTTTAAAAGGAAGCTTTAACATAATCAAAAGCAGGGCAGACTGCCAGTCTTCCTGGCAATCCCAAATGGACAATATCCCATTAAGCACTCCTCCCTCAGCTTAAATTCATATTGAACTTAAATAAAAGCCTTGGTTGTGCAACTTCAGGAACTGCATCTTGTTTGAAAATGGCAAGCAGTCACTCACTCCAGTAAGATCGGATCAAAGAAAACAGGATAAAAGATACAGCCAATTGCACCATTACTTCTTCTAAGCTGTTCAATAATTCAGTAGCTTTGTATGTGTGATATTTTCAAGAACCTCTGTTTCAAAGTATTTGTAAGAATCCATCCCCACGTAGTCCATATCTTGCAAGCCATTGAAGCAGATGCTGAAAACCTGACCCACCATGGCAGTAAAACCACAGTTATATTACACATAAGAAACTTAGCCAAAATAAAGCAGGGTTTTACTGGAAATGAATTTATGTATAACAACTTGATAAATGTAGCTCTTTTCATTTATTGGTAATACATTTTGATTTTATCATAAGTAATAAGTATCCTAAATTCATCCAAGCAAAAATTAAGACAAACTATATGTTTGTCCTTTCAGATTTAGTCAAAACTGAGTACTCCAGCCTTTACCTGCAACTGCTGAAATGCACAAAGGAGGCTATATTTTCCATGCAGCCAGCAGCTCGAATATCACATTAGCAGTCATTTTTTTGCCAAGACCTCAGATTCCCTAATGCTGTTTGAAAATGCAGTCCATGTACTTTTTCATTTTGGTGTATTTTCCACATTTTATATAATATTAAGAATTTTTCTCTTGGGACTCTTGGGTCTTGATGTCAGAGATAGTCTTGACTGACTGTTAACTGGAGATTCCACCAGCATCACCATAAGAAGCAATAAAAGGATGAACTTAAGCACTTCTCTATAAGAAAGAAAAAACCTAAGAAAACACAGTCCAAATATAATTATAAAGAAAGAAAAGGGATTGTTAACAAGAAAAAGTAAGAAAGCTTCATCAACTCCATTTGTATTTTCTAGGTCCTTGATATTGCCCTACTGTTTTGACATCCATTCAACATACTGGTTTCAAAACCTTCCTTGATTGATTTTTCCATTTAGCACAACAGCACATAAGACCATGACCTGAGTAGGCAGATAACTTTTCAAAATACTTGTTTTGCACCTGACTCTCAGAAACTGTTCTTGCAACTTTTTTTTTTTTTTAAAGAAGTGTTTAATTTAAAACATTTCTTTCCTCCAAATTCTTGCAAGAACATTAGGTGAAAATGGGACTATTGCCTTTCATCCTTACATTCAACAAGAGTTCTAGTTGTAATAGAAACATTTTATGTCCTTTGACTTTCTAATAAAATAGTATTTATGGAGCTTATGCACACAGTACAGTTGCTTTTTTCATTCACATTCTTATATTGTCTACATTATTGTAGTTTCTAAATACTTAACTTTCTGAAAAGATACAACAAAATTTTGCTGTACCTAGAAAGAGGAAAAAAGAGATAATTTATTCCGCACAAAATTCAATTCATCCCTGTCTTTTGTTAACCACTTCTAGCAATTCCTTATTACAATTGAGCCATCACACAGAATCTTCTATTTCAACAGACAAGAAAATTGTAACTTGTAATTATAATAATTATTTGCCTGCATCTTTTTGGGTAGTGGCATGCAGGACTGACAGAGCTCTTCCCCATCCTAAAACACTATCTTAAAACAGGATATAGCAGTTAAAGGAAAACTGACTGGAAAAAGAAGCTTAGCAAGAGCCTGAAGAAATTTTCTGTTCCATTTCAACTGTTTCTCACCTTATGATTCATTGCCAGTTTTTATTTCTAGCCTATCTGGGTAGTGAATCCCGAACAAGTTTGAAGGGCAGGGGGACAGTAGCACTGTGTGAATACCACCGATCCTCCTGCTAAAATCAGCATATGGTAATTGCTTAGATGTTTAATTCCCTGATGTGTGGATAAACACTTTGTTTTGGTCCTTGAAGATGAGCAAGCTCTGTGCATTGTTTCAGTGGTTGATGACTCCCATACGCTTGGGGTTGACATTTACTTTGAACATTAGACTGAGAATGTGACCTGCTTTGTGAATTGACTGTGGAAATCCTACAGTGGTCATCCCACAGAGTCCTCGCCATCAGAGTACTGAAATCTCTGTCTCAAGTTAGGTATTATATCATTTTCTCATTCTGACAGTCTACTATAAAGCTGAAGAAACACTTACCTTTTCAAACCCCTAGCTTTTCAAACTACACTAGTCAGCTTATTGTCCTTAGACCATCGTAGCTACAACAACATCACTACATAAAATACATGTGACATTTTGCTTTTCTTTCTGTTGGATGAATGCTGCTAGATATATGCATTCAAATAAATTTGTTTTACTTGAGGTACCTTTTCAGCATCTGAGGTCTGAAGAGAAAATGAACGCAATATTATCTTTCCTGTGGAAAGACAATTCATTGGCAAACACAGAGCTCAATAAAATTAACAGAAAATATAATACTTATACCAATTTGACTCTCTTCTTCACCTAAAGCACATAATAGCACAGTAAGCATTCTATTCTGTCTCCCCTCATTGAAACATTACTGAGCCAGGCCCATTCAATTGGAGCAGGGAGGAGGCTTTTTTCCCCTGAAAAACCTTCATCCTCGGTGCACGAGGTAATCTCTCTTCATTCCAATTTTCTGACAGCAAGACTCATTAGATTTATTTCACTGAATTACAGTAGTGCACTAGTGAATTATACTAGCATTTTAAACTGATCATATTTTCTAGGCAGACAATAGCACAATCATTAGATAAGCCAAACTCCTTGTTTATCCACACCTTACTCTGGTAACTATGAAAAGAAGAAGGTATCTTAAGATCCGAAGAAAGATTAAAATACTTATATTTATAGAGAAAATAAATTCCTGTCATATCCTCGACAGGAATATGATAATAGCTTTGTTTCTGACTTCTATCTGATAAAACTTACAAAACTTTGGGAAATTCTGAAACCTTCAAAGCTTATTGGCTTCAGGTTCTTAGGACACAAAGAGTTATCACAAATACCCCAGTTTAAAATGTTCTGCTCCACCTTGTAGTGGAGAAAAAACAAGAGGGAGAACCTTGCCACAGGGTGGCATAATGTCTAAACATTTGCACACACTGTAACTGGATTGCACAGGCTGCTATTGCATGCTACCAGGCAATAGAAATTTTACAAATTACAACAGAATTCATGATAGGTTGGGAGGGAGGAAGCAGGAGACAATACTTAATTACTTCCCAGAGTAATAAAATAGATCATGTAACTCCTCACCCTGTCTTTTCCATCATTGTTGCCACAATTACTATCACATTTTCTACTGCTGCTTCAAACAGATGATAGATTTGCACTTCAGTTCACATCAGCTTCTTTCTCTCCTACAGGAAGATATATTTTTCAAAACATTATCTAAAGTTTCACCACCCTGATTATTAATGAAAACACATGGCAAAATGCATACATACTGAAAATATGCCAAACCCCAACCAAATCCAAGTGAAATATTTTTCACGCACTCAGAAAAGATGGGCTGAGACTGGGTACATATAATTTTTATTTAACTTTTCCAGTGCCAGGTTGCTGCTGCTGTCACTAAGATGTCACCTCCTTCTTCATTCCCTCTCAAGTAGTCCAGTGAAAGCTACAGCCACACAGAGTGACAATGGATACAGTGTCACTCAGAAGAAGGTTCTGATTGTTCTCCAACTGCTGTGGTCTAATCAACAGACAAATCAAATGTAATCAAGTATTCCAGTTGGTTTTTGAATTTAGGGAAAGTTTGCCTCAGCATCGGGAGTTTCTAGAAAAACTTTTATCTACAGTGACACATGCGAGGATTTCAATCTTGCAATACAAGGTTAAACTCATGAATAAAAAAGTTATGCTAATGAAAAAACAGAGTCCAGAATTCAGGTTCCCAGTAACTTTGACATTTCATACTCTGCTGAATTTAGTACACTTTGCAAGACTCCTTATTTCACTGAATCAAGAAAGCCAGATTCTTAGCCAGCTGGTTAACGTGATTCTTACACTTCTGTGAGAGCAATCACAATGAGATCAGGGAATACTTGTTTGATTTAAAACTTTTTTATAAGACTTTTAGAAAACAGCCATGAAAATATTATGTCATGTGGGAAGCAGTGCAACAGAGTGAAGAATGAAGCATGGCTTTGCACAAAGTAGAAATGACACTATTCTTAGTTAAAAATGAAAAGTCCATAATAAATTTGTAGACAAAGGTACTTAAGGGCATTCATTTGTAAACAATAATTTTATCACATATAGCTCTACAACAGCTGTAAATATTCCAAGTAAGCCACAACAAACAAGTTTTTAAAGTAATTCCAAGTTTTTAGCAGTCTGAAAATGTAGCCTGTTTAAACAGAGCATTTTAACATTGAAGTGGAAAATGGCCATTTATACGTCAATATCCAAAGCAGCCAGATCTATCAGAAATGTACCTTTCATCCCAATTAACCACGAGGATGAATACTCCATTTGAGCACTTCCCACTTTGGATCCAGACTAAACATTAACCAAAAATGAAGGTATGAATTCAAAGTAGGGAGTTGCAGGCTGTCTGACCCAACGACAGTAAAGCAGAACACAGAACTAAGTGCAACGATCGTGCTCTAACAGATAACACACACCACTAAACAACAGCAAGGACTGCAAGAACTGCACTAATGATTCACTGGGTTTATAGAGAGGACTTGAGCACTTGGCAGCTCTAGTGAGAGTACTTGGAATAGATAATCCACAGCCAAGGCTAGTGGCTATGGGGTTTTTCAGCAGAAAAGGAACTTAGGGCTCCCTGGATGGGATTCGTCTTCCCTATTGTGTAAAGATTTGCAGCTCAGCTAATTTTTTCAGATGCCTTTGTAGTTGGTGGAGAGAGTTACGAGTCAGCATAGCTGTCTAAAGCTAAGAGCAAGACAATCTATTATTTTTGTTTCTGTGTTTCATCCTATGCAGAGGTAGATCAAACACATTTCAAAACAAATATCCTTTCTATCTTTACTGCTAGAGATTTTGAAAAACTGTATCATAGGAGTTGGCGGAAGCTTTCACCATAGCAAGCTGCAAAATCATAAGTACCATCTTCCCAAGTCCTTCTCCATAACAGCATTCTGAAGGGATGCTTAAAAATATGCATTCTGGGATCAGTTCTATATCCTGGAGGAAGCAGTCTGTCTTCCCCTCTTTCCAGTTAAATCTCCAAGTAATTGCTCTTGTGTTAAATGAAAGCAGAAAAAAGTTTCACTCACTAGAGGAAGGGTAGCCATTTACTTATCATCTGCTTTTAAGAAAATTGTGAAGTGTAATAAGAAATAGAAAAGTTTTTCTAGTCTCTGCATTTTAATACCATTTAGTGATTATTTAGCTCACTGGATGTTAAATATTAGAAAATCAAATGTTTTGTTTTTCACACAGCAATTCATAGTGATGACAGTTCTTCAATGGGACATTCCCCTCCAGGCACTCTAATCGGGAATTTGATTTTGTTACGATTACTCTGCTAATACTACACAGAGAAAAAAGGTGAAAGTAAAGGCAAATTCATTAAATGCTTACAAATCCATCCTGAAAAAAATGTGATTTTCTTTGTCACTTATTATCCATCAGTCAGTCTGAGCATCTTTTTTCATTTTCTGGCTGTCACATCAAACTCCATTTGACTAAAATAAACCTTTAGAATCAAATGTTGATATATAGTATGATATTCTCTGGTACTCATACATCATTTGGCTATTTGACTACCGTTCCCTTTTCATTTGAATGAGCTTTCATGCCTTTCTGGCATGCGAATTTTAACTCACAGTCATCTTTCTTTCCTAGCCACAGATATTAATACAGCAGAATACCAATAAACATGATTCCAAAAATAAGATGAGATGTATATGCTATATAAGTTTACCACCTATTTGTTTTTATTTCACTGGATAATCTCCCCTGTGTCACAGTCATCCAAAGACAGGAAGCTTAAAAGAACAGTATGAGAGCAGTCAGTCTTTTGCTGAATGAATGTCCTCTATACCGGCATAGGTCCTCATCTCAGTCAAGCCTCATCACAGCACTGTGTGGGCATTTTACATAAATATATACTGTACCCATGAAAAAAGCAAGAGTAAACAAGTAAGAAGACAAAAGTCCTTGGGCCACTAAGTAGGACAAGAGACCTGCGTTCAGCTCTCTCCCAAAGACAACATAATCCACCTCTCTGTATGTCATTTCTAAATTTGTAAAATGGAGTAACAGGACTTCCCACCTCCCATATAATCTCAGACTATATACACAGAAGAAATTCAAATCCATTCAGTGAGAGGCATTGGGAACGTGTAAGCATCCTGGGCAGAAAAAACAAAAAAGATACAAAAATATTCTTCCTTAAAACATATGAATTAGAACAGTGGTCCCAACCAAGAGCCCATCTGCATCGCTACTCTGTTTTCAGCACAGTTGAAAGGTACTTAGGATAAAGTTAAACCAGGGCAAACGTATATAACTGCTTCCCTTTCATATACACCTAGCCTCCAACTACTTCCAGCTCAGAGGATTTCCTTTTAATTATTAATTATTAATTTTAATTTTTAATTTAATATTTAATTGGTAATTAATCCTTTTAATTGTTAATTCTTTGAGAAGTACCACTTTTTAAATTCTTGTTTATAATTCATATAAAATAAATAATCCTTACTCTCACTTGTCAGCAATATTTAGCAGCAGACTTTTTATAAGGCCAAATACCTGAGCACTTTTAAATATTTTTAATATAAAATATGAAGTCTTATTGATTAATGGAGTTTCTCATATCAAAGTTCTGATCTAATTATTTTTAATTTGATTTGGAATTTATTTTGAAGCTCTAGATGTCAACTATCACCTTTGAAAAACAAAAACAAAAAAAACAACAGACCAAGAATTTTGGTTTAAACCAATTAGAAGTGGTCCCAGTATCAATTTTTCTGTGCTCTGTCATAACTTTGTAAAAAATATTGGTAATTCAGGCTTAGCAGCATTGGCATAGACTTTAACCACTAGATTGTTTAGTAATATGAAGAAAACTGTTTTAGATAAAATAAGCAATTTTCATCTTTGGAATTATATGGACTTCAATATTGTTCACTGTTAGAAATATAACTAATATTTGGGAGGTTAACTATAACTACTAACTCATAAGTAACGTGAAAGGTTATACCAAGCTGGTGGCATTCTATTAATTGTGTAGGATTTTTAATGCTTTCAGCTTGCAGGTGTTTCAAGTCAGGCAAAGCTTTCACTTTCATATGCTTTCTCTTTCCATTCACTAAGACCTCTATTCAATTTATTCTCTGAATTACTTCTCTGCTGTAGCTCGTTGTTATCCCATAGCTCTTTTGAACTCCATAGGCAAGTACATTTCTACCACAGCAGTTATTATAAATTTATATTTTCAAATTAAAATTAAAATAAAAATCAAAAATCATTGTAAAGTATTTGGGGCTGCATACAGAACAAGAAAGCAACTTCTTCATTACTTAAAAAAGGTTTTGGAGCCTCACTTCACCTGGCAGTTAGAAACATTTTGGTCTTAATTCCACTAGTATATTTGGTTTACCTCAATAGCTTAGCTATACAATCAAAGGTAAGCCTTGAACAGGTCATTTAATTCTAGTGTAGAAGTGCAAAACATTCAACTGCATTTGTTCTGGCCAGGCAGAACAGTAAGGCCCAAAATTTACTAGGAAGAAAAGAAAAGATAACCAAAAAGATATACATACAAAAAAATAATTCATAAAGACTAAAATATTTTTCTAATGTCTTTTATTCCAAACAAGGCAGGGGATTTTTTTTTCCCCCACCATGAACACTGTAGCATGTATCCTGACTACATCGTGTAAATTTTCTTTTACTATTGTCTATTACTATAGGTAACACAGAATCATAGAATTGTCTAGGTCAGAAGGGACCTTTTAGATCAAGTCCAACCACCAACCACCACTAAACCATGTCCCTAAGCACCACATCTACACATCTTCTAAATACCTTCCAGGTATAGCAATTCAACCACTTCCCTGGGCAGCCTGTTCCAATGCTTGACAACCCTTTCTGTGAAGAAATTTTTCCTAATATCCAATCTAAACCTCCCCTGGCATAACTTGAACCCATTTCCTCTCGTCCTATCACTTGTCACCAGGGAGAAGAGGTCAGCCCCCACCTTTTTACAACCTCCTTTCAGGTAGTTGTAGAGGGTGATAAGGTCTCCTCTCAGCCTCCTCTTCTCCAGGTTAAACAACCCCAGTTCCCTCAGTCGTTCCTCATAAGATTTGTCTTCCAGACCCCTCACCAGCTTTGTCACCCTTCTTTGGACACACTCCAGCACCTCAATGTCTTTCTTGTAGCGAGGGGCCCAAAAGTGAATGCAGTATTCAAGGTTCGGCCTCACCAGTGCCGAGTACAGTGGGCTAATCACTTCCCTAGTCCTGCTCGCCACACTATTTCTGATACAAGCTACAATGCTATTTGGCTTTCTTGGCCACCTGGGCACACTGCTGGCTCATATTCAGCCAGTTGTCGACCAACAGCCCCAAGTCCTTTTCCGCCAGGCAGCTTTCCAGCCACTCTTGCCCAAGCCTGTAAAGTTGCACAGGGTTGTTGTGATCCAAGTGCAGAACCTGGCACTTGGCCTTGTTGAACCTCACACCATTGGCCTCGGCCCATCGATCCAGCCTGTCCAGATCCTTCTATAGGGCCATTCTATTCTCAAGCAGATCAACGCTCCCACCCAACTTAGTGTCATCTGCAAACTGCATCCCCTCATGCAGGTCATTGATAAAGATATTAAATAGAACTTGCACCAATACTGAACCCTGGGGAACACCACTTGGAACCAGCCGCCAACTGGATTTAACTCCATTCACCACCACTCTGAGCCCAGCCTGCCAGCCAGTTCTTTAGCCAGCAAAGAGTACACCCATCCAAGCCATAAGCAGGCACTTTCTCCAGGAGAATGCTGAGGGAAACAGTGTCAAAGGCTTTACTAAAGTTGAGGTAAACGACATCCACAGCCTTTCCCTCATCCACTACGCAGATCAACTTTCATAGAAGATCAGGTTAGTCAAGCAGGATGTGCCTTCCATGAACCCATGCTGACTGGGCCTGATCACCTGGTTGTCCTGCATGTACCGTGTAATGGCACTCAGGATAATTTGCTCCACAACCTTCTACGGAACCGAGGTCAGACTGACAGGCCTGTAGTTCCCTGGATCCTCCTTCTGCCCCTTCTTGTGGATGGACGTCACATTTGCTAACATCTACCAAAGAACTACTAAAGACCAGTAATAAATTTGCAACCATTCCTAAGAATAAAATAATTCATTTTTAAAATTGTAATGTTCCTCATTTATTATTTACTTTATTTTTCTGTGTTTCTAGGAAAATTTTGTTCATGAGGTCAGCTTTTGGCAAAGAGTCTAAGTCAGGGATATACTGAAGGATAACAGGGAAAAATTTGTAGTTCAAGCTTCCAAAGAGGCAGCAAATGCTGTGCAACATACTAGCAGTCAGCCAAAATATATATAGATGTTGAGTCCTTTTTTTNTTTTTTTTTTTTTTTACATCTATGTATATATAAAATCTATATATATGTGTACATAGAGTGAATCCGTTTCAAATCTGGTATTCTCTGGGTGTCTGGGTCAGCTGTTTTTTGACACAAGTGACACCGAGCAGACAGGGGCCCCTCTTTAGAGCTGACGTGCTGAAAAATAGCTGTCTCACAGGGCTCAGAGCAGCCTCCTGACACCCGCACATTAATCAGGAAATGCTGGATCATGCTTACCTACCCCAGGGACATTTAGGGTCCAGGGGGATCAAGAATATGCAAATGACTAGAATAAAATGTTTAGAAAGGCATAGAAATAAAGTCACTAGGATTTCTATAGATTAGGATATGATACATACACAAAGGTTAAACAAACAAACCCTAAAATCAAACCCCATTTAGACCCATTTTCTTTGATCAGGAATCTTCCCAAGACTTACACCACAGAAAAAGCACAAGAGCCAAAACCATAAGAAAAATCATCAGCTGCCTAGGCCATCCTCGTTTTATTTATGGGAGATTTTTTCAAGTACTAAAGAAGCCAGAGCACCCATCATATCTAGAATAGGGGTTTTTGGTTGTTTTTGTGGTTTGTTTTTTTTTTTTCCAAATATTAACATAAAACAGTTCTTACAAAGCTATGCACTAGGCTAGGTTAATAGCCATTTCTTGCCACCCTAAATACAGTTTTCAGTCAAGCACACAAAGATGGGTTTTGTGAAGTTATAGGACTGGTATTCAGAATAACAGTTCATGCCTGTCTGCCACCTGGAATGAAGACACCCAATAAATGCTTGTTTAATACTGGTTCTTTTTATTGCTAGCTATTTTGCAAATATTTTATTAGCAACTTTTTGTAGATGAAGATTCTCAACTGTGATCCAAGGTAAATGGAAATCATTCAGACCTAAGGGGTGTAAGTGTTCTCAGGAGAGCAAAAATAACTCTTGATTTAGAGTAGTGTCTACAGACTAATCGGCTTGCTTTCCCCAAACAGATTCCCCACTCCCCCTCCCCCCAGTGCTTTAGTCCTACCATTTAATCCATTTCTGTTAGAAGAACCTTTGAGAAGTAAAGGTCATTCGGCCCACTCCCATCCAACCTTTTCATGAAGGCATGTTGCTGCTTATTGATATTTGAAGTCCAGATTGTGGTATGGTTATTTGTCCTTGTTGTCTGGTCTAGCACTATAATAGTATTTTATTAAGACAGCAGCCTTCCACAACATGGTGATAGCTTTCAGTTATTACCCAGTTGTATCAGCTGTGAATTGGTGACCTAGGAGTAAAATGCTCCAAACCCATTTCCAATTGCATGAGCTTTCCAGCCATCCAAAACTGTTAGCTCTCACCTTTAGAGACAGCAAATTAGGCTCAGTTTTAGTGCCTTACCATCTGGCGCTGCATTACATAGCGGGTGATCTTTCAATTTTATTTTGATCAAAATAAACCAGAAAATAAAATTCACCACAAACACCATGCTTTATACACATCACCCAAAATATCTGATTGAAAAAAATACATTTGTTGCTTATGTTGCATGAAAAATCTACTGTCTGAAAAAGTAGCTATGTTCCCCGACATTTTAACAGTAAGAGTCACTGAAGGAATAAAAAGATGTACATTTAATCAAAATTTAAAGAGTTATAACTATTACTACCAAAAGTAATAATAAATTTACTTTAGAAAGTATTGATTACTTTCTACAGTAGTATTATCTAAAATCTTATTTACTGTTTTGAGAAATAAAATATGTCTGTTCTAATTCAACCTGTACCCATCATCTCTAATTCAGAAGTGTTAATTTCTTCTTCATAAATTTCCCTCTTGTCATTGTAACATCCTTTACATGCTTATAAGTCCACTTAATTTTAAGTATTTTCTTTTAAAGACAGTTAAAGCTTCAATAAGATCACAAAATACTGAAGGAAAGCATGTGTCTTGACAATAATATTCTGATTTGCCAAAAGAAGTTAATTTAATTTTGGGCTAAGAAATTGTGCTTTCCCTTACATGTTAATCTAAAATAATTTTCACCTTTGAAGCAGCTTTTCCAAATCAGGCTAATGGTCCTTTAAGAGATTTTGGAAATAGACCAATATTGTGTAAATAAATAAAACATTTGCTGTAAGCCAGTCTCCTATGACACATTCATCAAAGGCCGAAGAGTTATGGACACATTTCTCAGGGCAAATAACATCATGGTGAATTGTAACTGACCTCCTTGTGTGATGAATAATTTTCTTTTTTTTTTTTTTGTAGCAGTCTTCAGAGGCCATTTCCATTTATCAAAAACTAAGCATTTAGAGAGACTAAAATAGCATGCTCAATGTACCCCCATCAAATATTGTCCTTAGTTTGTCTGCTGCAAGGAAGCATAAATTTTTTTTATGGTATTAAACTTTTACCTGCTACAGGAGGGAAAAACCTGAAACATCTCACCTCTTAAAAGCAAAAGCAAACGAAAGAGTTTGTAATGGTACAGTTTCTTGACATAATTCGTTCTTGAGAGTCTCCTCTAATCCATTACTCTACATAAGTCTAAGCTCTGTCCTCTCCTTTAATCTTTTTCTTGACAAAAAGCACTTTTTCATAAGAATATATTTGAAACATGAACTTACATTGAAATATATTTAAAGGTTTAACACAGTGCAACACATTCAGACTGTAAATACTCAATACAGAGATTATGTGATATTATATGATCACAATTTATTATAAAACTATGCTTTAACTTTGCCTATACTCTTTGTACAGCCATGTACAACTGGCTTCAGGGTAAAAATGTCATAGGCATTTTCCAACCTACTTTAGTGTGCCTTAGTCTTTTACTAAAAATAAAACTAAAATATTTATTCATGGTTTTGCTGTTGTTGCCTGATATTTGTTAGTAATTCACATGCATTTCTACGAGTTCATGGCATTCTGTAATATACTTTATAAATGTTTATTATTAATAATTTGAGAGACAATACTATGACTCACAAGACTAGAAAGACCCTGAAGAATTTCTCTCTCCCTGCCCCAGGGAAAATATTTCTCTTCTTCTGCTGTTTCTGGTGAATATTCTAGTCAGTTCAGACACTGTTCAGTGGCCTCTGATGAGAAAGACTTCACACACCTCTGAAGAGTTTCACTACTACCCATGCCATTAAAACATTCTTCCTAATTCTAAAATAAAGTTTTCTTACTCCATGGCCACAGGAAAAACATTACACTTGTCTTCTTTAGAACAGCCTCCTATGCGCTTGAGACTGCTGCATACTTCTTGATGTTTTAAGTTAAACAGTGCAAATTATTCCTCTTACTAAGATTATCTAGTTATCAGTCATTTCCACTTCTTTTCTATGGAATAATCGCGAACTGTCATGCCCTGGCTGAAAGAGGTTGCTTCACTGTGATATTTGTGGTTTTGTTGGTTTTTTTTTAATATCCTAATATTTTTATTATTCACTACAAACCAGCTATATAACATATATAGCTATATAATATCAATATAAACTATTTTACTCAGCGAGGAAAACTTACTTATGAAGTCAGCCAGGGCCACAGTTTGTAGCAGGTCAGACTACAGAAAGCATGAGCACTAGACTAAGCATTGACTATCACCTGTGCTGGGGGTATTGCCTTAAACTATGGTTTGATATTTATATGTACTTGGAGCCAGATAAGAAGCTCTCTGGCAAAATTTCAGTGCGCAGCACTGGGAAATTTCACACCAACCAAAGGACAGCATTAACCTAATTGGGTTGCTGCACGCAATGCTATAAACCTAACCAGAACCTTTCCCTAACAACTCACGTTCTACTCAAGCAGGGACAAGCTGCAGCGACCCCATCTTTCTGATTTTGTTCTGCAGTGACACAGTATTTTGTAAAACTGATGCCTCCATACTGACAATATATTGCCATGGAATTCAACTTTTTTATTATTATTCTGAGTGAAAATATCTTTCTATCTCCCCAATTCTCACGCTAAGGCAGACTTCATACTGTTACAATAAAATGTATGATGCGAAACTATGAACTGGTTTAAATTGGCAATGGCATTAGAGGTGGCCCATAGTTTTTTACTATCTTTGACAGAAACATAAGAAAGATTTGTACAAAAAGAGGCTTCCAAAACTCAGAACAGAAGTAATAATCACTGATATGACTTGAAATGTAACAGGACAACTCAGTGAGTAGTGCAAGGATGCATATTCAGACAAAGACTTAACAGATCGCGTCTCATTGTCATGCAATAACAAAACAAGAAGTTTATGACATAATGGTTTAACAGGGGACATGTTTCCTGATATTTCAGAACCTACATGAATTATGAAGCATTCAATTTCTATGTAGTTTTATCATCTGAAAAAGGGTGTAAGAAAGAAAAAGGATCTGTCCAAGAAGTAAAGCCACTGCTATGCCTATTGCATGCTCTGTAAGTCTTAGATGTTGGTGTTCCATCATCTGCTGAAAAAAGGACTTGTTTTTGAATAGACCTGCTAAGGTTTTATATTCCAGGTGAAAAGATGAGCTCCCTTCTAAAAAAATCTGCCAAACTTCCTAGTGGGTTTGAGTCAACAGTTTTATAAAAGGCATCTGAACCCTGAAAAGCAAATTTGTTTGGATGTACTCAACTTAATAGAGCCTCAAGTGACCCACTAAATTCTGTTCATTAGACTCACTGACATAATTCAAAACACCTGATCCAGATAAATTTTATGTCGAGCACAATTTGTTTTGTACCCATGTGAAAAGTCCAGTCAGCAGAAGTTCAAATGGGATTTAATAGAACGAGCAAAGTACATTAATGATGGCTAGCAATAAAACCAATAAAACCAATAAAACCTTCAGCACGTATATTTCTTAACCTAAGAAAGAGATACCTATGCATCAGCAGGAAAACAGATATCCCTCTTTTCAGTGTGTATTGATACATTCATCCCACAAAACTTTAGTGAGATTTCAGGGAGGGTCCTGTTTCACATGAAAACAAAACCCAAAGCCATCTTACAGGCATTGTTTCAGTTGGTTGGTATTTTCCCTCAATAAACCAGAAAGAAGGAAACATGGAAAGGCTAGTGGGTGGCACATTCACATAATATGAGAGAGATCTACTTAAAGGCCTGTTTTTCTGTTTCTCATATCGGAGGAACATGCTCTTTGTAGACTTAGCTCATGGTTTCTCAGCAGTGTAGGCAGAATTTAATTTTTCTTTTGTAGGGATTTTGTCCATGCTTTGAAGAGGGTAAAAATTCAATTTTGCAGAAATGGCAGAGCTGATCCTAAAGGATAATAGAATACCTGGATCTGTAGAATGCTAGGAGAAAGCGACTGTTGAGAAGGGTCAGGGGGATTTCAAAGTGCTTTCAGTAGAAAAGAGGATTTCCCCCTCTTGCACATCCACCTGTGCCCGCAGGAACATCTTTGCTCTACTTTCTCTGTTCTCTCTGCCAGTCTCATGCAGTTTAGTGAGTGACTCTCCAATTCCAGTAACCTTACAAGAAACTTTACCACCCTGCCCTCATGGCCTTACTTACTGTCCCATCCTCATGGGGGCTTTATGCACATTTTATGAACATATCAAAAGACTTAATCTTGTAGATGCATATCTACTGAGCTACTAACTATATTTTGGATTTACAACTTTAACTTTAATCGTCTTTTCAGCTCCAGGTTGTGCTGTAACTCTAAAAGACCTAACTGAAGAGGGACAGGGCACATGTAAAAGTAAACATCTTAATCACTGTAGTCAATTTACTGAGCCTGCTTTTTTCAGGGTAATACTAGCACTGTCACATTGATTTGGGAAAGATTTGCGATCAGCTCCTCAGCTCACTCATTATACAAAGACAAGGAATGAGACCGTTTTTTCTTTGTCTGCTATCAGTAATAAACAGAGTGAGAAGTGGGGACAGAAGCCAGAGGCAGAGCGGGCTTGTTGCTTTCCTGGACTCCCAAATGAAACACAGAGAATGCTCTACCATCATTTTAGAAAGCTCTCTTATCTCTTGTCCTGTGTCATTGCAGTGAAAGCACTGACAGCTTTAATAATTTTGGACAAAGCTTATCTTTTCCTGCACGTTCCTCTTCCCATGTGCTCTCTGAAGAATTATTATGCAAAATCCTAGGAAACTTTTATTAAAACTCTGTTAAATCATAGAAGTATTTGTGAAGACCACTTCACTAAACAGTTTGGGCCTTGGAGTGTCTCCACAGATACTAAGACCAAAGGACTCTGCCTGAGATTGGTTCAGTATCCAGTGGTTTAATAAAATGCCAGCTTTTAGTGGAAGGTCTGATAGCACTATATGGACTTGGGCTGTAGGATGCATTATTGGCAAGATGCCATAAAACCTGCCTTAATTACTGAGACTGACCACCCTTCTTTACTCCTTCTTGTCCTGAAATTCCATGCTGGACCTCAAAAACACTAGCCGGAAGGACTGCCAGCAAAACTGATGCATTTCTGTGAAGATTTTCTATTTCGGGAAATACGGATTTCCATGATAAAATTTTCAACCTTCTGTATGGTACACATATGTTTGCTTATTTAAATTTATTATTTCAACACTTGGTATTCAAACATTCCTCTCCAATCTACAACTCCACTTACGCAGTATATATTATAGAAAAAACTACATAATAAATGTATTTCATCTCAATGCAACAGTAGTGTCCTAGAAAGATAAAGGAAATGTATCTGAGATGTGCACATTCTTATCAAATTGGTCTATAATGTTTCCATATCTTACATATATTTTATTGCCAGTGACAAAACCAAAAATATAAAAAAGATACAAGTGAATACCTGAATTTCCCTACTAAAAACCACTTAAAAAACTGAGCGTAGTTTTTGGGAAAGGCTAGGGCTACCATAAAGACACTTCTAGGGGAAACATTGAGCTCCTTAGTCCTTGAAATCAGTTTGAATTAAAGAAACATGGTCAAAAGACAGACTTTTTACTTTGATTTTGAAGCCTTCAAATTCTGTAGGCTTCATACGAATATGTATAGGACACAGCTTAGTTAGCCCACTGTTGAGATGTAGAAAAAGTTTGCGTGTCTGAAGTCATGATGATACACACAATTTTGTCTGCATGTGCACTTTAAAAAGTAACTATTTTTCTCTCATTCAGATTTATATTTCAAGCCTGGCAAGAAAATTAACTGTTCTTTGAGTCTTCATATTAGTCCTCCAGGGTCTAGCTAGCCTGGAATTCTTTAGCAATTAGGTGTCTGGAGATTAATTAGGAAGAGAAAACACTTCTTCCATAATGAACAAAGACATAAACACAAAACCCCCTTTCTAAAAGAAAATAATTGTAAACACAACAATGTTCTCTACATAGTCAGACAGTTAGAATCAGTGGAATCCTTTCCTCTCCATTTGCTACATATCTGCACATTCCCATGCAGGCATACAACAGACTTGGCGGTCTCAGAAAAACACACTTGTGCATTTGAGCCTCAATATTCCCCTTTTTTTCAACCTGCTGTCAAACCGCAGACCATGAACTAATTGTAAATCTCTCAGCAGAGTAACTCTCTTGAGAAGAATGGGTGGTACAAAATGTTTATGTATTCTGTATCAAGACAAGATATTGCTACTTATATATAGAAATATAAAACAAAGTCTAAAAAGAAGGCAAACTATAAGATTGTGAGGTCCAACAAAAATCTGTGTAAGTAGGCAATATAAAACAAAAGATATCATTGATAATTGTGGTACTGTAAACGCTTAAAATACATAATTGATTCAGATACTTGGACATCTTCCATTAAATAAATATTTAGAAAACAATTCTCAGCCTCACTATTATCATCATAATAGCAATTACAATACACTTTACAGAGAAAATGATCAGCTTTAGTATAAGAAACAAAGTTTTACATAAACAAAAATAGACTTGGAAAAGTAAGAATATAATTTCTTGGGTTTTATCTCTCCATCTCCAAAAGGATACACAGGGATAAAAAAGGCAAAAACACTTAGAAAAGGGAAATGAAAAAGTGAAGAATTTTTTGGAAGGTAGGTGTAGCACATGACAGTACAAATTACACCCCTGTAGACAGAGAAGATCTTCTGTGTGTTCTTGACCTTTTCTCACAAAACAAGAATATAAAGAAAGTAAAAACAAAATGCAATTACCAATTAAAAAAAATATAATTTTAAGTAAATCATTTATGATTTTAAGTGTGCTATACATTCCCTAGAGTTTAAGGGATAGTAAGAAGGCCAAGCATACAACAGCTTTAAAAATTACCATACATTTACACGTACATATAGCATTGTGTGTTTAAAGTACCCAAAGATACTCTAGATTATATGTCAAATTATGAGGAATTTAAATTCTCATGCTTCATGAGCATGAGACTTGTACTAATTGCTGCGGTTAGGAAGAAAGTAGACCCAAGAGACAGTAATTTGACTTAATCGATTACAAAGTTTTATGATCTTTTTCTCTCTGAGGTATCTGACACTGGACAAACTGTAAGAGCAGATAGACCAATAGTCTGCTGTAATGTAAAGCTTATATTCCTACAGAAAATGAGTTTGAAATGATCCTGATATTCAACTTGTTCTTATCAACGACTCATTCTTGTTAAAACAAAAAACAGTATTTTGCATTGCATTTGTATAGAAAATTATATTTGTGGGCATACAGACATCATAAAACCATCACAAATTAAGTAACATCTGCAATCTGGTACAAGTCCATCATAAGCACATCTGAAAGGAATAATAATACATAACCCTGGATCTAACTGAAGACCTGCAAATCTTTGGGACAATTGGGGCCACTCAAATATTTTGAAATTTTCAAAAATATTGCACATCATTTTTTTTTCCTCCCACTTCTCCCAGACCAAACCATTCCCAAGAGTTGATAGCAGATATGTGAATGGTTTCCCTTAACTAAAAACATACTTTGGGTGAGTTAATTACTGACAAAAAAAAACCCAAACAACCATACTGTTCTAAATACCTCATTATCTGTGTTAAATTAGAGCTGCTGTGTCATGAAGACATGAATAAATCATACATACACCGTGCCTATTTAAACCATAAGGTATCATAATAGGAAGTATGGATTATAAGTGAGAAAGAAATATGTTGGTAGTTTCTAAGTCATCCCATTTCTCCAGTTCACCTCTCATGAGCTCCTTGTATACAGGTCTTTTCTTCATACAAATCTATAGAAAGTAATTTTTTCCAGTTATCTCTATAATAACTCTTGACAGCCTTGCTATAATAAAGCTTGTACTTCTACTGAAATCTTGGGGTGGAACTCTGGATCTTGAAGCACCGTGTCAAACAATGTAGTGTGGTCAAGATTTCATCTCTTACAGAGGCGACAATTCTCCTGGACTTGGATGAGCCTCTGTTTAATCAATCCGTAATTTTTATAGTTTTTATTTCTCCAAAGTCCTCCAATGTTCAGCTAACATTATCAGAATTATTTCACATCTACTGCACGCATCCTTTATTAGACAAGTGCTACAAAGATATCCTCAGAGAGGCCATCCTAAATAAGACTCAAAGGGAACTGAAATACATGATATTTATTGTCATTTAGCATACAGCAGGGAAACAAAACTTAAGACTTAAAAATAAGGAAGCTATCTTTTAAATGTACTCCACTGAATATTTTTTTTTCTGAAAGAACAAGACCAATATTCTAATCTAACCAAAAATTATACCATCTAATGGAATGAATCCCCATGTAACCGACACACACAAATATCTACCTACATTAAAACCTTCATTAGAGAACATAAGCATAGCTGTGAGAAAATTACTTCATGTACATTAAGATATGCTGCTTTGCTTTCAATTTAGCTCCATAGGCATCACCCCTCCTCGAGGACTTGAAGTAGTCTGTCTGAGCCCCTGACTCACTCTCCTGATAAAATCCTTTAAAATTCATCATACCATGTGCAGAGACAAGTTAATGAGATATCATAATTGCCTCCCAACAATATATGCTCAAGCAGATTACATTCATTAGCAATCGTACATATAGCCTCATAAATATACTGTAAGAGAGCATGACATTTCTTTCCTTGAGTAGTGTCTATTCTAAGCCCATTTGTCGATGTTCCTTTACTCAGTCCGAAGTCCACACTGACAGACATGACTATTTTTGAGACCAGCCCAAGCACAGAAGCTTTCACACCTACTGCTCCAGAGCAGATTCCTACCAAGGAGTAAAGAAAGCTTCTCAATAGCACAAATCAGGGTTGTCACTGGAAATGCCAAAGACCGGAACACCCGTATTGCAATACTTACGTGCTGCGACAAGTGTTGCACCCACAGGAAAACACATAGGCACATTTCAGCACATTTTCGTGTCTTTGAGCCAATGAACCAAGCTGTAGCCAACAAGCATTTCACAAGGAAATGAAAAAAAAAATTCATTCCCTGCCTTTTCCCATATTACTTTCTCAGAAACTGTTCTGATGCAGAGACCTTCTGTTGCAGGAGTTACCATCAAGTAACACTTTACAACCAATTTACAAAATCACAAGGAAGAGGAATAAAAAGTAAAATGGTAATAAATCTACAACTATAATGACACAAAAGTGAGTATAATTATTTCTGCCACTCACAATACATTTTTAATATACTTCTATAGGGTAAGGTCTATCAATTATTATTTAGACTAAAAGAAACAAACTGAATTATCTTTTCTAATCTAACATTATATAATGAATATGTGAACTACGTACTCATTCAGAACATCGTGTGACTTGACATCATTTTACTTGAATTTAACTACTGAATTCTCACCTCTACTGCTGCAATACCAGACCTGAGCACTGAACAAAAACAAAATAGAGAAACCAAGATAAGAATTTAATGGTACAATATTTTAAACATTTATGAGTAATTTGAAAAAGTACTATTCATTTTAATAACACGATTTATAAATGCTCACCAGGAATAGAGACTTTCTCATGACAAATGCTTCTATTAGAATTCAGTAATGAATTAATTTTTAAAAAGGCAATGGTCTTGTTAGCATTAAAGGTGATTTCCCTTTCTTTTGAAAAACTAACCAAATTTCTGCAAGTGGTTAACCTCTAGTTGGTAGGTATAAAGAATTATTATTTTTCATACTTTCTAAAGCTTGTATCTGCAGCATGGGTGACATAACATGAAAAAGAAAAAAAAATGTATCATTTAATGGCACAAATAGGGTTCAACTCATGGAGAATGAGTTACCTTAAAGATTTATTTCAGCTGAGGAACAAATCTTAGCTTTTTTATTATGTTCAAAATAGATTTGCTTTTTAAAGCATTTTCATAAGTATACTTATATTCATAAGTATATACATATGTACAAATATTTCATAAGTTTACTCATAATCATTTCATAATTTAAAAATATTTTTAATATTTACATTCTAAATGTTTCCTAAATATCTTGATACATGTATGATAATATATTCAAGTACTATCTCAACTAATTAAATATTTATATTTTTACTTTTTTATAGGTCTAAAAACTTCTTCTACGTTAATTTTACTTATTCTCTAAATTATTGAGTTCATAATGTTGCATGAAAATAAGATAATCTTTTATCTCAATTTTGTAGTCTAACTTTTCTAAATAGAAATAATAATAAAAAACCCAATCCATAAATTAATGAAAATCTTGATTAATTAATGAATCTTGCTGTGAATAGAAAGAAAATTCTCTCTCTACAAAAAGCATTCTTTCAGCTATGAGGAAAATTAAATTATTTTAGTATGCAGCAATATCCTGAAGAATCTTACTGCAAATATGTGGCAAATCACACAACGACTTTGCTGATTTTTAAGAATATCTGTAGCATGGAAAACATTTGTCATATATTTCAAAAACATTCATTCCAAATGTAGAAATTAATTTGTGAACATTTGTTGTTCATAAATTGATAAAAGTACATTCAAATAGTGGAATATAAAATAAACAATCCAGAAAGAGAAATATTTTAGAAACATACACTAATTTTTACTTCCTATTATTTGAGAAAAAGGCAGGGATGTAGGGAGGGACAATATCTTTAAAGCATTTTCATGAGGCCTTCATTTAGAACACAGTAAAATATCACTGATATATAAATAGCTAAATAACTCAAGAACAGTTTAAACATTATTGAATAACTTTTTAAAATATATGCATATACACTCATACATATATGTATACATGTGGGGACTTCTTAAAAGTGGAGGCTTTCTGACCTTTGTTGACCTAATATATAAACATAGATCTTTTACAAACATGTACAATTTACCTAAATCTCAAGGGAAGAAAACTATGAGGGTGGTGAGGCATTGGCACAGGTTGCCCAGGGAAGTTGTGGAGGCCCCGTCAGCGGAGGTGTTCAAGGCCAGGCTGGATGGGGCTTTGAGCAACCTGGTCTGGTGGGAGGTGTCCCTGCCCATGGCAGGGGGGTGGAACTAGATGAGCTTTAACTGATCCCTTCTAACTCTAACCATTCTATGAAAAAAGAAAAAACAAACAAACAAACAAACCCAAAACGAACAAAACCCCTTGAGAACTGAATTGCCATTTGCTAAATAGTAAAATGCCTAGTTTCTACTTTGAAGTTTTTCTCTTTCTAAAATCATGATAGATAATTGTGAAAACATATATGCTATATTTGAGCATGTGCAGTTCTCAGTTTGAATAAATAAAAATTAAAAATGAGGGAAAAACAAGAAGCAAGGACACGCTAACTTGGTTTTATAAACTTTCTAGGATTTAATTTTCTAAGTTAATTCTGAGTGAAATTGCTGTGTGTAGAATATTGCCCCAGTCCCTTTGCTGAGGATTTGGCACAGTATAGTACTCTAGTAATCCAGAAGAGAATATACTCTCAAGCTACATACCAAATGTATGCAGATGTATACAGATGGTCCCACTAAAGAGCCCTTGTATGAAACAATTTGCTTTTTTAAAGACATGCTATTGCTCCCAGATATAATTACACTTCTGACAGACATTTTGAGTGACTAAAGTTCTAGCTTTGAAAATGCATGAAGATGATGATTTATTTGTAATATCTGCATTTATATAGTACTTAATTTTTTCATTATAAAGAAAAATGCTGAATCAGTGTTTCTTAAGTGGATGACTGGGTTGTTTTATTTATTAAGAAGGGCTAAATTACTTTTTTGGTTTTTTTAGTTATGCATTATTTTCTTTTTTCTTTAATTGTTTTAATCAATCCCATGATGACGGACTCAGTTTTACAGTCAATGCTGTGATTTACATGATATTTAACTGCCTTCAGACTTATCTTTCATATCAGTTGTTTTTTCCTTGCTGGAAAGTTACAGGAAAATCTTTAGAGAAGTATAGAATTATTCAATGATGCTACCTATAAAGTCTTTATATTTGCTATGGATATTGTCTATGTTCACCATTATATTATGTTTAAACATTTATTAATATTTATTTAATAAAGAATGTACTCAGTGGGAGAAAATTTATAAATGAAAAAGGTAACATATGTAGTCAATACAGGTTCTGTGGTTGTTTTTTTTTTCTACCAGCCTCTCAACCTGTTACTTAGACATCAAGAAAAATACACTTTGATTTACAAATACATCGTTAACATGTACATAATAAATTAACATGAGGCTATTTGTTTGGATCTGAGAGCTCACATTTTCAAAATTTATTTCATACAAAAAAAACCTTTATAAATATGAATTGTACACAGCAACCTTATTTGTGAGAAAACAACAAACAGTATGAATGTTAAACTAATGCATAGCACTTGCTGAATCCTAACTTGTTTAACTGTCATGTTTCATTTGAAGGCAGTAGAGCAAGGACAGATTAAAGCAGCTCAGAATCTGGCCTGATAAGTATAGTAAAACCCTGTCCTTATAAAGAGCATTGAGAAAATGCTTACAGTTCCCACCACAGTGCTTGTGGGTCTGAAACCACAGTCTGATTTGTCAGGCTGTCCCCTTATTTCTTTTTCTGTCTTTTATATTCATAGCAAAAAGCCTCTTATTTTTGTCTTCTCTTTCTTTGAATAATAAATGAGGTATTTGCAAATTATCAGGGAAGAGGCACTCCTGTTTACCACTGTCATATTCGATACCCTGTTGCATCTTCCACTTAAGTGTTTTACACCATGTTTCAAATTGACAAAAATTAAATGCAATGGTAAGAAATGACAAAGCAAGAATGAATATTTCAATGAAGTGATAAATACTGGAAAAATAGAAACATGGACAGAAAGCGGCACATTTAAATGTATGTCAAGCTTTTTGTCTCTGCTGTGCGGTATAAATTACACTGGAGTATATGGCTGCACTACTTGAGAAGACACACACCAAAATATTTTGACATATTCAATAAGGTGTTGAACAAGACTAAAATACTAAAGAAATAGATGAGCTATAAGGAGGAAATATGTCCCCATGGCAGGAGAGATGAACTAAGATATGTAAGAAAGGGATGACTCCTTGCTTCTCTTGTTTCTGTGAAGAAGCAACAGAACCAGTACACATGTGAGATAATATAAGAAATTTAATTTCACAAACCAAATCTCTTGTCTCAAGTTCAACAGAGACAGCCTGTCCTACTATCAATAAAAACATAACAATGCCAGAGCAAATTTAATTTTCTTCTACAGGACTAAACAGTGTATCTATATGAATCTGCATAGTCACTAAAAAATCCTGCATAACTCCAATTGACTATTTTGTTTCTAAATATTCGTTTATATGTTTCTTGAAGCTATCATCTTCCAGAAGCTTAAACACTAGCATAATTTTTGTCAGATCCTGTTTTCCTCTCAAAGCACTACTTTCTATAAATACATATATATATTTATAAAAAAGGAAATGCCAGAGATGCTTCACTAAAATAGTGATTTACCTGATATGCTCAAAAGCACAAAATATCACTACTATTCTTTTAGTAATATGAAATATTATACAGCAAGTTTTAGCTCTATTTTGTCTTTTTTTTAAAAAAAACAGGTTAATGCCTTTCAGATGCCGTTAAACACATACATTATTATTTCTTTTAAAGACTGCCTCCTTTGATTTAAAGTGCTGTGAAAGAACTGCAGTTTGGCTTTTCAAGAAATAACACTGTTTCTTGACAATTTGCAGAAAAATGTTTATCCCAACACAAAAAGCACACAAATAGAACTCTTCTGTATTCTGCCAGCAAAAGAGCTGTACGAACATTTTTTTTTTCTTATAAGAAAGCAAGAGAAGCTGGATGAGAAATCTAGCAAAACAAAAGAAGAAAATAACAGCTACAGTGAAATATGAAATCTCTGCTCTGTTGACCTCAAAGCCATCCAAATTGACTTCAATGTGGTCAGTTTCACAGCCATCTGGTGAGGCTGAACTCTAAGTGCTTGGTTGTCAGGAGTCATCACAGTTAGGGAGCTGAATTCCTTGGTAGTGCAAGTTGTGTGTCACTTGCCTTCCCACTCTGTTTATATCTAACAAGCATCCACTCTTGTTTCTGTTGGACTTTTTTAATCCAAGGTCATCTTTTGCCAGCGTCTTTTCATCTGACACAAGTCTATAACTTTCTAATCAAGGGTCCCGTCACTTCCCGACCTCCTTTTCCAGCCAGCATTGCCTGCCTTGTAAATCAATGATATGCTCTTTGTTCCCAATCAGCTTCTCTCTTCCCTGCTTTCCTTAGGTGTCTGACCTTATTGTAACCATCCATCTGTGCTAAATCTCCACCCTTGCACCACTACTGCTCACCTGCTAAATTAATCCCGCCATACTATGTCCGTGCTATTTGAATTTAATAATGTGAAACAGTTTATAAGTTCCATTTGCTTTAATGTAAATGGTTTTAAATTGCCTAGCTAAATCACAGCAGGGATTGGATAAATACAGCTTTGAAGATGGTGTAAAAGGTGAAGGGAAGGGAAGAAACCTTTTTGAGATGAAGCAAGCATATGATAGTTATTTCAAATTAAATACAATCTTCAGGAAATAGATTTGGGGGTAAATATGAAGACACTGAAATTATCCGTTTAGTGCAGACTAACAATAAAAACAAGGCAAACAAGGCACTAGTTCATGTCAGAACAGGAAAAGAATGACTAGTTTAATGTATCAATACTATGCAAGGCACCCTTTATATACCTGAAATATCTAGGAAAATATTAACCAATGTGTTGTAAAAAGATGTTGACTTACGGAACCAGAGAACTGGAGAATTATTGAAATATCCAACACGCTTTGTAAGGAAAAGAGTTATTCTGATTGGACATATATCTGGAAGGAGAGGAATCAGTTCAAGTTAGGTCCAGGAAATACTGCAAAGTATATTTGACTGAATTTTAAAAGCATTTTCTGCTTTTTTCATATGAGTTTCCTGTCAGCAATATTTTATGAGTAACTTCTCAATCAGTGTGAATTGCTCAACTGGTGAAATGAATCCTAATTTTGAAAACACACACTTTATCCATAAGTAAAACAAATAAAGTCATTATGACTAATTCCATGCCCCAAAATATGTATGCATATGCACACAGAAGTACAGGAAAACAGACCAAATATTTACAATTGTCCACGCACTCTAACACTTCCACCACACTGAGTAAGGTAAGAAGCATCAAACTAAAGCAAATATACCAACACTTCCTGACACAAGTAGTATGTGGAAAATGTAACACAATCTACATAATATCACACTTGTTCCTAGATTCTCAGCATAAAAGAGTAGATTTTGTGCATACTGTATTTAATCAAGACAGAGGTAACAGCTGTTATCGACACACAAACAGCTAGATGCTGTCATCTCCTCATCTCTATCCTACTTTCTCAGTATGTTATGGTTCAGATGTGGGAAAAAGTAACACAAAATCAGTACAGCATTCATGGAAAGAGTCATAAAAATTCTTATTAGAAGACTACTTCGTATACAATAAATATAGAACTTCAATGTCTTTAGACAAAAAAAAATCCAGCATTTTTCAAAACAACTTTGCAGCCTTGCCATCTATATTTTTAGCTCAATACTTTTACCACAGTAATGACATATTTGGGTGCACATCGATAACAGTTTCATAACAAGTTAAGCATGGATGGCAGCCCATCATAGAGTAAAGGAGGTCTATGAGATACAGGCAGTATTATACAGTGAATATAGGCAGCTGGTTACAAAAAAATGTACTAAATATGCAAGGACAATGATTGTTATAGCTCGAGTACATTTTCAGCACATTGATAAAATGCACCAATTAAAAACATATAGTAAGAGATAATAATAAATAGAATAATACATAATGTAACACCAAAGAATTGATTACATATTTATAGATGGGAGCCATTGCCAAATTTCTTTGACCTCAAGCTGCCCTGCAACATGTGCTGTGTGTTCCTGAGAACACACGTTGCTTGTCATCTTCACTGATTAATAGAAATTATAGGGACAAATCCTGAATCCAATCCCTACCTAAAGGTGACAGATAATCAATATATTTGCATATCCTCACAAGCATGGATATGGAGGAGTATGATACTCTGAACTTATGCAAGAATAAATAATCTTAGCTATAAATATAAGAACTATCTATCACTCCTACTTATTTTCCCTGTCAACTGCCTGCCAGCATTTTTTCAAGCTGGAACCAGGATACTGGACATGGTGCACTGCCTAGATTGGAGGAACAGTGTGAACAGGTCTCAAGTTATAAGTTGTTGCTGTAGTCCCATATGGCACATAATCCTCCTGCAAGGCCAAACAATGACCCACTAGATTTCACATTGCGCTTTTATGAGTCAACGGAATTAGCAAGTTTGAAACAAGCCACTCCTAGAAGACACGAAGCAAAGCTAACTCAGCAGAAGCGACCTGTAATATAGCTCTTTAGTTGTAGTCTGTTACCCCATTCAGAGTTCATCTTTGCCTCAAAATTGCCACTAAAGCTGAAATAACCAACAACAGAGACCTTTCTAGTACTGCTGCAAACAGCAACCTGAATCATAAAACTGGCACAAAAAAATCCACTACCCCACTCAACATGACTTACAGAGCTAAGACATATTCTGCTTATAACAAGGGACAAAAATTGAACTTAAGGAACTATCGAAGATTAGACCAAAAATCCTTGAAACAAACATTCTTCAAAATATCAGCAAGGAAAACAAGATCTATGATTTCAAAGTTGGATGTGCATTATCTGTAGCTCATCATTACCACTACTAGGAAGATTCCTGTATGCGTGAGAAGCATTCACTGTGTTATTCTGCAGCCATGGCACATACATCTCCCAGTAAGCCATATGGAAGAGACAATGGAGCATGACGATCTGTAAGCCTGAAATGGATTATGAGGCTTGCTGATTATACACCCTGCACTTTTTAAACAATATGTATTCCCACTTTTTTAAAAGACTTTTGACCCAATAATAACGGTCACTGAGACAGAAAACAAAACAAAACTTTTCTTAAAATTATCTACTTCTATCCAACTTTTAATGCACAAAGTTGCACTAAAAATACAAGAAGATACACATGAAAATGAAATGGACATGGACACATTTGATTACACCAGGAACTCCCTCCCTCGCTCAATCTTGAACATCATAATTAAGCACGATCACAGTGATTTAGGACTGAAACCCATACTTTCAAGACATTCTTCATCCTGAATTGACAATAAAATTTTCCATCCCTTGAGATTGTAGATAAGATATAAAAATTGAGCACAGAACATCTCTCATGGGTATCAGCTTGAGAGTAACAAACGTTACCTCTTTATGTGTCCCAGCAGCACCTGCAGTTGCTGACACTACCACTTGGCCATTTTTATTTCCATAGTAAAGGGTGTAGGGGTATACAGTTTATCTATGGACAGTGGAATTCACCAGTCCGTTTCCCAACTGTAAACTAAAAGATCAGGATTTCTGTCCTTTCATCTGCTTCAATTTCATAGGGCAATATTCAGAATTCTTCAAAAGGATACTTTACTAAAAAGATGTCAAAACAGATGCATCCCATTACAATGGTGAGTAAAAACACTCAGTTCGTTGTTTTCTGTCACCTGGGTGACACTTCTAACCTCAGTGAAGGTCGCTGGAAGAAGTCAAGTAATTGGACAAAACTTGTAAATTTAAAGCGCAAAGAGAAGCAACAACATACTTAAATTAGCTTTCCCACTATATGAACTTTTCAGCCGTCATCGACTATCAGAGGACTAGATCAAATCATAAGGTGCAGATTTAATCAATTTCTAAAAACACATTTCACTTTCTAGGAGAAAACCATTTTTAGTTGGTCATCATAAGAAGGGCATCATCAATGCATCTGTCCCCAGAATGCTGCAAAGGGTCTATAATTTTTTTGTTTTCAATTTAAAATGTTCTTAAATCATCGATCTGAAACAGCATCCTGAAACTGCTACTGGCACAGATGTGCAATGGGAATCTGAATAATAAGTTTGGGAAGGAACTCATTCAAGTCACTCCAGGTCTAAAATCAAACATTGCCCAACAATTCTGGTAGCTGTCAGCGCCCGTCTGTGGCTGTGTGAACGCTGTTCATCAGTTAAGGTAGACAGCTAGTTTTAAGCATTTTAATAGAAGTCTTTCCTTAATACTAGTTGTTAATCATTAACTTCACTTGGGAAAAAGATAATGTCTGAAACTGCATCTATTAAAGTGGGTGTCAGTCACCAGCTGGAATGATTGAGGGATAACTGAACACACACACAGAGATCCTCCAAAACCATGACATATGGTATATTATCCGTTTGGGAATCTTACACTTTTATGCAGTCTCCCTCTAACATTTAAAACGTTCACAAGCTTGAATGAATAATCTGTTGTCAAAAACATGGAACAAGCACTAGAAAGTTAATAATTTGGCAAGAGAAATGGTGGCCATTGCTATGTCTGAAGCAACCATATATTCTTCTTTATTTCTTAACTCCTCTTTGAGAACTGAATTATCCTGAAAAATATCTTTATGCAATATGTACATTTACAGGCTCTTACTTCCAAAGAGTGCATTAGATATAGCTACATTTCTCAAATAATTAACCTTCATTTTTGTGAGTCAGAAAGAGGCAGCTCAGTTCAGGTTTAAATGGTGATTACTTTCCCAAGACTGTTGCTCCTTTTAAATTATTTATACAGATTACAGAAATTTCTGTTAAGCAGTTTGATGTTTCTGTGTAAATATTCTAAACATAAAATAGTTTTGCCTGGCACATTTCTGTGACCAGATAAAACTAATAATAGCTATTACAAAAAGAAATGCTGTACCTGTCATCTAATTCTAGGTCATAAACAGATAGCATGATGCGAAACTGCCAATAACATTTTATAAATTCAATACATACAATGTATAAGGTAATAAAGTTGTTCTTACCAGATAGAAAACTACATTCCAAAACTACATTTTTCAAAAGAGAAAAAGACTGGGAAACTGAAGATCTTGCATTACACGGGATATTAGGAGAAAAAAAAAGCAAACTGTTTTTTTCTCCTTATGTAGGCTTTTCAAATTTGGAATGCAATTTGATTCAGAAATGCAGAGTATTATTTTTTTTAAAAGACAACAAGGGAAGAGCTCCTCTTGCTTCCTTTCTGAACATGACCAGAAAAGGCAACTGATAGCTTCAGCTTTCTTGTGAGCTGGCAGTTTCAACATATGCAGTGATTCTGCTTTGAATGTGAACATTTTTTTCCTCTCTCAGCAAGTAACTAGTCAACTGCTTTTTTGGATGTCACTGAAATGTCCCTTAATTGAGTTGATTTAAAACTTGCACAACTGACATGAGTTATTAACATGACTGTACTTGTAGAAACTGCATACGCTAATTAATTATTAGATACTTGAAGAGGTAATGGACTCTGCCTTCATGCCAGAAGTGTGTCAGTGCTTCTTTGTTTATGTACCTTTTGAGAGGTCTGCACAAATATGAGGGTTTGGACAAATATAGACTGATATAGTCTGGTGTTAAGAATGCAGAATTTCAAGGAAGACTGCACAATCACTTCCAAAATAAACTTGCAGCTTATTGCCTAGATTTCTTTAGAGCCATTTGGATTTGCTTGCCTATTCATCTTGGTGACTTGGTCAAAAATCTCCCAGACAGAAGAAGAAGTGAAAACTATTTTCAGAAGAAATGAATAGCAAAGCCAATAAGGATTTATAAAACTAAAATCCATCTTAAAAACTCACTTTTATCCAAGAACCATGCTGCCTTACCCATATTTCTATTTAGATATAATATGGGCTTAATAAATTTCTGCCTGCTGACTTCTTGGCTATAATGTCAGACTTTTGAGAAGGGCTGAGCATTTCACTTAAACACTCTTACCAGAACCCTGTGAATTAAAATTTTACCTTCATGGATTTTTAGATTAAAAGTCCCTTCTTTTTCCACCAGACACTATCCTGAATTATCTTTTGTTGTCTGTCCCAAAATCCTCATGCTACAGCACCACCATGATGGGTTACAAATAGATGAGTCTGTGGTGAATCTCCTAACGAGTCATTGCTTCCTCAGTTTCACTGAAAAGCAGTTACCATTATGCTATAAAACTTTCTCTTTGCAAAATAGAATTGATTATTCTTTAGTCTGAGAATTTCATGAATACATTTTAAGTGGTTTTTTTTTTTCTCTCTCCCTCTTGATCAGTAACCTTTAAAAAAATAGCAAAGCCTTTAGTTTTAGAGAGTTTTCTTGTAAGAATGGAATGTTAGAAGAGTTACAAAGCAAATCAAGGCATTCATATAAATCAAGAAAAAGTGCATCTTTAACAAGGAGGACAGCAAGTACACATTCCTAACTGAAGAGCCCTAAGTTCATCCTATATTCAGATTAATAGCTTCTCATCAGATTGCAATTATTTGGACTGTATAAAAATCCATCTGAACTAACCAAGTCCTTCTACGGTCATTCCCATTCACTTCCTTTTTTTTTTTTTCTGGGTTTCATCCAGAAGTACTGAAAAGTAAAATAAAAAATAGAATATATTAAAAAAATTCTCACGGAACAGGAAGTACTGGCGATTACGTGACAAAATCCTAATTTCATAAAATTCTCAGTCTAGTTTCCAGAGCAGAAAGTGATCTCTTTCCCTCAAGCCTGCCTCCTGCACTAAAACTTTATTTTCCTTGTTAGTCAGTGCACCATATTAGGGTCAGCCTTCTGTTTTTCATATAGTAGATCAATATAATCTTCAATCTCTAGACAAATATTCCTGATACCTCCAGGATTTAAGTTATTTCTAGGTATGTGAGGTTTGTAGGTAGAACTCAAAGCCTCCTTGGAACAGTATTCTTACATATTGAGTTAAAAGATACCATTTCATACTTGGAGCCAGGTACATTTCTCTCTGTTCAAAAGCGGTTTAACCCCTTGACAATGAGCTAGCTAGAAAGATCTTCGTAGCCAGAATCAGTAATACAGCCCATATTGCAACCAAATACACCACAAGTGAAACTCTGCAGTGGAGCTTGCTGTGGTACCTTCACTAATTTACCCATCACTAGGATCATGGAATCTTGTTAGACTATGCTTTTCATATATAGATACAAAATTTTTAACTTAAATAAGTCATATGAGAAGCAATGTCCCTTCCTGCACCAGAGTGCAGTCTAAGATCACTGATATTCTTTCAAACTTTTGACAACCAGTAGTAGGAGAAAGATTAGTTTGGTCCAGGCTTTCATTATGAAAAAAGATGCATTTGGTCTCTGCCTACGAGACAACTGGAGCAAGATCAGTATATAAATAGAGAGAGATACAGACTTTGGTATTTTATTTAATGTACATACAGTAAGAACAGGTGATTTCCACATGACAACCTTCATGGCCCCTTGCAGTATTTGTGGTACATTACTGATTGCATCCAAAAATACTGGCACACAGTAGCTATTAGCTCAAGGTTGGGAATATTGGAATACATGGCATGGAGATGGCAGAGGAGGAAGAAAAGTGTGGCAGACTGACCTGCTGCAACATTTTCTTCGGTAGAATTTTCCCCTTATAAGTCAAAGATAAGAGGCAAAGGATAAAAGAACACGCACAGATATAACAGTAGAGCAAGTCTGATATCCTACAGGCCTACAAAACTAGCTGTAAGGACAGTAAACCCCTGCAGACTTCGGAAACTTTACAGATGATACAGTATAAAAGGTTTTTTGTGTCCACAGGTGTATTTGTAACTGGCTTCAATCACATACAGCTTCATTTAACACTATGTAAGTTTGTATCACTGAAACAAGGTAACTACCTTTATATACCATTAGTCCTAAAATAAAGATTTCTTTAGTAATAATTAAAATAGCTTATTTTAACGTGCAGTGCAGAATATAGCCCCAAACTCTTCTACTAGAAAATATTACTCAAGGTCCTATAGATATCTTGTATGAAAGGTAGTGCAATTTAATGAAGAATGCTCAGAATGTTAAAATACACCATTCTCTGCCATTTGGTCTAAAGAGGAGCGCATCAGGATTCCTTTATACTGTAAAGTACAAGTTCTCTCTTGGAACAGATCCTGCAGAAAATAAATCACAGTAGTTTTCTTAAACTTTCCATCACTTGAAAACCAAAATCACCTTTATATTCTCTGCAAAGCTTAAATATTCTGTTTGCCTGAAAGCAATGTGTACTCTCATGTCTTTTTTTATACACAGTAATTTTATTAAGGGGATTTTATTTTCAAAGGAAATTGAACAAAGCAATTTAAAGGCTCTCAGAGGAATAATGAGCAGTAGTGAATTTTGGTGGATGAAGGAGTTATTTCCCATTTATTTTCTATTACATGTTCAAATCAGAAATATGCCTATAAATTATCAAGGAAGAAAGTACCACATAATCTCCAGGATAAAATGATGTCACTGGCACACAGAACAACAGCTCTGCTAGTAAGTATTTTGATAAGGCAATCAAAGCAGAGTTGAAACTGCATGATTAAAGAAAACCTGTTTTTAAGAAATGGAGAAAAACACTGGTAAGTTTGAAACAAAAATAATGACTATGTAAGATGATGTTTAAAGGTGGGATACACAAATAAACTTTTTTTTTTAAAAAAAAAGACAAATAGATTACCTCAAAGAAGCCTACCACAGAGAATACATTTGAGGTAAAAAGCAAAAACTGAAAACCCAGAATTGTTCCTTAGTAATGAGAATGTTTTGCAATTGTAAATTAAGCAGAAGTGACTTACAACTGTAATGATATCCATGCTTTCCTTAGAAAATTTGGAAAATGCAACGACTGGGGTGCAAAAAACTCCAAGTTAATAGAACAAAGTACTAGTTTGTGATTGTAATGACGTAATGCATCAGAGAATTGTGGAAATCATGAAAAACGTCACTAACAATATTCAAAAAAGAATCACACATCCCCTTTGTATTAAGGTGGGAGGAAAGAAAATCAAACAATGCAATTTCAGAAGAAATCAAACAAACCTAAGCTAAAAGAAAAATCTGCATTTGACACACAAGAGAAAGAATCAAGCAAGAATATACATTCTAGATTTTCAAGGGAAAAATGAGAAACATTAGTGACAGCCAAAGAAGCTAAAGAGACTAAAAAGATTTTTTTTTTCTTTTTTTTTAGGTGTTAAGAGAAAAGCAGAATTGGAAAACTAAGAAATTCTTGACAAAGGCCAGACTCACTGAGTTAAGAGATATTGCACATGGATCAGTAAAGATGGCACCAGCAGATTAGTGCCCTCAGAAAAATACATAAAAAGGTGCAAGTGAGGAGTCAAAGGTTGGTAAAGTTGACCTGTTTTATGGAATCTGTTTTTAGATATAAACAGGCAGAAAAATTATATAATGCATTAGGCAATGGAGGAGTTATTATCTAAACCAACAATGATGGTAGCTGCTGCAAAACCTCCAATACTGCATGTGTTTGTTACAGCAGTTTCTAAGGGAATACTTAGAAATGTTGAACATACAGGACTTAGAGGACAGGGGAAAAAAAAGCAAATGTAAGTAAAGTAATAATTCCACCACCTATTCTATATAAAAGGTAAGGAAATTTTGAGAAGCTTCCTAGAGTAAAGAATAGCAAATGGATTATTAACTAAAACCAGCAGGTGGTGATCTCGTTCTCTGAATCTCATTTGACCATCTTCAAAAAGTGGCCAAATATCTAGAGAATCAAATATCTAGAGTGAAGTGAAAGAGACAACAACAGTTTGTTCATGTTTCTACTACAAGGCCTTCCGTGTACATTTCACTTCTTAATAGAATTACAGAAATTGAATAGAATGGAAAAAATATTCTTTGTGATACATTCAGGTAACTTTCAAAGACTTTAAAAGTGGTCTCAGGATAATCTTATTTGTGAAGCAAATCACAAGGTGCTTCCATGTAACCAGGTATTTAGTACTACCATCAATCGTAGAATTTCAGAAGATAGCACAAACAAGAAGTCAGTGAAAATCATAAAAAAAAATATATATAAAGTGTTTCAAGCAACAGAGAAAAGATAAAAATGCAAATCAAACTATGAAAAATAATTAACAGATAATTAACCTTTGGACCCTTCATCCAAATCTCATTTAAATCAACAGGAGTATTTCTGCTGGTCTTAGTGGACTTCATATGCATTCCAAAATGTGATTTCCTAACCCACAGGCAAAGGAAAAAATAGTAAGAAAGAAATATTTAATGGGAGGAAAGAGTATAGAAGAATATTGCTGATATGTTAAACAGTAATAACAGGCAGAGTTAATCTGCTTGACAAGAACTATAGATGCTAACAAATTTTCATAGATGCAATTTGAGATTTATAAACAGAAACAAAATTTGTGACAATTGTGTTTCTCATACAAGCACCTCCATTTTTAAAATTTGTAGTTCCTTAATTATTTAAAGAAATGAGAACTACTTTCATCTTTAGTTGAAAGTAATATTGAATTTTTATATGGACAGTGAAGCAATTGTTTAGATGAGAAAATACAGTTTTAAACCTATGGGACTCATTGGAAACCCACTGAAATCTTCTTACAAAGTCTTTATCAGACTTCAGCATGTTTTCAATGACTTGTAAATTAGTTTGTAGGAAATGTGCTCCTGGGTAGACCAGGGCACCATTTCAAGTTTCAGTAGATATGAGTATTCAACTGACTTTCTGAAATGGTCCTTCAGGGTGGAAGGAACTGTGAAGGTTGTACATGGTTTCAGATTATGCTTAAGGAAAGGGAAAGAAACACATAAAGTAAATTTTAGAATTTTTGTTTCCCAGTATAACAGCATATTTCCATGTGGGCACCAGTGATGCAGCTGGGAGCAGTCTGAAGACTATCAAGAAAGATTATTCAAGCCCCAGAAGCAGCGGTCAGAGACTTGGGAGCACAGGTAATATTTTCATCAATCCTCCTGGTCAAAGGGAGGGGTTGAAACTATACTATCTTTAAGGTCCCTTCCAACCTAAACCATTCTATGATGCTATGATATTTTCTCTTTATTTCTATACTGAATTACTCCAGAAAGTTTCGCTAAGCTATTGTAAGCACTACAACTTTCAGTGCCTAATTGTCCTACGCAGAGAATTAGTGGAGAAGCAACTGTGCTGCTAGAGGTTGAAATTAAAGCAAACTCTGAGAAGCCATGCTGATATAGCCACATAACTATGCTCAGTGCAGACTACAGCAATTATCTTGTAAAAGACCGGGGGAGGCGAAAGTATAAACACCAGCTTCTTGGTACATAAATTAAATTATTTTTTTTTTAAGTCACTTATTGTTCACCATTTACAGCTTAAGCCTGTTTAGAGTTTCAACACAAGTCATATGTTTATTTGTAGCAAGTTAATGAGTATAGCTCTCATTAACCAGGTGTTTAATTTCAGTATTATTTCCATAGAACAAATATAAATTTCATAAGAAAAAAAGGCAAATAAAGAAGGTGCTTAATATTTCATTCTGTTTTTTCATTCTCCATTCTCTCTGTGCTACAGTGACCAGAGAATGTAATTAATGGTAAAGCACAGACAGGTAATTGCAATCAGTTCAGAGTGCTTTAGGAAGTTACTTCCCTCGACAGCTGATTGCGTGCAGACCTGTCATCCACTGAAAAGCAAAGTCAAATGATTTTATCATACATTGCTTGCAGGGACGGACTGTTGAATCCATGTGCTGTAGGCACAAGCAAAAAATTCAAAACATATCCTCTGTTTTCCAGTCTTTAAGCAAAATACCTTCCATATGAAGATATAAACACATCATTAAAATGCAGGCTAAAATATTATTAATACTAAAAATTTAATCCTATGATATTTTTTTATTCCCATGAAAGTTGTGGCAGTCAGAAAGTCGAAACTGCTTAACTAAGATATGTAGAACAAATACTGTATTTTTGCCAAGAATATCAGCACCTCTGACTTTCTAACCTCTCTGCTAGCAAAAATGACAGTTGTAGAAGAATCAAAGACTTGCCTGCTAAGCAATGACTTTCCATTAGTGTAACTGAAAAGTTTCCTTAGCTTTTTTCTTCCCCAGAAGCATCTACTTCAGCTTAATAATACAGTAGGATAGTTACAGAAACACATTCAGAATTACCTGTTTATCAAGTATTTGGTTAGTCACCCTCCTCTGAACAGTCCTTCTAAATGAAGCCATGTTACAATTACAAAACTTGCTTGATTACATACGGCATTTGAGCTGAGAAATTAAATACTGATCTGAAATTAAACATTTGATCTGAAAAATTAAACATTGAGTTACACACTGAATTGGCTCTTTAAAAAAAATGCTTTAAGAGGATGGCCCAATAGAGAGGAGGAGTAAGGCATTAAGAGATACATCATATTGAAAGAAGAGAGAAGTATTACATTAATTGAAGAGCATTTGTTCAGAAAGTAATCAGTTTTCTTTTTTCCCCTCTCATGTTGCTGGAGAAAAAATTTCTCTAAAAAAAGATGTAGGCTGATGCGTCTCCAGCATGAGGGAAGCCCAGGCCAGAGGGGCACAGCAGAACCTGCTGCAGGAATTCCAGACCTCCATCCAAACCTGGCTCAGATCTGTTGTGGGATAAATAGCAAACCTCTGCTTCCCTTTCCTACACTCATTTCTGAGTAGAACTCAAGAATATTTAATAGTGATATCTTAATACAAAGGATGATACTTCTCCAAAGCACATCTGACAACCCTAAAATCATACCAGTCTCTCCCTGCTGAGAAAAATGGCTTTTGAACAGCTCAAAGATCTTTACAATGAACATTGTCCTGAGCAGGCAGGGACTCAACTTTAAACTCCGTGTTAATATTTGAGCTGAAGTATTATTAAATTAAGATAAATTCTGAGATATTAAACATGCATGAATATAACAACAAGGAAGTGAAATTTAAGAAATACGTACAAATTGCTGGGTCTGACACTCACCTCACTTAACATTATTTTATATCACTTATTGCAATGAAATTAATTTGTATTTACTCCAAAGAATCCTGTTATGCTGCATACCAGCCACTCTAAATCTGACAAACAAGACTCATATTTCGGTGAGAGGTTTTATTTGTAGCTCTTATTTTTGCTTTCCTGCTCCAAAAGCCATTTCTGAAGGTTCCAATCCATATTACTAGAAAATGCTACAGTTTTCAACATTACTGTATTTGGCCTATAATTTATACAAGCCAATATTGCCTACCATTTTGTTTCTAGGACAAGCTTTGAAGTAAGCTAGGTGCAGTATCCTGTGATGACATACGCTCTGAATTGCTTTAATGCAATTATATAGTACACCAGGTTTATTTAAAAGATTAAATAGGGAGTTTTGCTTATGTATGATTAAAAAAAAAAAAACCATGTATGTTTCTTGTGATTTTTTTTTCCAGAGGAAAATAATTACAAATATATTAAATTCTATGAAAAGTAACATTTATTAGAGATGCACTTATTTTGCTGGGTTGGGGTTGGATTTCTAAGGTGGAAAGGAGTTGAGTTCTTTCTAGCTGTTGAGTAGTGGTTAAGAACTTCCAAGGAATAGCAAGTAATTTAGCTCCGCATTTTCCAGGAAAAGTAAAGGAAAATGCTATTTACTTGCTTTGTACTAAACAAGTTCCATTGTCACTCTTTTTTACTACGGTATATTCAAAGCTCTAATTTGTGTCTGGAGCTCATTGTGAATAGTGCTGAACACGCAGTGCCCATCCCAGAGTGTTACACTGTACAGACATTACACATAGATTAAGACTCAAAGTCTAATTTCAGTCTCTTCCTTCTGCCAAAGATTTTGTACACAAGCTTGATAAACCTGTTCATCTTTTTGTCTCCAAATTCTTTCACCTGTGTGGTCATCTTAGACCAAGTTATTCATGACAGAAACTTACAGACGTGCCTGATATGATAGGATTTCCTACCATTTCTATCTCCTGTTTCTCTCTCCATCTGTTCCAGACCTTATGGCTCCAATTACTGATTTGGTCTTTGCAGCTTCGCTGTGGAATCAGATAGAATTTGGAGAACAGAAAGGGGAAATCATTCAGTGTAAGTATGTTAGAAAACAACAAAAAATGTGTAATGGCTCTAAGAGTTAGTTTCCTGCTGTGATAGGTCACCTCTGACTACTACAATCCTCTTTCCTCTTCCTGTAAGGGTAACAATGGTCAAGAAAATAATGAGTCCATACCTGAACTTCTCTTGGAGTCTACCCCCTTCCTTTTTTGATGAGTCAGTCTGTTAATTTTTTTTCTTAATCTTTTTTAATATGATATTGAAGGAGGTAGCAAAAATTCAAAGCCCACTAATTTAAAGGATGCTAACTGTAAAGTAAAAGCACAAACAAGGCATAAACCAGCACTGATTGAAAAAAAAAAAAGATAAAAAGGTACTATTAAAGAAAATAACATACAAACATATTCTATAACATTCCACTTACAATGAAAAATTCAAAACAATAATCAACTTCACTTCTTTTTCCTCTTACTCATGCCTATACACACAACTGAAAAATACTGTGAAGTTGGGGCAGAAAAATTCCTGATTAAACCAATTAAGCCTTACAGTGAGACTGGTCCTTCAAATATCATTTTAAGTTGTACTTCGGTTCTACCAGGATTCTTATCTAAATTAGGACTGGACAGTTGGATCCGAAAAGGAGCCAGCTCAGCCTGTCCTGCTGTCTAGAATGCAGCACCTAAGCATATTGACTGTTAAGAAGTATACTGGGAGATACAGAGAAAAGAAAGCACTCCAGAAAACACAGTGTTCCACTTCCTTACAATTGTCACCTAATTAAAGAATTCTGCATTATTTCTGCTAACTAGATTTTCAGTTGTTAATGGATATGTATCAGAAATTAAAGATGATTGATGACAGTTTCCAACTGATTGCCCCAGTCAGAAAAAGCAAACATCTGCAGGTACCAAATACCTGGAAATGAACCTAACTACAGACCTAACAAAGTGTAGTGAGGCTTGATCCAAATCTTTGCACATCCTACATCCCAGCCCAGTTGATGAAGGCCACAGAAGAGAGGAGGTTTAAGAAATCTCTTTCCTTTCTCTCATCCCCAAGAAATTAATACCCCAAAATGGACCAAAGATCAAAGTTTATGGTATGTTGACTGTTCACAACTACATTAGCAGCCAATGTATGAAGTAAATACTTTAGAAAAGAAACTTAGCACTTCAGAAAATTTGGTTTCTAAACTTCTGTCCAACTAACACGCAAGGTTCTGACCCCTGTTATACGGTACCAACCAGTCCATTGTACCAAACCAGCTGTACACAAAGCTATACAACTGAAGTTGTAAGATCTCAAGACAAAATACTGATCTCTTTTTCAGTTAAGACATTTTTCTCCTCTTGGTTGAATCCCTCAGTATTAACTCATAAAGCTTTCATAAGATGATAAACCATTATTTGTTTCACATACAGTAAATAGTAAATTAGCATGCCAGTAAGACTTTCAAATTTAAGTGGATTATCTTTAAGTTAAAGCATTCATTAACTGCCATTTTACCAACTAGAAATTAGAAGCAATTATGTATACGCAAATAGTCATAGAGTAGGGACATTTCTCCATTTACAAGAGAGCAATTACTTACTGTTGGCATGAAACACAATGCAACCTGCCACAGTACTATGGTAATGTTTCAGGCACCATTAACAATTATGATACCTATTGCAATTCTTTCAGCATGTTACCTCCTAGGAATGAAGTTATAGCATACCATAGGACTTCTTAGATATTTAGACTTCTTATTCCAGAGAACACTACATAAAGCTAGGACTCAGCTTTGAGAAGTACACAATCACCTGTCTAACTTTATTTTTGTAAGCAGAGCCACTGATGTTAATGGAGATTATCTCCTGTGGGTAGCTAGGCACGTTTTTAACTGCTTTGTCAAAGTGGCATACTATCCCAGTGTGCATCTGAAGAAAGCTTATAATATGCAAGCAATACTGTATATGTGCATATCTGTACTCATGAAGAAGGAAAATAATTTTTATTTAACAAATGCAGTGAATGAATTAAGCTGTTTCTGCACACAATGCACCTATTCAGGGTATATTCATTATGTGAGTATAGCATACTCCAGTGTCACCAAAGCAGCAAGGCAGACTAACCTGAGGCCACTTTCTCACAGCTGGACTCCCCACCCCCCCACCCCATTCTCCAGACTCTCAGATCTTCAAATCTAACGTGCTGCCTGTTTTCATAACCCAACGCTTGCGCTGCATATTCAAATTTCCTCCTTATTCCCCTCTCCTGTACTCTCCTCTTATTCACTGTTCCCCACAACCCAATACAGTCATTCTATCCCTGCACTCCCATTGTGCTAGGTCCCTCGTCACCACTCAAATAACAAACAAAGTAGGAATTGTATAGAGAAGACAGCTGCACGCAGCTAGCCTAACCTGGCTGTGTATAAGCACTTTTTCCATACAGAGTGGCAGACAAATTCAAGTCAAAGTGAGCACCACTTCAGGCGTGCTTGGTAAGAGGAACTCCAAATAACACTGGGGGGGGGGCTGTGCCAGCCCCACTGACTCCAGTATCAGCCGCAAAAAAACAGCAGTCACTTACATATGCAAATGCAGCATCTGAAGATCCAGATCAGTTATTTGAATCCTTAGACTCTGGAGTTTTACACTTCACAGTGACTGCTGACCCACAGTTATTAGTTACCGATAGACCCAAAAGCTGAGCCAGCACTACCTTGCACAAAGCAGGCTTCTTTACACATTCCTTGGATCCAACTTAGAATTAGCTTTAACAGTCATCACAATTATTTTGCTGTTAAACACTCTGCAATCTACAGATGTAACGCACACGAAATCCAAGGGTCCAAGGCTGTGAAGCAGAGGGAATTACAATTGCTAAATTGCTTCAAATGTCATCTTCATAAACAGTTGGTGAGCAACAGTGTCACCATCAGTTTGTTGCTCACTCCTAACTGGTCTGCACTGTCATTTAAGCAAGCCTTATATTTACATTTTAATAATTAATAAAATACATAGGATACTAAGTGCATCACTATAAAGATGCTGATTATATTACATTAAATACTAAGATTTCAGTTTGCTATACTAATCAATACGGTTGCCTTGGTTGCACAACAATAATTAAATTTTCATTGCAATTCACTAAGAGTAAGATTAGCTATAAATATTTCAACAAAGAGGATAAGAAGAGATGGTTAATATTTTATTTATCATGGATAACACTTTTAAAACACCTTCCAAAAAAAAAGAAAACAAAATTGAATGCAAGTTTTTTTCTGGCGCTTGATCTTTATTTTTATGGGCTTATAAAAAAGGTACGGAGAGAAAATTCTGTACCTGGATACTTGGTTTTTACGTTATACTCACAGAAAGAATGTTTTGCTTATCACTGAAATTACCCCCAGCATTTCAGACTGAGAACAGAAGTGTATGACGCTTTTCAATATTAAGGCCCATTTCAGGCAGACAGGCAGGTCTTATAAGTGTACTCATAAGAAATAGATGGACACAGAATTTTTAAGTAGAATAGTTTCTTTTTCCCATTTGCCTAATGAAGTACACAAGGGCTGAAAAATTAATTAGATTTATTCCACCTTTTTTAACATAAGATGTGGATTTGGACTATACTAATTGTTGCCCTGGAAGATCACACAGGCAGCTGGAGAGTGCCCAAGTCCCCAACAAATTCCAGTGCGACTGCCAGAGATACGCAGGGTCTCTCTTAAAGACCAAGAGACTCCAAAGTGTGGCTGTACACTGTGTGCACACTGGGCCTTCAGATATCCAGCTTCACAGGCCAAATTCCCAGTTGGATTGCCTTGAGACATTGGTTCATAGTGATAGGAAGGTCACTGCTTAAAGCCTGTTCTTCCAAACCCCATGTATTTGTTGCTGCCCACTGTTCTTTTGTAGCTGCGAGTAACTGGCAGCAGTATTATGAAGAGCAAGAAGAGACAAACTATGTGAGAAAGGCATACCTGTGTTCCTAATGTTTAAGATCAAATCCTACACTTAGGTAACTTGACTGGTTTCAATGGATATGTGTAGACAAAGGGCTTAAATCCACGGGTTTTTTCTGATGTAATCATCTCGGGTTTGAGTTTATGGTTAGAGAAAAGACAGTATGATCAATTTAAAGTTATGTTCCTGTTAGCTCAATTTTGATATGAAGCAGTGGGAAAAGCACTCTTAAGGCATCAAGCACAAATTTCTGCTACAGCACTACCTGTCACTGGAACTATATATATACCCATCAAAATCTCACACTTGACTTCGAAAATTTACCCTCAGTTGGTTCACAGTGAGAAGAAACTACTGATTATACCTGCTACTTCATTTCCTCAATATGTTACCAGTGGAAGTGAGATTTTTAAATCAATTGCACTAAGGGTCCCCTTTGGGCTGTGAAAGAAGTGCACATGAGGAGTTACGCACATGGATTCTGTAACAAACACACCAACCTGTTCCTTACAAATGTTTATGGAAAAAGTATCGCCACTTGCAAACAGATCAAAATAGCTCTAGATAATGTTTTAAAAAATTAACTGGCTTTGAAATCGTAAAAGAAAATAGAACCTTACCCCAGAGTTCAGAAGGTAAAAAACAGTAAAGCAAACTATAGCAGTATACATCTGGGATACATCACCCCTAGTAGGACCAGGAACAGATGTTTGAAGCTTGCAACAGCAACTGCTATTCACGTACCAGTGCCTGGTGCAATCATGCCTGGCCTGATAATGTACTTTATGTGCTTCAGTGTTGTATATGCTAAATAAAGTAATACAGAAGGAGCAAAACATCAAAAGACTGGGGGGAGGAGAGAAGAACCGAGGCACTGCTACACTGCTATTTTTTTTTCCCCCACTGGGGTTTAATTTCATAATAACTTACCTGCCTTTAAACTGCAATGGAGCAGGAGGAGCTCGGCTGTAGGTAGCTGTCCCTGGAAAGGGTCTTTGCTCTGCCCTAGGCACCACTGCCACTGAGCTCAGCACAGCCAAGACACTGCTGCTGCCAGCTCAGAGGCACACCAGGCACCTATCATGATGTGAACACCAGCCATAGCTCGGGTGAAGACATTCTCATATAGGGGATCCTGACACCCATGTGAACAGTCCTCCCAGTCACCAGGCCATGGCACCAGAATGCCTTGCATCTTAAGACCCAAAGATTTTACTTTAAGTACTCTCAGTGCATCTAATTAAGCGCATCTCTCAGTTTCTGCAGGATATGGGCACAAAGAGCTTTCATTTCCTTTATAGCTGTAAATGTTTCCCAAGAAAAAATTAATAAGGTCAGAGCCACATAAAACTGTTTAAAAGAGACTAAGTAAGAAGACTTAAAACCATCTATTACACTTCAGGAAACTTCACTAAGGTACATTTAAATTGTTTATATTGCGGTGTTATGTAAAATATCTTATTTCAGACGCAAACATTTGGATACCTGATCAGTGTCTATTTGGAATAAAAGGAACGAAGGGGGAAAAAAATGACATAATCATCAACTAGAAAGCCCTAGGAAACAGATTTCAGTACATTATTATACAGGGGAAACTGCATTACGTGGACTGAGAAGTTCATCAATGCTTTTTAAAAATCAGACTGTAGACATTTGACTGGGTTTTATTTTCTATGTTGATTGCACGCTGTTGCAAAATCCATTGCATTATATTTTTTTGAGGTGCTAGTGGTCACCCAGCAATAAAAAACCACCCTTACCTACAGCAATTTTACCTTAGCAACATGGAAGCTAGCCAGTTTATTTTAAGATAATTTTCATAAAATGTGGCAAATGAAAACCATGGAAAATACAAGGTAAAAAATACATTTCAGTAAGCAAAAAATCCACCTAAAATAAGAAGCTCAATCTTAATAAACAATTCAAAATTTTCTAGAATTTTAGCAATTAAAGACTTTAAAAATCATGTATGCATCCAGGCACCCCCCTTCTGATACAATCCAATTATTTTTACTGAAAGACCAAAAAATTGTATTTTCCTTCAGATTTTTAGGTATTTGCATTTTACTTCCAAGTACATAATTAATTCCACTGTTAAACTGATGCAGTTGGTTCCTTTGAGATTTATGTTGATTGCTTTTATAATGAAAAGAGAAAAAAAAATAGCATTTTTAAAAGGAAAAAAGGGGGCGATTTAAAAGCAATAGTTGTCAATGACATGGAAATGACTGAAACTTTGTCAAGCCCATTTTAATGTGGTTCAGGTTCCTAAGAACTGAAGACACTGAACAAAACCACACAAGTCTGAATTCTGAAAGAAAACTTGCAGTAAGTTTCTTCTGAGATGCTGATTAGTTAAATTCTTTACTTGATTTCAAATATGTAACATTTTTAACATTAGCTCTGATAATTTACATAGGAGAATGGCCATTGTACATCTGCCTTTCAGCAGGGATATAAACAAACTACAAGATTTTTGTTCTTTTATTATTATTATTTTGCTGTCTTGCATATAGTCAGCAAGGTCCCAATTCCTTAGGTGATGTAAATTTTTTTAAGTAGACAAATGCCCTGATTCTCAAAACAACTCTTTATTCAGAACGAGTGAGTTTATTAAGAATTTAATACCCCAGAGTACTTGATGATATCCTCCCATTCGAGTAATTCCTGTAGAGAGCATTACCTCTTAATTCTAGCCAATGCAGTCAGGGTGGGTACGTGTTTAGTTAAGTAAAGTTGCAAACTCTACCAGTATATAATATTCACATCTTTAGTAGCTTGGTAGGTAGCTTTATCCCAGCTTGAATCCATCGCTTATTCATAAAGTCATATTTAAAAATATCCTTAGCATAGAGAATATGATCACCTAAAATAAGATGATATAGCAACAGAGTTATGACAAAAGAAAAAGAATAGTTTTAAATTTAAATATTTTCCACGTTGATACAGGAAATGCAAAAATAAATAATAAAGAATAAACAGATTCTCAATTGAAGCTCCTATACAATCTGTCAGACACTGGAAACTGGGAAGGAGAAATACGTGCACGTGCAACTTAAAAATAGTGGCAGATTCAAAGGAATTAAAAACTTTGTATTTGAAAATACAGGGGTCTGACTGAAATTAAGGTTTTCTTCATTGAAATGAAAAAGGATTTACCTTAGGAGCAAAAAATTTTGGCCTAGTAAGTGAAGAAATACATTTAATGTAAAGATTTCTCCAAAATGATGCAAAGGAATCTTGGCAAACAGACAAGAATCAGGCCTCTCTTTGGGTGTTTTCTTTTTGTTGGTTTTTGGACTTTTGATTGGTTTTTGGGTTTTGTTTGTTTGGTTGGTTTTGGTTTTATTTGTTCATTTTTAAAGGAATGTAGGGCAAATTACTTAGCTTGATCCACACCTCATGCTCCAAAAATTCCAAGGAAAACTTTAAAAAAAAGAGTTTTTCCTCTGTGATTTCCAGATCATTTGGCTACTGTTCTAGTAAACAGAAAAATGTCCTCCTTAATTTTCTTTTGCACTTCCTGTCAGAACAGTCTGTAACAACTTCCCAGAGTGACACCTAGTGATGATTACATTTATAGGTAGCATTTCGCTTTTCTATGTCTTTAGTCTTTTGACAACGTAGCACATTCACTAAGGCAGGTTACCTCAATACACTTTCTTCATGCTTCTATTTCAAATTCTTAGGAGAATCAAAAAAATGAAGATTTTATAAAAATAGGACATAAATAAAATGTTTAGAACTTCATCACAACTTGGGTAGAACTGATATGAAAAGAATTTAGATTTAATCTAGATTAATTAGACAATCAGGATTATTCACAAAAAATTACCACATAGATTAAAATATAACATGATTTTCATTTTCTGAAACCTAAACAGAAATAGCACAGATTTGCAATGCTCTCAGGCATAAGGACAAGGTTCCTAATATGTACCACGTACTTCATATACTTATGCTAACATGTCGTGGTTTGGGCCGAACCAGCCAGTGGGCAAATGACAGATCCTCTCCCCTCTACCTTCAAAGAGAGAGGCAGGAGAGAGAGACTTATGAGTTTAGAAGGAACTAAACGACTTTAATGAAATATTAATAATAAAATAAAGGAAGAAATAATTAAATATATACAAAACTGTATCAAGCTCCCAGGATGACAATCACATCACAGGCTAGCACTGGGGAAGTCCCAGACTGGACTCAATGACTGATGGGAACTGGCTTCTGGATCAGGATTCAAAAGCAGAGTCGTCCTTGGACGTTGGCCATTGCAGAAAGAGTGCTGACCCTTTGATCCCTCAGCTTTTATACTGAGCATGAGGCAGATGGGATGGAATACCCTGCCGGTCAGTTTTGGGTCACCTGTCCTGTCTGCTCCTCCCCACAGGTGGGACCCCTGTATGCTCTTCCACTTCCAACCCTCCAACGGGGCAAATAACAAAGTTGGCCTTGGGTGTTACAGCAATAAGTATAAGCAAGAGCCTCTCTGCATACCATGCCTGGGCATCAACTGTAAACACAGGTCTTACCACTCAGAACGAACATTGTCTGCACAAGATGCTGTTAATTTCAGTAGTTAGAAGAGGCCTAGCTAAAAAGTAAAGTTACTGAACAAAATTAGTTCTGTTTTACCTCAGACCAGGACATAACACTATTTAATACATCACTGAATCTTTGAAGTTCCAGAATTTGGGTATTACCGCGAACTTTCTACTACAGTCTTATCATATGTTAGAGCCTTAAAGCACTCTACAGCTCTTGTTCATAAGAATTGACCCAAAGGTCAGCCTTTCTTTCAAAACTAGCTGGCCTAGTAGACAGCGAGGCAAGCTTTGATAAGAAAACGTGTGAAGTTCAATACAGAAATGCAAAGTATATTCCAAAAAAATTATTACTTTCTCTTGTGACTTAATATTGTATATGACTTATTTAAAACTGGAAAAAGCAGAATTTAATCTTCATTTTTAAGCTAATTTTCTAGCGAGAAACAACATTTGGAGCTGGCAGTTCAGTGAACCGTCATTTTTAGCTCACTCCATTTGGCAAAGCCGATTACAATCTCTCTTGCAGGTAAAGCCGCTTGTCAGTTCTACTGTCAAGACACTGACATACTTACATGGGGAAATAATTATTAATGAATCTTCTGAAAATAAAATTGTTTCTTGTTTCTTCCTCTCTGCTCAGCTTAGTGAGTTTTGTTACTTGCTTTTATTGTTGCACAGTAATATAAAAATCATTGACATTACACATGATTGCAAATAGTAGTTTAAACAAAAAAATATTTATATCAGGTATCAGTAACCTGCAATCAACCTTGAGAACACATGGACACATTTTCTGTTGAACACAACTTTGGAGGGGTGACAGCTCAGGCAAACTTTTATCTTATTCATCTGATACTGTAAGGAAGGATTCACTGCTAACCACTGTAAATAATTTATTCAGAGGTAGATTAGAAGCCATTCATGGTACTCTGTTTGCAAGATGCACCTAACTGTAGCATAAGATTAATAAATCTTACGTTTTCTTTACTGAAAGCATATTGTGTTAAGATTCTAATTGCTGTACGGAATGCAAAAATGTACTTAGTTGTTTTACATGTGTCACATGCCAAGAGAATAACGGTATGCAGAAGAAAGGCAAAACCAGTCTGGCATATGTTTTCTGCATCTCAGTGAAGTACCATCTCCCCGGGCACTGCCTGAGGCAACAATCATCAACAAAGCTTTGCGTGAACATCAAAAACGAGAAAATCACAAACAAAAATTAATGGTCACAGCCACTTTTCTCCACATCATACAGACTGACTAAGCAAACTGACTAAGCAGACCTGACTTATATTACCTTCTCATTTTGCTCTGACCCAGTAGTTAGGATTCACATCAAAGGAACATCAATCAAAATAAAGTAAAAGGACTTGCTGTTTTGCCACGAACATCTATTTGATCCACAAATTCACAATTCTTTTGAGAAGGTAGTGATAGGGATTTCAAATATTCCATAGGAAATACGTTTTTCACACCTTTGAGTTTTTAAAATACCATAGCTGTACTGAATTTTGGTACACGCTGGTTTCATCACCAAGACAATCATGTAACTATTATTTACTGTCAAGTCCTAAAGATCTGCACATTTCTCTAAGAATACTATAAATTCAATTAGCTGGCTAACTACAGACACATCATTTTATTTTCAGGTTTCTAATTCTTTACTGAAGATTTCCTTCTTACAGGATTTTGTAGAATCTCCTGCAAACGCATTTTGTGCTAAGCTATGTAAGTTTGCTATTACCATCTTGTCATTACCCCAGCCCACAGATGGGTACATGTCCTGAAAAGTAGAAAGTGCATTGCTTGTGCGTATAGACATTTGGTCACTGTTTCAAAAATATCTAGGGGTTTTTGTTGTTTGGGGTTTTTTTTCAAAGTAATTTACATTGTTACAGTAATTACAAAAAGAGGTAAGTCTAGAAATTTGAACTGAAAGTAATAAAAACATTATGAGAAACAAAGCCATATGACACTGAGAATCTATTTTTCACAAATTTCAAGGATTAGAGAAGGAAACCTGAATTCAGCTTTTAATCAATTCAATAATATTTTCAGTTTAAAAACAAAAATATCACTGAAATTACATCCCATTTTATTCTGTTCAGCAATTATTTGCTTGTAACTTCACTGTGCTGCTCTGAGAGAATATGAGCTAAAGAAATTTATACAGATTTTTTCAGTCTTAATTCCCCCAATCCACCACTGTTACTGCAGTAACTCCAACTCCCCCTGCCATGCTCCCAGTGACACTCCTACCACTCAAGAGATGACAAAGTTATGACCCATAAGCATATTGATTATCAAAGTGGTTGCTGCTTAGCAGAATTTATAATGGCTGAGACTTGCCTGCCTAGTCATCAGTGGGGATGCTCATTGCCTCTGCACAGCTGCTGAAGGTCACAAGACTTGCAGGAAGCAACATCACAGACATATTGCCCCTGGTTAGATTTGGCTGACAGTGGTCAGTAGGTTTAAAAGTCATAATTGACATGCATATTGGCTTAATCACATAATCTTCAGCTCTTAAAAAAAAAAAAATCAAGAAAAAAAAGGACTGCATTTCTTTTTCCCAAATTTGCGTAGACCAAGTTCTACCACATGGATTTAGCTGCAGAATTTGTACTTTATGTATTTAAGTCAGATACATTAATTTCACTGTCAGTCAGGACTTGGCATCAACAAAATTAAAGTTTCTCCCAAGGTAATGAAAGGTTTCAAAATTCAGAATTTAAATACCCAGTATTGTCACAACTGAAAAATTCAACAGCCTTTTCGTTTTGTGTATACTGCCCATGTCGCAGAAAAGAGGAAACCTTGCAAGTTTAACATGAAAAACTCAGAGGCAAAAATATTTTCTTCAGACATCTCCAAATGGTCACCTTTAAGATACGATCCACCTGATAATTAGTTTCACCTTCACTCTTTTGAAATGTTAGCAGAATTTAAATAATATACATTAAATGTAATATGTGAATTAATTAAGAAAAGGTTTTTATTAGATTTTTTTAATCAACTAAACCACAGTCGTAGGCTCCCTTAGGTACAATGTTGGGAACAGATGGTCATCTTTTCACCTCAAAAGAAAATTGGTGTTTGATAATGAAATCTTGATCACCTACCATCTGCCTGCTAATGATTAGCAGCAAAAGGATCATTTGTCTGAGTATACTCGAGAAGAAGTGCATCTTGGACAACTTTGAGGACTCTGATCATCTTAGTTCACAAAGTAAATTAGATGTCAAATATTAGAAAGGTTATAGGTAAATTCAAGGTCTTAATTTCTTCTGTAAAATTTTGAATCTTTGCTGAGGTCTTAACTGGAAAATATATATATGTATATTAAAATATTACATTTTATGTAAGTATATACACGTAACCCTATAGCTACAATTTTGCAGAGTTTTTGCTTCCTGAGAAAGACAAGGACAAATGTTAAACCTGAGCAACCCCGCAACAATAAGCAAAACAATAAAACCTGTTGATTTCAAAGCTAAAATTAGAAAACTAAAAGTCCAAAATTACAAGCAAAGCCTGTAGCTGACACATAATCAGCCACGTATTTGACGTGGAAAGGCTTGTTCCCCTCCCAGTTGTTTCTTTGAAGCAATCCCTGCCTTCAGTTGCTACAGCAAGGTTTTTATAGAACACAAAAATAGCCAACTTCAGCAATGTAACTTTAAGTAGAGAAAATTCACTTTTCTCAGTGGAAAACATAAAACGGTTTGAAAACAAACATCCTTATACTCTCTGCATCTATGAAGGGCAAGACCTTTGCTCTTATTTTCCTTTGTAGTTCAGCAACTTTCAGACTGCCTGAGCTTAAAGTCCAAAAAGTCATTTCTGTGGATGTACAGGAAAGACTTAATTTCTTCACTTCTGAGATTTGGCTAGCATAGCTGCTAGCAACATCCGCTGATCCTCTCAGAAATCTCCTGCTCTCCTGCTTTGACTTTCTTCCCACAGAGTGTGTCCAGCTCTCTCCGAGTTATCATCTTGTCCCTCTCCCTGCCAAAGGCTCCGCGATGCCCAGAAGGGCCACAGTTAGACCGTGGCAGACAGGCAGTCTTCCTCTTGCTGCTCTGCCTGGGACATAGCTTTTAAAGTAGCACATATAGGGCTGAAAGTAAATAGATTGTCTAGTTCTACCACGTGTCATACATCACTCATCCTACAGAAATCCAAGAAGGATTCTCTTCTAATATGACACAGTGCAGCATTTGTCCCCTAAGGGGACGTTCCTGGACGGTCAGTAACATCGATACCTCTGCTTGTCAGTGTTTCTACTCGCATGCCATATGTTCGGCAAGAACAAATTTAACCTCATACATTTTGAATTCTCTTTCTTCACAGTATCTTATAATTTTAGAAGTGTATCTATGACAGAAGGCTTCCCATACAAACGAGATAGCAGTTTCTCAAGTGACTGCACAATTACCAAGCATTTCTTCTCCTTTTCTGGATACAAAAAGTGATGCTTCTTCTAAAATATATGCTATAGGACATAATATTCGTCATTCTCTGATACACCAGAGCAGATTTTGAGGTATCTGTGGGTACAGCAGAAGACTTTTTTTTTTTTTTTGGTGAGAAAGCCGTGTGTCCATTTCATCTGACCTGACTTGAATTTTCCATACTGCAGTTCTAGGGATTGCAACAGTTTTAACATTCAGTAGAGCAGCTCAGTAATATCTCATGTATATTGAATGAATAATACAAGTATCTTCTCTTTAGTGGTAAAAATTAAACAGTTCAGTATGGCATTTTGATTAGATGTGAATTTACAGTGTTATTTTTGTTTATGTCTTAGAAGTCTCAGCATAAATAACCATATATTTTTCTGTTATTTTCCAGCAACACAGAAACTGAAATCTGTTCAAGTTACATTTTTCAGTCACATTGTGCTACATTCCAAAAGAGGTACAAGAATTCCTCAAGGCTTGGGACAATAGCTTATGTGGTTACTCTCTTTTGAATCAACTAATTAAACACACGCAGGTGTTCTCAAATAAAGCCATTCTCCCACCTGAAATAAATTTTTTTTTTAAAGTATGCATATTGTTCCCCTTCTAGTGCAGTCACTTTCTCATACTCTTTGAACTCTTTCCAATACATTTCTCAATAATGAGTGAAGCGTCATCTTTAATCTTAAAAAGTTACCGTTCAGATACCCTGTCTCAACAAATACTTCCTTCTTTCATGTGTTCAGTCCTACACAGGCTTCCTTCATTTTACTACAGGGCTTGTAGCCATGTTACACAGTAACATATGAATAAGCTTCCAGAACACCTCTGTGCAGTAAGATGGTATAATTTGAATAAAGCGAGAGAACAGAGTTGCTCAAGAGGTTTCTCCAAAGCACCGAAAACAAGACCTGGAGATATCTTCCTTGAAGAAGTGAGTATACAAATTATGTAAATTTTGCAATACACAAAAATAATGCAAAGACTTAATTTCAGGGACTCAAAGCTAAACTACATATGGGGGAAATTCAGGTTAATTAAGTTAGTTAAGTGAGATGTCTGGAGAAAGAATAATAAAGCAGTGATAAAGCAGTGATTAACCTTTGCTGGTTTTTTTTTTTTTTTTAAATATCTCAACAGTTTTTCCAGGAACAATTTGAATATGCCATCTTAGACCACCTATTCAGTGCACAGAACACTAAAGATACCATTCAATAATAATTGTGACAGATTGTAACAAGACTACTAACTCATTACACTTTAGATTACTGGGTAGATTCTATGTATTTAATTACACAAATGCACAGTAGAGGAAATTTGTAGTAGGTAGGACAATAGCAGATTGGCATGCGCCCTCCAACACAAAAATTATTAATGCCTTAGTCATTGCCATTTTGACTATGGAATTGCAGGTGATATTCTTATTAATGTAAATATCTACCCTTAAGAGAGAAGACATACAAAGCTGTTTATGCCTTCTTACCAGGCCCCTGCTGATGCTATCTGAAAGCTATTCAAGTTTTTAATATCTAGAGACAGATAGTGACATATCAATAGTTAATGAAATAAACAAGAATCTATTGCAATAATAAGAAAATAAGAATCTCTACTATAAAACAAAAGCAGTGATTTAATATAATTTTATCACAACCAAGTTATAGAATATATTTCAAAAGAATAGACAGGTGAATTCTCCTTTTTCCCCTATCAGTTTTTATTCTGTATATTAATTCACATTTACATAGCCCATCTGCCCTTTCACATACATTTGGAAAGTCTTTTATAATGAGTATGTGAATCACCTTACCATCCTGAATAATTAAAAAAGAGGATATTAACCTACAAATATTGAATCTAGCTCTATTGGTATTATTTCACAATTTTTCCCCAAGTCATGGCCACCAGCTTTATGTGATGAAAAAACTAACCTTTTTCTTCTACTCCCCCATCTTCAGCTATGTAAACTCATCTCAAGCTGTAACTAAGTGCAAGAAATTGGAGGCACTTACTACATTCCTAAATACTTTTCCACATATCTTCAAACACTGTGGATTGTGAGGTCTTCCTTACTTCTTTTTTGCAGAAGTACAAAATATTTTATTTAAAACCGCCTCTAATAGAGAAGTATCAGTGTTGTTTAGCTTGGGAGGTTTAAGAAGGCAAGGTTTATAAGCAACATTTAAATCATATCAGACTCAGCAAAGTAGTTTAAAAAACCCAGTAAATTGTTGGGTACACAACCATTCTTTCAAGTCCAAAATGCAACCAAGAACTTTCATGATAATTACAATTACTAGGTCCTTTTTTTACTATAAACTTGCCCTCTATCTCCAGTATGAGTTTGTTGATGTTCAGTCTGCAGCAGCTTACCCCTGCCCCCGTGACTACTCAAGGTTTTCCCCTTCCCAGCCAAACACTTGTCAAACATTACCAAAACGTAGCAAAAATGACAAACAGCACTAAGTGCTTCTTGATTAGTTTTTCTTTTTTTTTCACCAGTGTTCTGTTGCAAGTCTTAATATCCAACGTCGTGGAAATAGTTCCCCCTTGAACTGACTGAAAAAAATACCCCAAAATAATAATTAAAAAAAAACAAACAAAAGCAAAACACAAAACCATACCACAAAACACCAACCCCCCAACCCCCTGAAAGGATAATTACAGCTATCATGATTATGGAAATCTTTGATGTGAACACACTTCCTTGTCACACAATAATAAAAATGTTTGGACTCTCAACGGTCAGAATCGAGATTTAAACGTTTACAGGAGTACCACTCTTTTCATCACAGGCCATCATGTTGTAGATTTTAAGAAACACCACAGTAATAAATTGTAAAGGTAAATAATCAATATATTCCATATACATTTACTCCTTTAGCTCGTTAACCTATAGATGGGGAAGTGTTGATTTAATAGCATTTTGGTAAGGAAGCAAGAACATATTAACTGCAGTTTCAGAAAACGTAGCGGTATATTGCACTGTAAACTTTTGAACAAGGGCATAGTTGTTATATTTTCCACAAGTTATTGGTTCTATTGTTTTGAAAACAAAATAGAGACAGAAAAAGGCAGTTCTCTCTCTCCTGAATCAGTATTCTACTTACAGTGATAAATAATTCCCCAAAAGCCAGTCACAAGTTGATGCCCCAAAATAGCCATCTGCATCTGTACAGCAAGATAGACTCTGAAACTTATCTCCAGACATCAGCAACGTAGAAAACATCTATCTGTCTCAGCCCCATCTCCCCCCCCAACCATCCTTGTTGCGGCTAATTAGTTTTCTTAAGAGTGTTTATGATTAAATACTGCAAAATTAAGGGTACAGAGTGCATTGCCCAAAATACGTAAGATAACAAGTCTACCCTCAATTAGTAGATTTTCTTATTTGCGCAGGGGTCTAACTTGAATTCTAATGGTTACTTGCTCCTGCATGCCAGCAGGAGACACATTGCTGTTTTATTAAATGTTGGGTTGTTCATAGCAAAAGTCATATTCTCCTTAATATGGTTACATTAACCCAACATGCCATATTAAAACAGCGATTCTGCACCAGCTTGTGTGCTATGCTGCCCCAGCAATTACAGCACCACAATAATAGTCTTGTGGCATGAACGCTCCAACAGGTCTGCAAGTAAACAGGTGGCAGATAAGATAAACACAGCTCAAGGCACATGCAGCTTTCTAAAATTATTATTATTAAAGGAAATGTCCATGAATATACTCTAGCGCTTAAACCCATAGAAACTGAGTGCCTTTCAGGTACACAGTTTTATTTTGTACGCTTCTCTACACAGAGGTGGGATTTATGGTGGGGCTTTTTATGTGCAGAGTGAAATAGCTCAATAAATTCCAAAGGTGGGAGGGCAAGAGGAAATATAACACAACATGGGAAAAGGGACATATGATTTTGTTCATCTGCATATATAGCAAACACATAGAGTTGTATCATTCTCCTATGAAACAGCAACTATTAACCCCTAGGCAGCCTTCACTTCTCTACCTTGCCAGTCAAATAAATGAAGTAATAGCAAGTGAACTGGCTGGAGCAAATAAACAGTGTTATGCACGAATCAATCACTTGAAATACTGCACTGCAGTGAGAAAATACAAACTGGAGAGACAGCAAGAATCAGCATTCCCTCTCTCTTTTGTCAAGTAGCACCAATGTTATCATAAAAATGGAGATGCACACAACAAATTGATGGGCACAGCAAGCATAGGTTAAATATTAAGATCACCATGACATACATCACTTTTATTTGTTCTGTTACTTTGAAGACTGCAGAGACAGACAACACTTCATAGTTGTTAAATAACAGCACAGTAGAACGTAGCTGGCACTACACATGCAGCTTTTGTCCCTGTTATCCTGCTACTGATCAACACTTACAATTAATTTTGAAACACTATTCCCTTCCTGAATGACTTTTGCAGCAAACTGCAGAACAAGAAACAGTTACCATAAAAATTACCTACAGTAAATTTGAGAACGGTAGCTGCTCACACGTATGATCTTCTGGAGCACAAATATTTTTTGGCAATATCACTTAACAACCAGACCCTGCCATTTCTTTCAAGCCTGCTGAAAGCACTGAACAAGGTGACAGGTTGATGATGTAAACCAGCTCCCACCTGAAGGAAGACAGATGAACTGAACAAAACCTAATACTTACTGTTTACAGCAAATTATTTTCATACATGCAGTCTTAAACCAAGACAGTGAATTGTCTGAGGCTTTTCAAGTACACTAAACACACTGAAATCTTTTAAAGTGATCCTATTAGAAAAGCAACCAAGTCTTCATCTATATTTTGTAATAAACACCACCACCAGAATCTTCAATGAAAGACTGATTTATGCCAGACTATGGCCATACTGCCAGTTCTAGTCTAAGGTTCTATATATTTAATTTTCGGTGTTCTTTTTTTGATGCTCATCTTCATTCCTCCTTTTCTGTTCCACAGTCCCATTTAGTCTTGGCTTTGCTGTTACTATTTTTGACTCCTTCTCAACTTCAAGGTATCTCAGCCCTTATCAACCCAAACCACTCCTGCTCATTTCACTTATCTCTGGCAGTTGTTTCAGCTTGGCAGCTCTAAAATTTGAGAATGTCCATGACAACGTTCAGAAGTGTGGTGTGGTATTGTTTCATGGGGTGGCCAAGCATGTTAAAGAATGCACCTGCCCATCACTACCAAGAAAATGAGTTTGACTTTATCACCTTAATTCTAGGGCGCATTTATCCACAACAAAAAACAGTGTGTGTTATTGGCATAGCAATTATGGACGGCTGACTGTATCAGCAGGGAAGCGAACAGGGCTGGAATAGAAAGGCTGTTTCCAGCCAGAGGTGAGGGTCACTGAAGTGATGTGGAGGCAGAGAAAGGCTGTATTGTGCAAGCTGCTGCTGCTCCTGCCTTCATACAAGTAGAAAGGTTGTGAAAAAGGCCCAAAGCATCTTGGCCTTCGAGACCTGTTCTCTCACATCCAGCTAATAAGAGTTACAGCTTTTAACTTTTCTATGCGTTCCCTTTTGCAGAAAGCCATGTATTTTTACAATCACTGTACTAAAAAAAACAAAACTAAACCCACAAAAAAACCCTTGAAAGACTAGTGAACAGCAAGCACCATGAGAGAAGGCACAATCACAATATATTGATATAAAATTTTGGATCACATATTTCATCTTTCTGTCTCCTTCCTTTTACTAAGTGAGAAATATCACACTCACTTTTGCTTAACAGAATTAATCCTCTTCTGCTTTTCCTCTGGACTTCATTTTTCCCTTCCTCTCACTCCACAGTTTGTTAGCCTGAATGAAGTGGCATGAAAAGAAAGCTCTGTAATATGCTGGTACCAACTCCAGTAGGGTATCAATGAACTTGATACCAGCTTAAATGAACTTCAGAAGGATGCCCATGCACCCATGAGTGCTAACATGAAGAACAGAAAGCAGCAGCATGATAACCAGAGTACATATCCAAGAGCTAGAAAACCAAGTGAGGCAAAGGAGGTAACTGCAGTTACTCAAGTGGCAGCGATATGAAGCAGCAGGCTCTCACTGTACGTAAAAATATACAGTCATCTCCTCACCAGCCACATTTGGTGATCATGGAAGTTGAAGGAGTGTCTGGAAACCCTGTTCCACAGGACGGCTGTTAGCACAGGACCAACAGAAGTTGGTTGGTGTGGCAAAACAGACTTCAGAAAAGCCTGGGTTATTGATATCAGTTCATTTTCTTTCCATATGCTTCCCAACTCTATAATCTTAGCACATAGAAAAGTTTATTAGTGAAAAAAATTAAATCTATTCATTGAAATGACCAAGTACAGGAACACCAGCTGTGTTCAAATACTATGACATCAAAATTAATTTTACAACCGATTTTGAATCTGCTTATTATAAGACAAGTAAATATCGTAATCTATTTTAGTCCTAATCTCTTAGAGTAAGCAGTGCTTCTGTGATTTGACATTAGGTTATGAAAGATATGTGCTTTATGCGTATGCTTGATTTCCCTACTCAGAGATGATCTCTATCTGCATTGTCATGAGGTATTTCCTCCCATAAACTTTATGGAATTTACTTACTGAGTGCACAGTCTTTAATAGCGATTACACAATTTAATATCTTTCCCAAAAGCTAAGTTACCAAGCTGTTTATGATGTATGCTTAGACTTCCCTGGTGAAAGGTTCATGAATTGTTATTTATAACTCTTCTCCATCTTTCAGAAATGCTTAGAGCAGCATTATGAAGGATAAAGTGCCATTCTGAAGAGGACAAAACTGAGCACAGGAAAGTAGAAAAATTAATTAGATGGCAATGTTTAACCAAAGGAATTGCCCATTTTCCTTGGCAGACATCTAAATAAATAATTATGGGGGAAAAGTGAGTGTAATTTAAGAAATGCTTTTCTATCACAAATACTACTGCTTCACAAATACTATTACCATATAAAACTTTAGGCACAAAATAAACCAATCTTGGAAAAATATTGCAAAAACTATTGCTTAATAGCTTGCTTACATCAGTTCATGTTTTTTGTTCTGTGGAAATTGGCAGGCTCTTTGGCACCTTAGTAATTATATTTGGAAGATTTAGCAGACAAAATGGAATAAGCACATGTATATTCATGTGCATTGTGTGAGATTGTCGTTGTTTGCACAAAGGGCAATAAGAGGAGGAAGAGAAGGAAATCAATGTGGAGGGAAGAAGCAGGAGAGGGGAAGTTAAAAAGATCAGCGGCAAAGAACCCAAGAAAAGCAGAGGGAAACAAATACCAGAAAAGAAAAAAGAATTAAAGAAAGAATAAATTTAACAGTAATTTGGTCAAAAATGACATGTTAAAGTTTTGCAGTATAAACATTTCAGTTTAAACATAACAGAAACAAAACACAGTTAATTAAAGCAGCTAAGAAAGCAAACAAGAAACCAACATGAAAACAGTCCAAAATAAAATACAGATATGCAAAAGAAGTTAAAGCAAGACATAATGAATATATCTGTGCTAAAAATATGCCATGGGAGGAATCAAGTTTCTGTCGTGTTTTAAATGCATCTATATCAAGACGTGCTTTTGAACTAGCTACTTGAACTTTTACCAGAAATGGATCTGAAGGTAGGTACAAGTCCACAATTTTATTACACGCCATGCAAGAACAGAGCTATGGACTTAATCATAAAGGCTTCTGCACACTGTAAAAGAATTCAACCTTGCATAATGATCTATGTTGCCAACTTCAGTGGAGCAATTGCACAGCTAGGTATTTTAGACAATGCCTTTCAAGAATTTGGGGTCTGTACTGCCAAGTTCATAAGACAGGCTCAGAAAATAGAAGAGTATTATTAACCCTAAAAAAAAACCCCTAAGACACAACCACAGTTCCACGTTTTAGAAGCAGCACTCTTAATAGTTGATTATCTTAAACATCACGTTTAAACATAATACACACTGATTACTGACTACAAGGCTTCTGAAATGCCAGCAATGTTGGCAAGCAACAATGAATGACAGAAGAAATAGAGATTTCATTTCTCTGGGAAACTACACCTCTATTTAAGTGCTTTGCTGTTTACATAAAAATATTTCTGGGTTATTAAGAAAAGCGACCTGAACATCTGATAGGTATGTTTGGGGATCTGGTGCTCTGTCTCCACATTCTGTGGTGTACTGCCTTCTGCAGAGCCAGCGTAAAGATTCCTAAGTACTACCTTATGCCTTTTGGTCCATTTCTGGATCAAACCCAGGCCCTCTAATTTACGCTGCATTAGCTTGCTACTTCAGGCAGAGCTAACAGCATCTGAGGTGATCAATCATTCCCACTGTAGTCTGTGAGTGGGAGTGAACAACTGAACGAGTAAAGGCCTGTCTCCCACTCCTCTTCATCACAGCACACACCAAATGGGAGCAGTTCTGTTTATAGCCAGGAAAATTACAGTCTCTGATATTGTTAGGAGATTATTTATGGCACACTTGCTTCCACCTGTGATGCTAATTGTGAACATTTAGAGTCATCATTCACAGTGTGGCTACAAGGGATCACAAAGTAATGAGGTAACGTGTAGACAGGCAATCGGGCATCCACACTGATACCTTTGCATTTCTCACTCACATACTCATTGCTTAGTAGGACAGAACAAAAAATAAAATAAAAATTTTAGACTTAACTTACTGAATTGAATATGTTTTGATTCAAAAGTACATGGTACCTTTAATGCTGTGAAGCCAAATATAAAGATAATCTTGCTAAATAATGCAAAACATTGTCTTACTTGATGCGTGATTATCACTTGCCATAAGTCATATGCTTTTATGAAATTCAACTGCTGCATTTTTTTGTTTCTAATAATTAACCTTTGGACACAGACAAGTAGTTACTTGGAGTATATTTATTCTGGTTTTATCTTAAGTTTTAAATTTTGAAGAAAAGCCTTAAATATTACGTATTGGTATGTTTATTTCTGATGATTTATAAACTTGTTTCAATGTTTAGATGAATTGCATGATGCTTAAAGGTATTAGAGCAGACCTAGCAATATTTTTCTAATCCTATTGCTTGACATTGTGAGTATAGGGCTTTCATTTCCACAGGCATCACATTACCTAGGCTATATGGCAATTCTGCCATTTGTAAGCAGTACGGCAACTGGGAAATTATCCTTCCAGTGTCTGAAATGCTTTACCTGTGATTCACCTATGGTGGCAAACATTACTGTTCAGATATGTTGAATCTTATTATAGATGACACAGGTAAAAAACACCCCATTGTTTGGGCTTTTAGTTCTTTCATTGATAATTTTTTTTTTGTATCAGACATTAATTTTTTTTCCTCAACTCTGCAATAAAATTTATTCCTAAACAAGTCAGGGCATCAGCAGTGCACAACCCCACACAGAAGAGAATGCAGAAGGACAGCCCTTTTGCAGTTGCACGGCTCACAGTCTTGAACACGCATATAAAAGAACAATATAAATAGAGGAAGTAGGATTCAGTATAATGAAAATATTTCAAAAAGAAGCCTTTCTGCTTGACTCCTTAGAGGCACATGGTGCTATATCACAGTGAAATAGTCAATGACTATGTTAGAAAGCTTAGCCACCAGGATGGTTCACAAGGTGCATATGCCACAGTCTGCCATTGTCACTGAAAACAGCCACTCAAGATGAATTAAAAGCAACATTCCTCGTATAAGTCCTCTCAGGTTTTTTCTTTGTCACTGTGACGCTCTCCATTGTATCTTAATTTCTGTGCATATATTTACAAATATGAGCATTAGTTGTGCCGCACAGAGAAAAGCTGTGCCTCTACAGTTGCCCATAGAATTACATCATCCTTAAAACTACAAAAAAGGGAGCAGAAATCTACCTGATGATTTGAAGTGTATGCAGCAGGGCTAGAGGGCAGCTGGAGGAGATCCAGTATGCATCATTTACTTTACTGCATACTGGATCCTGATGTAAACAGAACATGCAAAAATAAAGTTGTCAACTAAAGTATCAACTATCAAGTCAGAATACTAGGGAAAAAAGGGGTTATTTCTGTTCATTAGTCTAGAAAAGTGCACACTTAACATCCCTGAGTTACAAAAGAAGAGGGCTGTTCTCAAATCAAAGAATAAACACAGTCCCATTTATCTTGAACTGTTTAATGTAAGTCAAAGCATAACAACATTGTACATTAGTAAAATACACATAGAAGCTGTAACCACCAGCATGACTAATAAAATGTGTTGTAGCACTGAGGGTGTTGTTGTATTATAAATATTCATTCAAATGGTAATTTATTACAGTTACATTGCACCTGCAGGAAAAATATATTCAGAAAACCTAAAATGTTTTAATAAATAATGAAGGCAAACAACTTAAGCACTATGTAAACGTAATGGATGCATTAACTGTGTTACTTACTGATAAATACAAAGTGATGCAGAATATTCCTGTGTTTTAAAAATTAATTATTAATGCCCACCATAGTCACAGAGCAACTACATCTGTTTTTCTTTGTACTCGTTCCAGTTTGTGATCCCCTTCTTGGAAAACATATATGGACTTGTACATCACATTCCAGCTATACCTCCTTCCCTCACCGCAGCTCATAAACAAGTTATCCTCACACAGTCCTCCTCAACCATCTCCAGCTGATGAATTAGTGACTTACAGATGCCCCATGTTACCCATAATTTGGTTTATGATCTTGCACTTCATAGTACTGAATACTACACAATATTCTAATGTTGTTCTATACTGATTATTCCCTCCTGACTTTAAAAGGACATTTAGATTAGCATATAATAGTTTTGTGGTCTAAGGTCAGTAATGAAAACAAATTAAGACTAGCTCTAAAACAGTTCATTGATGTTATCCAGAAGTAACATTCTTACCATCTCTTAGATTCCCTTTTTGGCCCAATTTCAGGACTTTCTAGCATGCTCTTCATCCACTTTGCTATTTTGTACTACTCTAGTCTTCTGCTCTACACCAATCCTTCCTCCAGCAGCAATGGACTCAGTGTTCTCCTGAAAGCCCATGGGAAGCCAATCAAAAGACTGAATTTCTGTTCAAATGGATATTTCTCAGTGTTTCCAAGGGCTCTTTTAAATCAGAAAAGAAACACCATTATTTAATTTTTACTTAACCTAAGAACACATGAATAAAAACCGTGATGACACACTCTGTCAGAAATACTAAAATACAAAGGTAGGTTTGGGGTTTTTTTTTTGGGCGGGGAGGAGGTAGAGTTTCTGGGTTTGCAGCTGCTCAGTAAACCTGAGGAGCATCGGAGCGTTTGCAACCATGAGGCGCTAAGAACAAAGCCCTTTGAAAGCTCAGTCCAGAATTGCCACTGCAGGACAGAATCTTGAAGCCATGGTGACATCAGGGACTTCACATGTCTGAACTTCCTACCACCGCTCTAGATAACCTCCCTCCTCTCAAACTGTCGACTGGGAAAGCAATGTACAGAGCCAGCTCCAGAAAAAAATGGTCTGTTATTCCCCCAAATAGGCATCAGGTTACTTTAGCATAACGTCTCTAAGATATCTTAGTGCCACATTTCATTCCATTTATGCCTTTATCATCATCTAATGTATATTTTTGGTTTGTAGATTAACACATCTGTCTTGCCTGGATTATGTAGATTTAAATACAGACTGTGAATTTTTTATTTTCTACTCATCTGGATACCCAGTCAGACTTAAAACAACTTGCTCCTTGACCTGTGATTGCTAGTGTTAACTTCTTTCAATGTTCTGAAAGGGATTTATCCAGATCCACAAAATACATGCACTATGTTCTATGAGCTTTCTTCCACTACGAAGGTGGTATTTCTATTTTCACTCACATGTTTCCATTAGTAATACTCTTCATTAGTAATGAAGTATAATGTGTTTACTTTTGGGAAAAGTAAAGGGGTCTTTTATATTGAGAAAAGGCCCATTTCTTCTTGCTCTTTCTTTTTAAACTACTCTAAGACAGCTGCTAATTCTCTAAATATTCTGTTTTCCAAGATGTATGTAATTGCTGATCTCAAAAGGATTCCTTCATGGCTTTCTTGAGATTACTTTATTTTAAGAGACTCCAGCCTTCCCTCTATTCTCAGTCTTATTATCACGTCAAATTATCAGTCCACAGTATTTTGCAATAATACAAAAAAAATATATATAGCTTGTATAATGAATAAGAGACTAGTGGCTAGAAACATAAATGCAGACTAGTCTGACAGACATCACCAGGCGACTCCTTAAATAATTGCCAGTAAACACCATAAAATTCATCTTGTAGCATCCGTTCTAGAAAAAGGTACTAATCAGTGAAGCCACCCAAGCCAGGTCATCAGGTCACTTTTAGTTCTTTCTTTTGCATATATTCTGAGTCAGGTGTGCTGATATTAAAGATAAAAATAAGTATTTACTTCTTTTTTATTCTACTTACACCTCCAAAATCAAGACAACTAAGCTTCATCAGTTGCTGATTACATTCTCATAGGTTTTACCAGCGCAAATATTGTCAAGTCAAGCACCAAATCATATGGTGTCATTGATATTAAGCCTCTGATTTTTCTCATTCATAAGTATGAACTGAGAAGCAAGAGAATACCAAACTCTCAACAGCATTTGGAAAAGATTGGCAGTCTTATTGAAAACATGCTCTAAACAGGAATGTAATACATGACAATTTCAAAACTGAAAGCTCAAGATGGACATCGTCCTTCTAAATCCAAAGAAACTCATGCTTATGAACACATGCATATCTATCATTTTCAGTATTCTAAACTGTTTTTTTAAATAAACAATTATTCATATTAAATCTATGTGATTCTAGTGCATTCTGTAAAATTTTATTTCTTTTGAGATAAAAGATAGATAATTTGCAACCTCTGCAAATATATGCAATAAAAGCACCATCAAGTATTAGAAGCAGACTCACAGACAAGCTTAGCTGTTATAGACTTGTGTCCCTTCTTTTTCTGCTTTTGGGATCATTTTATTCTTTACCACTGTTAATAAAGAACATATTACTCTTTCCAGTCATGATACTGTGGTAGCTGGGAATCTCATGTCTTACATTTTCACTTGAAAATATAACATGCGCTATGTCAACTATCAAGCTACAAATATTTACAGATTTCATGTAAATATTTTAGTCACATATTTAAATAGCTATAGGTCTTCAGATTGTTTTGAAAGTAAAGATTTATGGTTGGTGATTTTTTTTTGCAGGAGGGAGCACACAGTAAAGTAGCAGCATTACGGGTATTTGGAGTGTTACTATTAAAATTTTTGAGTAAATGGCGTTAACCAATAAAAATTATTAATAGAATTGATCCCCAAATCTTAGTCCATGTGAATACAAGTGATCTTAACTGAAAGCAGCAATTCTTTGTAATTTTTAAAAAGTATAAAAATATTGCAGTTCTACTGTATCATTCATCAGAACTACTTTGGCTAAATATTATTCCACTCCTCACTAAACAATGATGAACTTTCACTGAATAGGAAAAAATCAGAAGAATCAGAAACATTGAGGTCTATGAAGTGGCTAAATTTTTGTATGTCCTCAGGCTATGAATTCTTCAAGTAGTAAAAGAAATAGCAAGTAATTGAGAAAAAAATATTTGTGATTAGTTGGATTTTGGATGACAGTACTATATTTTCAATTAAAGATGAAAAGACCATTGAAACCAAGTGGATTTCCTGCAAGGTTACAAATCCTTTCCTAGGATCCTGCATGGATTAAATATCTCTCCAGTCTTTTTCCAAAAGTATTACACAACATACCAAATATTGCCAAAACCAAAACAGATTAATGGAATTCAAGGGATATTTTTACACAGCAAAAATTCTTAATTAAAACTCAAAAAAATATCATTATGCCTAGCAATAACGTAGAAGGAGGTTAGAGAGCATTTAGACCTTAAATCTTTGCCAATAATCAGTTAAATATAGAGAAAATCACATATAAGGGCAATAGTACATGTGGTTTTATACATACACACACATAATATGCATACACACACTCAGACATCATCAAAATGGGATCTTTAGACTGATAGTTATAAATATTTTTAAATCTTGTCAAAATGAATATTTTAAGAGGTTTTTTTAAAAGAATTTAAGAGAATATTTTAAGAGAAGTTTTTAAGAAATTTCACTATCTTGGGCTTCTGTACTATACATAAAAGTAATAATGACAGCTATTTCCTCATGGGGCAATACAACACAAATTCAACTAGATGAGTCACTGTTCTATTAAGAGAAAACTAATTAATTGGAATCTTATAGCCAAATTGTACCACTAAGCCTGTTTCTTCAGCAAGATTTTGCTGTAAGCATAGGAGTTTAAAGACAGAAAATGACAAATTATTATATTGTGCCCCTTACAAACTTTTAGTGTAAAAATTCATTCTGCTAAGAGAACATTGATCACATTGGACTTACAAGGCATACTCATTTCTGGTGCAGGTTTGAAGTCTTTTCAGATGGTGCTTTTAACACCAGTAAGCATTAAGGAAGATGTTGCATCACAGCCACAACCATAAACAAGGATAGGGCACTGGAAGTATGTGCGTTCCAGTAACTACATAAACCACCAAAATCCATGCTATAAACAGTGGCTAGGAAACAATTATACCACGAAATAACCTTGCTTTATCCTTTTCCACTTGAAAAATTTGTCCTGAATAAATGTGAGCACTCTAGACATTTGTAAAGGGTTTCCACGCATCCAGAACCCCAGTTGGAATAGTATGTATAATTTGCACACCTGGAACAGCTAGCCAGATGTATTGCACATGTGCACATCAACTGTGTTAAGCACATGCAATACATATGAAGCACTAGGCACCCATTGGACTCAGCACACCTGAACCCAGTCATGTCTATCTCAGACACTTTAAAGCAGATACACAGCAAGTTAAGATTTGGTAAAGCTATCTTATAAAATCTAGAAATTTGGTCCTCTTTACCTCAGCAGTACTTTGTGCTAATGCAGTGTTGAATTGAAAAGGACCTTCAATAGAAGTCAATACAAAGTGAATAAGAGAACTTAGTTTGCAGTGAATGCAAAGCAAGCAAGGTTTTTTGCATGTTACATACCTTCATGCATCTTTAAGTTAAGATCAGATGTATGCTGGACCAGACTTCCACATTTTATCTTTTTCAAACCATTTTCTTAAGGCATTCACACTGACTGTTCCATATATTCCCCATTTTGAACACATCTAGAGCCAACATCAAAAACCACTTAAAAACTACCCATAGTATTTGAAAGTCTTTGCCTCTCTACCTGAGACCCCAGTTTTTTTTTCTGTCCGTGGTCAACAGCGTGATTTTAGTTTATTTAGTATTTAAATATAAGAATAGCAATAGAAGGAGAGCCGCAGGACTTTATCAAAAGTGATCTTCTCAGTAAGCATGTAATGGGAGAAATAAACCATATTGATGGCAAAGCAAATGGCTGTAGTCAGGCAGGAATGGGAAGTGAGAAGCCAACATGAGAATGGAGAATTCTGGCATGTCCTCCAAGGGCAGTGAATATCTCATTCTACTTACAACCTTGACAGGCAAACACTGTGTACACACCGCCCATACTTGTGACACCAGCTGTGTTGTGAGTATTTTCCACTAATTTCACTATTTAACATGCCTAGAGGAAACCACATTATTGAGGACATGCCAAGGGATTTTGATTTCAGTTTTATTTCTTTTATGTCTTGCAGGTGTGAAAATTCAAAAATTTCAATTGCATTTTCATAGTCCCTTTCCCAGGATTTAATGTGTGTACTATCTGGAAAACAAAGCTCAGCAAACCTCTGTTTTTAAGCAGTGGGGCAACTTTCTGGCAAATCTGTGCAACAGCTCAGGCTATGTTTTGGTTTTTGTTTTCTTTTCCTCTATTGCTTGGTACTACACAATTGCTGTGGTTCTGTTACACAGCATTAGAAGAATTTTTCTCAAAGAGGTGAACGTGGTTTTGGTCTTGGGAAAAAAAACAAAAAAAACCAAACCAACAACCCACAACCCTATAATCCAATCATCAAGATGTTGCCAGCCTCAAAGTTTCCTCTGTTTTAATCTCTCCAGCTAGAGCCAGGTCACGAAGCAAAAATATTTCCAAGGAAACTTTTAGCATTGCTTGGGCTCTAGGAAAACAGTGTTCTATGCTTTTAGTGATCAGTTTCTTCACAGGTTCCAATAAATTGCACTAAATTATATAACAAAGCAGCATCAGACTCTCTGAAGAAAGATATCTTGCAAAGCTTAAGACTTTTTGCAGCTGCTGAGCTGCTCTAGCATTAGATGCTGTCATGCCTAATCTTGGCAGAGGCTAAAGATTGTAAAAGAAACTAAAAGAGATGTTAAAACAGGTTTAGAAATATGAAGAGGTTATATTATTTTTTCCACTCATGAATGTATTCCGGTATTTGAATACATTAATGTAGACTGCAAGCTATTGAGTTGGTCCGTACGCAGGCAGAAGCTGAGAAAGTCATGTAAATTACCTGCCACTGACAGTGAAAAATTATTTAAAAGCCTTAAAAAACACTTCATATGAATTCAGAAAAAAATTCTGTCTCTACTGTATGATAATGGGAGTTAAGCTCCAGGAAGTTGCAGTTCTTTCACAGGTGGTGCTTTAGTAAGGTATTATATCCCTTTACCTGGGCTTCCTTTATTTTTAGGAATGAAGACTTTTATTTGTGGCAAGGATTGTCAGTAATGTTGTTTTGTTCAATGCTCTTTGTATTTGCTATTATCTGTTTTAAATAGGTGAATTCAAAAGGCCAACAGAAGCAAGTAAAGTATTTTCACTCTGTTGATCATTTAGGGGCAAACTGGAAAACTGCCTGGATACAACCTGATGGCAGATGTATTTATTCTTTATTTGCTTGTTCCAACACAGCGAAACAAGAGTATATGTGCTGCTTGTGTTTTTGCCTGGGGGACAAGGGCTTTATATTCTAGTTAATGGACCAGCTACAAACAGAAAATTAATTTGGCAAGAACTCATTGATGTTGTGGAAATCAGAGAAGCATGGTCCATTTTGAAAGTAATTAATCCGGCCAACAGAGAAATAAAATTTCAGTTGTTTGGGGTACAAGAACTTTGACGTATGGAAAGCAAGAGAAACAAAGCTTTTTTTTTTTTTTTTAAAGAGTTTACCTGCACAGGGACATGTTACATTTTGGAAACAGTACACACAGAAGAATAGTTAACATTTCCAGTAATGGAGCAAGGTTGAAATGTTAGTGAAATAATATGCACCTTACCTAGTTTAAAGCTATGTTATCTGGAAAAGTCAATTTTCTAGCTGCCAATAGACTCAATGTTTCGTGACAAAAATGAGGGGCATATTTCTTTGAAAGACCCAATTGATAAACTATTGGAGTAATTTGCTTTCTCAGATTTATAGTTGGGGATTTCTTTACTGTTTGTTTATGGTCACTGAGAGAACAGGGAAGCTTCTGATAAAGAGAAGTAGCACATTCCACTTCTCTGTGTATCTGTGGCCTCCATGGAACATTCTCGATACTGAGATTTTAGCGCCTTTGAAACCTTGTATTCACAGTGCTGCAGAGAATTTCGTTGGTGGTTTCTTACAGAAAGGGCGTGCATGTTTTTGGCAAAAATGGATTCCAAAATCAGGCACCAGCTGTGCTGATTACACTTCCAGGTCAAGAAGCTGAATTTGTTAAAGCAGTGACTGGACACTGTTGGATAATGAAGTGAACAGCAGGGACACTGATGGCTTTCCAGTCTATTCAGTATGGGCATGGTGAAACTTCAGTCAAAATTATATTCTATAAAGTCTTTTGAGATCTATTTTAAAAAATACGTCTTTAATAGAACTGTAAAAATAAGTTTATCAAAAGGCATGTAATCAGTGTAAACAAAACAATAGAATACTAAACTTTGAGACACAGGAAGAACATGAGTGGACAGCCAACAGCCTGAATTCATCTTGCCTCGGTCAGAACCTTAAATTCTAGTCTAAACAATAAGCATAGAAGACAGTTTTAATATTAAAAAAACAACCTACGGTCATATTTTCTCCCATTTTAGTGAACTCACATACTTTATCTCAACAATTCTGTCTTTGTTATAATTGACTCTCTCTATGTTCACACTTTAATTTGGCTGAAAAGTAGGTGAAAAGAGCACTTATTGAATCTATGGACTCATGTAAGCAAGTAATGAAAGGAGGAGTTTGGCAACCTTTCTCATCCTGTGGTTCAACTTGAACAAAGTTTCACCTGAGGGCTGGAAACAGATATGACAGTGAAGCTGACAGTATTTTTTGGCCTATAACATCTTCAGTACTGGGGATGATACATCAGCCAATAAGGTCATAATTTCATCTTACAATGTCAAGCTTTGTTAGGAAGAACATCTATTTATTGTAAATAGAGCAAAAGTGAAAATAGTCATTGAAACATATACGAGCAACTAACAAGGGATTTTAAGGGATTTTTTTAGTATCACACAATACTGTAACTAGATATGATCTCTCACAATCAATTCAAAATAATGTCAAAATAGTAAGTTTTGCTCTTCAGGAAACAGCTTCATTCTCCAGAGAGATATACTGGTTAAAAATAACACACTAATCAAGCAGAACATGGATTAGCAATTCAGTTATTCTCTACTAGGCTACTAAGGATATGTTGATGCAACTAGCAAATTAGAAGTTTTTCAATTAGTTTTCATATAAAGTTATATATAAGACAAGATAGATAAGACAATCTCTAGGTAGATGCAGTGAGACACCACGAATTCATCAAAGGGCACTCTCTATGTGCTCCACACTCTATACGCTCTAGTTTTCTCATTACACTCTGAAGGCACGCATATCTCCTCTCTCATTAAAAAGTGGCAGAAAATTACATGTAACAGTCCAACTTCTAATGAACAACTCATATCCAGTCAGCTGAAGAAAAAAGATCACAAAAACTTTGGGAATAACAACCATTAAGTCAACCTATAACATTGATTGTCCTTTGTGCAACAAAATTCATCATCACAATTGGAATTACGGCCATGTAAGACTCAGCGTCAACTGTTTAACAGGATACTACAATCTACCAAGAGATCAGAACTCAGAACTCTTGTATTGCATGGATTGGCTGACAAATTTAAATTGTTAAGGCACGAATCAGCATAGGCACAGATTTGGCTTTCACCAAAGTAGAGGAAAATGTATTCGCAGACAGCATTTGTTTCCCTACATAACATTGTATTCAGATTTTTTTTTTTATTACTATTATTTTTGCTAGAAAATAATCATTCTCCCCCCGGTAGTAGAATGTAAAGTACATTTGGAAAATAAGTACACAGCATGTAGCCCAATTGTATAAATCCAAAATAACAGTGCAATGAATCTGAGAAGATAGTGCACAGTTTACATGATTGACATTTCTTCATTGTCCAAGTGCCAAAGTGCCTGAAGAAAACTGCGCTGGCATTGAATAAGAATATATTGCTGTTAGCGAGTTGCTAACACACAGTACGATGAAGTCAGTTTGTCCAATTCTGAAACTCATGCTTATAAGCAACAACCCTTATAAATGGAAGAAAACCTAATCATTTCATATATTCTGTTGTTGTAACTTACAGAAATAAATGAACTTGGGCATTCTGACTATAGATGCTCAGATAAAGCTTCCACTAGACTGAAGGGAAATGCCTCTGCAGGCACACAGAAATATACAAAAATGTATTACTCAGAAATATTTTGGGATGAAGAACTTAAAACACAGGCCCTAGCCCTGGCAAATATCTCAGTGGTGCCTGAAGGGTTTGTCTGAGAGCACAATCAAGTTTTGGCAATTAAAAAGCTCTACAATGTGTTGAACAAAATCTATGCTAATTGAAGAGGACTGTAAAGGCTGAAGTGAGGAAGAGAAAGTGAAAGCCAAATTTCTTCTTTATTTTTTCCAAGCAGAGCCTGAGCTTATTTGCTTTTTCCTGCTGCAGACACAATCGATGTTTTTTCCTGATTTATTTTGTACTCTACTCCTTAATTGAATATTTTAAAAAACAAAACCAAAAACCACACCAAAAAACAAATTAAACACAACATCTAGGTATTCCAGAACAGTGTATTTGTCATTGAGGTGACAGAAGACACACCTGAGCTTCTCAAACTAAAGCATTCTTCACAACCATGAGCGCTAAAATTATCTAAGAAATTACTACATTCAGTAATAAGTGCTATGCTTATTGAAAGTCTGAACATGAACAACAAAGACAGGCATAGACCCATGTCTTCAGCCATCCTAGCAACATCTAGATATACGGTCAAAAAATACTAGGCAGAACCAAACTAACAGAAGTTTATTCTACTTCACTTTCACTTGTACGTATTCCCTAGAGAGATTATTTTGAGTATTATCTGGACTGAATATAGAAAATATACAGTCCAGCAGAGATGACAGGGTTTATAAACATATGGGGTTTGTTTCTTTAATTCTTGCCTAGCTTTATTAAAATATTCAAACTCCTAGCAAATAAATGTTTTAATAAAAATAGCCTCCTCATTAAATCTTCCTCATGCATATATATATATTTTATCCAAAAAAAACCCACTTTCTACCAAATTCTACAAATTTAACCATACAAATTCTATCCGAAAAAACATATCCTATCCTACAATAACATAAATTTTGTTTAAAAAATTGGAATCTGAATTTTTTTTAAACAGTTGAATTCTGAAAACCTTAAGCTTAGCCTTCTTTCCACAGATATTTTATCAGGCAAGGAGGAAAAAAAGCACCAATGCATGCTGCCAAGTGAATCGATATTTTTAATTAAAATTTTATCTTCTAAAAAACTGAGTGCTCATTAATTAATTCAAACATGTTTATAGGATGGATTTTGATTGTGCATGTTTTCTCTTTCTTCGCTGATGAGCAACAATCTAATATAAAATTAAAGTCTTCATTATTACTGTAATTATTTCTCTGTTCAGCATTCTGCTATGCCACAGCTTGCTTCTGTATATGTACGCTTCTCTGGAAATCTCATCTGAAGAGAGACAATTTGTGTCTCATAGCTAACCCAAACAAGTGTACGTGCAAGATATAAAGGCAAAACCAAAGCAAAACACTAACTTTGCTGCATAGAGAGACATTGCATGAACGTACGTAGGTGTTAAACATATCGCAGTGTACTCAAGCTCAACACAAAAATCTTTCAACGGAGACACGTAGCAGTAATCCTCCAGATATGCTCAGAGTCACAAAAAGCTGCAACGACTACTTTCCTGGTATTGACTGTATCTTGCTAATGGGCAACAAAGCTTAAAGGTCACTGTCACATAGCTAGCCAGTTGTAAAAAGAAAAATAGCTTCTCCCTTTCTCCTATTCAGGGCCAATACTTTATATCGCATCTTGCAGTAGAGTTTAAATCATTATTCTCATTTTTAAAATAAATAACTTTTATTTAAATTTGACAATTTTTTTTTAAAATATGCTTCTGCTATAATTAGTCATTACTTTGGAAAAAACTTAAGTGAAATTTCTTTTACTTACAACCCAGAGGTCTTACACCTGCTGGTGTAAGTAAGTATAGTTACCACGTAAATACTTCTTGGCACTGGGGCTGCATGGTAAGTATTTTAGCTTCACATGCCTTCCTGAACATAATCAGCAACAATCTGACTAAAAATAAAAAATAAAATGAAAAATCTTGGGCAGCAGTTTGGATTTTATTCCTTTGCATAGAGCTTTCAACAACTTCCCATCTAGGTGGTAAGTGGCAGTACAAGCACCAAAATACACAGATATGGACAGGGCTTATCTACAAATAGTAAATCCAAAACTGGGGAAAAAGGTTTAAGGTCAAATTTTCCAAAAGTCAAAATAGAAGCTAATTACCCGGTTCTGTTTACCAATTCATTGCTTAATAGAGGGCATAGCCTGCACCACTCTCCTCTCTTATTCATTTAAAACACATGAATGTGAGTTTTGGTTTTTGGGTGGTGGGTATTTTTGGTGGTTGTTTTTTGTTTCTTGAAATACAAGGTATAGCTTATATCTGGCCATTCAAGAAAATTGAGGCAATCCTGTTCCAAGCAGCCTGGCACATAACCTAGGGTGAGTTGTAGCAACATCCTTCCGAGGTCTCAGAGATGCAGCTCTGGCACTCACTGAGACCTGGACTCTTCCTACTGCTACGCAGCCTGACACACAAGAACTCGTAATATACTGTACCAGTGAGAGCGGCTCCTTAGTGTATAATGCTCAAACCTGTTAGATTGATCTAATAAATAAAATTAAAACAGACACTGAAAAGAAGCATCTTTCACTTCAATTATAAAAACACTACTAGACAACCACATTATAGAATACAGATGAATAAATTTATAACTTTGTTCTTCAACCAAGAACCTCAATGTAATTTACTGAAATTTAGAAGTTATTTCTTCAATTGTACCCAAAGGTGCCATAACATTATATTAAAAGAAAAGTCACTATCCAAAATGTTCACAATATAAATAGAAAGTATTTGGCAAAAGGATAGGTAGTATATTACAAAACTGTTTCCCTCAGATTTTTGGGTTTGGTTTGTTGTTGTTTTTTTTTTCCAATTTACCTCTTTCATTTTTTGTCAGAGTTTGAGGGACTTGCTCATTTCACAAGAACGTAAAGTCTTTGTATTCAATGCTGTGGCTAGTCCCTACAGATTATTCAATTTCTCTCCCTTTAAGCAGAGGCAAGGCTATACCAACACTGCCAAAGAAAGAGTACCGAATTAAAAAAAAAGTTTAAGTTTTTTTAAATTTTTTTAATATGAACTAATGAACATATAACCTTGATTTTAAATGGCAAGTGCACCACAGAGCAACTAGGAAGGATGTATTTTCATTTTCCATCTCTTACAACTTAGAGGCATCCCCAAGAGCAAGCAGAGGCTGTTTTAAATTCCAGCTGCTTCCCCAGATCATTAATAGTATTCTGAAGATCAAACCTGTGAAATCATATAACATTTAATTCCTTACTCAACTCCCCTGTACCAGTGCCATTGCAATATTTCAGATGAATAACTAGGAGGAGAACAACATCTTATCTCTGGCTGCACAGCATCAGGTAACTAAATTCTGTACGAAATAAATTCACTATAGCTGTTTCTACAAGTTCATGAAATGTCTAGCGATTGTCTTTTTTCTTGTGACACCAGTTTTAAGTACCTGATCCAAATCCCATATAAGTCAATGGAGCTCTTTCTATTTACATCAATAAACTCTGAATGAAAGTTTATGTCAGATTCTTATGGTTATCTCTGCAGACAAATACAGAGCTTAGCCAAGAGAAAATAATTTCTTTTCTTCTGAATTCAGGTCAGTGGGATAACTACAACATTGCTAGTAGATTGCTCTTCTTCTTCCAATTCACTCTAACTTTTTGTAGTCGAACAGAAAATCCTTGACATAAGCAATAGATGTGCTCACTGAAACCCCAGAAGAAATCAAAACGAGGCAGTGAGCCATCTCTGAAATTAATTCAGCTACATAATGCTAAGAGAGATAAAGCCTTTTAGAATAATATGAAAAGGCTAAGTCCAAAGGATAACATAAGTAAAAAATTTTATAAAGCAGCACAGCAAAACAGATTTTTCCTGAGAGCACCCCACAAAGTAAGTGAGAAGTGCTTGGTGGAAGCTAACTCTGCCAACGTTTTTGATTTTGTAAGAATCTCGGAAACTCAGATTTTTTTTTTTTTTTTTTTAAAGTTCATACATTATTGATAGCTTCCTGTTTAGTCATTTTAAATACACAAAATCCAAGAGCATTGTACCAAAACACATAGATGAGACAGATATACACAAACTCGTCCAACTCCCTCCCTCTGAACCATTTAAATACCGAATATAAAGTCTTCTGCACTAGCAGTCATGAAACCATTACAAGTTGCATGCATTCTAAACAACGTGTCTATTTTTGTGTATACAAGCAATACCTCAAATAAACCCCAGATTTTTGAAGTGATGTACTTTTTATAAAGAGTCCTCAGATAATTGTATATCTAACAACACTCACTCTCAAACCACCCTTGAAATTGGGCACAGGGCTGGAAAACTCAAACAGAAAGGCATACTATGAAAAAAAGAAAGCAAGCAATGAGGGTAACAGGTAGGAGTATGATATTGGTACCAAAAAAAACTCTCACTGAGGTATGTTTTGCCTGCCATTATTTCCGTAGGCGTCATATAACTTTACTCTTTTTGTTTGTTTTATTTTTGCCTTTGCTTTATTCTATCCCAAAGATTAAATCTTATCATTGCAAGAAGCACACAGAGACTCTCTCTCCAAAACCGAACTTGGTAGATGAAAAGGAGAAAAGCCATCTGATGTTCTAAGAGGGGATAAAGTAGGTTTGGCAATTTGGGAAACAAAAGGTGTAATCAAGAGAAGTAAAGTAATGCCGCAGCAGAATTTTAGCTGACTTAATAAAAGAATACACTATGTTTGAAGAAATCATTTTAAGAGGAAAGCAGCAAGTGGTGTCAGCAATACCAATTTAGTGAGAGTATCCTGTGCTTTTTAATAAGCACAACAGCAGAATAATTCGGGTGAGAACAAATGGTATTGTGGAAAATAAACCTGACTTCACAGTTTATATGCAATAAATATTGCACTAGGAAAAGGAGAGGTGAAATACCAGGCAAAAGAAGACATCTAATGAATATATTTTATGGTCAACCTATATTATGGTCAAGTCCATAATATTTTCTGTGAGTTTCTGAGACTGCTTTACAGCTTTCTAATGAGAAGCCGACAGCAATCAATGCAATGCTTTCACAAATTTACAGATTTTGGCTCAGACAGTGGGTGTTACCGGCCTTCAGTAAGCAAAAAGTTAGATTTAAGCTAGCTTTAAGCCAGTTTACAAGACTCCTCTCTTTAACCACTGCAGCTAACTTGAATTTGCTCTCCAATGTGGAAAGAATTTCATCATAACACAAGCGTTCTCAGATCATTAATGGAGCCTAAACCATACCATTCAAATGAAGTGACTAACTGAGATGGTAAGCATTACGTCAGATGAATACAAACACAAATGCACAGACAGGCAAAGAACACACATCAGTTAAGGTGTGAATTTCCAGCTAATCAAATAGAATCATAAAATTGTTTAGGTTGGAAAAGACCTTTAAGATTATCCAGTCCAACCATTAACCTAGCATTGCCAAGTCCACCACGAAAATATGTCCCTAAGCACCACATCTTTTAAATACCTCCAGGGATGGTGACTCAACCACTTCTCTGGGCAGCCTGTGCCAATGCTTGACAACTCTTTCTGTACAGAAATTTTTCCTAATATCCATCCTAAACCACCCCTGGTGCAACTTGAGGCTGTTTCCTCTTGTCCTATCACTTGTTACTTGGGAGAAGAGACCAACCCCCACCTCACTAGAACCTCCTGTCAGGTAGATGTAGAGAGGGGTAAGGTCTCCTCTCAGCCTCCTATTTCTCCAGGCTAAACAACCCCAGTTCCCTCAGCTGCTCCTCATAAGACTTATGCTTGAGACCAGCTTCATTTCTGGACACGCTCCAGTATCTCAATGTCTTTCTTGTAGTGAGAGGCCCAAAACTGAATACAGTATTCAAAGTGCAGCCTCACCAGTGCTGAGCACAGTGGGATAATCACTTCCGTAGTCCTGCTGGCCACACTATTCCTGATACAAGCCATGATGCTATTGTCCTTTTCAATCACCTGGGCACACTGCTGGCTCATATTCAGCCAGCTGTTGACCAACACCCTCAGCTCCTTTTCTGCTGGGCAGCTTTCCAGCCACTCTTACCAAAGCCTGTAGCACTGCATGGGGTGGTTGTGACCCAAGATCAGGACCCAGCACTTGGCCTTGTTGAACCTCATACCATAGGCCTTGGGCCCATCGATCCAGCCTGTCCAGATCCCTCTGTAGAGCCTTCCTACCCTCAAACAGCTCAACACTCCTGTCCAACTTGGTGTCATCTGCAAACTTACTGACAGCATGCTTGATCCCCTCATCCAGATCATTGATAAAGATATTGAACAGAACTTGCCCCAATACTGAGCCCTGGGGAACACCACCTGTGACCAGCCACCAACTGCATTTAACTCCATTCACCACAACTCTTTGGGCCCAGCCATCCAGTCATATTTTTGCCCAGTGAAGAGTACACACCCATCCAAGACATAAGCAGCCAGTTTCTCCAACAGTATGCTGTGGGAAATGGTGTCAAAGTATTTACTAAAGTCTAGGTAGACAACATCTGCAGCCTTTCCCTCATCCACTAAGTAGGTCACCTTGTCATAGAGGAGATCAGGTTAGTCAAGCAGGACCTGCTGCTTGGGCCTGATCGCCTGGGTTGTCCTGTACATGCCGCATGATGGCACTCGAGATGATCTGTTCCATAAGCTTCTCCGGCACCAAGGTCAGACTGACAGGCCTGTAGCTCCCCAGATCGTCCTTCCAACCCTTCTTGTAGATGGTTGTCACATTTGCTAACCTCCAGTCAACTGGGACCTCCCCAGTTAGCCAGGACTGCTGATAAATGATGGAAAGTGTCTTGGTGAGCACTTCCACCAGCTCCCCCACTACCCTCAGGTGGATCCCATCCAGCCCCATAGACTTGCGTGTGTCTAAGTGCTGTAGCAGGTCGCTAACCATTTCCCCTTGGAATATGGGGGCTTCATTCTGCTCCCCATCCCCGTCTTCCAGCTCAGGGGGCTGGGTACCTGGAGAACAACTGGTCTTACTATTAAAGAGTGAGGCAGAGAAGGCATTAAGTACCTCAGCCTTTTCCTCATCCTTTGTCACTACGTCTTCCCCCACATCCAACAAAGGATTGAGATTCTCCTTAGCCATCCTTTTGTTGTTAATGTATTAGCAAGGAGCATTTTTTTGTCTTTTCCAGTAGCAGTCAGATTCAGTTCTAGTCAGGCTTTAGCCCTTCTAATTTTCTCCCTGCATAACCTCACGACCTCTTTGTAGTCCTCCTGAATTGCCTGCCCCATCTTCCAAAGATCATCAACTCTCCTTTCTCTCCTGAGTTCCAGCGAAAGTTCTCTGTTCAGCCAGCCAGTCCAGTCTTCTTCCTCACCGGCTTGTACTTGGGGACAGCCTGCTCCTTCACCTTTAACATTTCCTTCTTGAAGAATGTCCAGCCTTCCTGGACTGCTTTGCCCTTCAGGACTGCCTCCTAAGTGACTTTCAAGCAGTCTCCTAAACAGGCCAAAGTCTGCCCTCCAGAAGTCCAAGGTGGCAGTTCTGCTGACTCCCCTCCTTGCTTCTCCAAGAATCAAAAACTCTATCATTTTGTGATGACTATACGCCCAAGACAGCCTCCAACCATCACATCACCCACAGGACCTTCTCTGAGAACAACAGGTCCAGCTGGACACCTTCCCTACTTGGCTCTCTCACCAACTGTGTCTGGAAGTTATCTTCCACACACGCCAGGAAAGTAAAAGACTGTTTCCTCTGCGCTGTATTGTATTTCTAGCAGACACCTGGTAAGTTGAAGTCACCCATGAGAACAAGGGCTAAAATTGTGAGACTTCTCCTAGCTGCTTGTAGAATATTTTGTCTGCCTCTTCATCCTGGTTCAGTGGTCTAAAACAGATTCCCACACCATGACATCAGCTTTGTTGGCTTTCCCCTGATTCTTACCCATAAACACTCAACCCTACCATCGCCATCATTAAGCTCTAGACAACCAAACGACTCCCTAATATACAGGGCTACCCCACTGCCTCTCCTTCCTTGCCTATCCCCTTCTGAAGAGTTCATAGCCACCCATTGCAGCACTCCAGTGTGAGTCATCCCACCATGTTTCCATGATAGCAACTATATCATAGTTTTCCTGCTGCACAATGGCTTGCAGCTCCTCCTGTTTGTTGCCCATGCTATGTGCATTGGCATAGATGCACTTCAGTTGGGCTATTGATCCCACTACCCTGTTGGGGGCAGAAGCCCTAATTCCTGTATGACCATTCTCAGGTACTTCTGTGGTTTCTAACACAATATCTTTCTTGTGTCTTTGCTGTTGCATAGATCTTCATTCCCTGCCTCCACTGAGATGGCAGACTGAAGGACCTCACTAGCACACCATCCCCCAAACATTGGTGTGCTGCCCCAGGCTTATCTCTAGCTAGCCTTGTTTTAGCCCTTTCCCCCTTTCAAATCTAGTTATATAACTTAAATGCTTACTACTTGTTGTATATTCATGATGTTGTCTCACCCTTCCTTCACTATGTTGCCATAAAAGCTATTGTATAGACATATCTGCTGTAGGCCAAAAAACAATCAACAATTTAATGAGTAATAATTTAAAATTAAAAGATCAATAGCTATATTTACCCAATCCATCCTATCCCTGCGTAGACATGAATAAAAATGCCCCAAATGAAACCTCATCTCCAGCCGCTTGGTTCCCTTTGGAACACTGAGTAGTAATCAACAGTCACTTAGTTTTAATTAATCCCTCAAAACTCTTTTTACTGAACAGTTTGGAAAAAATGTAACTGGTGGGAAATACAAACTGCCTATTGAGATTTTGGAGGGGTTTTGGACCCTTTCTCCGGGGCTGTCTGCTATTACCCGTCATCTAGCACTTCAAAGATTAAAATAATAGGACTATAAAATATGAATGTATCTTGTATCATGTACCTTGCAATTTTTTTAGGTTAACACAGTGGTATAATATGTTACTATTATTGATTGACCCTCCAAGAAGGCAAAAAGGCACAGACATGACCAATTGTTTAGCCAATGTATCTGAGAAAGATTACTGTGATTTGTATGTTTCCTTTTATTGGAAAAAGTATTTGCTGAATATACAACACAGAGACATAACGTATATTTACTTATTCCTCAAATAAACGAATAGTAAGCACTTTACCAGGCCTTTTAGGTCTTGGCTGGCTCTCCTTCAAGATATATTGCTGCATATTAGCAAGAACTTGCTGAGTTTTCCAAACAACAGGGAAAATTCCTAATTTGTCAAAGCTCACTTGTAAGTACTTGTACTGGCTTCTTACTCAAATGAGAAGTATAGGTAATTTCTCATGGATCTTCGCTTGTTCTCACTGTTCATCACTCCCCAGTTTTTATAGAGATTCTAACCAAAGACACCCAAAGCCAAGAGAGAACTGAAGGAGTCAGGTGGTAGAATGTGGTGGACACCAGGGATCAGTCTGAAAGAGAACCATCAGCAGTCAGAAGAAATACTGACTACTAAGAGACACATGTGACAAATGAAACAAAGGAATGAAAACTTTACAAAGGCATAGAGAAACATCCAAGGCAGGGGGGGAAAAAAAAAGGTGGAAAGGAGAATTGATATTTCAGAAAACTTTATCTGAGGAGACGTAGCAATGCTGTTTTGGAATGAAGTATATGAAGATTTGCATATCTTTGGTTTGTTTAATGTGGATTAGATTACTTTTTTTATAATAGTAAATATTTTACTCCATGAACAATTTTAATGTGTAACTTCTCTCAAAATATGGCTTATGATATGCATAATGGTAGTTGCCAGCAAGCTAAGCAGCTACATAACTTCACTATTTTGCGTGTGTTCAGCAAGTAGCTACATTTAAAAAACAAATATTTCTAAATAATATTTTGCCATTTTAGGAATTGCATGGTTGCTACATGACAATATGAGAAAAAAAGGTAGCTCTGTTAGCATAATTCTCTTTGATATAAACCTTTTATGTTAACAGATTCTTTACATGTTTCAATAAACTATTCACATTAAGACTACTGAAAACATACAACAATAAGTGTGGTAGGAACAGGTCTCTACTGACTGAGGAAATGTCTGTAGTTTAATGAGTTTAACTATATATATAAATAATTACATGTATTTTATATATAATAATACAGATGATCACTGCATAGCAATGAAAAGCAGACACGTGATCTATTTACATTTCATGATTAAACTCCAATCTGTTACTTTTGCATGCCCAAAATTCAACACAGTTTTCACACTTCAACAGGGATTTTCAGAAAACCGTTAATTAAAAAAAAGTTGGGGCCGTACAGACTGCTATCATGTGGTATTTTCTTATGACAAATTTGAGTTCCTTTTCTACGTGTTACTCACCATCTACCAACATGAAGCAAATCCAAATCTATAAGTTCCGTGTTATATTCCGACTGCAAGGGGTCTATAACTTTTCTAAGAAAACTTTGTTAGAATCATACCATCAAACAAGTTAATTAATGCAGACTATTAGAAAAGTGAAGGGAGAAGAACTTAAGACTGGAGTAATAATGATGTGGAGAAGTAGCCATATAAAGAGATTGTCCTCTCTAATTAACCACCCTAAATTTGTATTCCTTTCTCTGGGATTGCGCAGTACACAACCATAGATGTCGTGTGGCGTCTGGGGCCCTTTCGCCATCTGTCAGACCATAAGGCCTTTCTGGATCAGAAAAAGTAATCAAAGCCTTATGTGAGGGCAGTGAGCAACATATTTGGGGGATATTGTTCACAGTGGTAATGCCACCATTCCTATATCTCTATCAAGTTGGGATCTCCTGTGCTATATTATATGAAACACTTCAATATTCCTTTAGAAATACACAAAAGTTTGGCTTCAATGAGCAGAACTTCTAACAATTCATTATATGTTTTCTAGTCTCTTCTAATATTCTGTAACATCAAGAAAATTGTTAAAATTAGAAAATCTCTGTTCACATTTTTTCTCTGAATCGATTCTCTTCAATAATTTCTAATCTGATGCTTTGAAGATTAAATGAGCCATATTAAATGTCTATACGTGTCTAGTACAGACTAGATGCTTCCAGATGCTCAGATAAACAAACTGAACTCAATGTACTCACAACTGGCAAAAATGCTGTATCTTCACTCTGAAGCACATACTATTTTTTTTTCTTTGCAGAGCAGAAAAAAAACCCAAAAAAAAAACTACCCCCAAAACAACTTTTCCAAGCACTAAAACTTCTTACAAAAGTTAGAGTACCTTTTGCTGATGAAGGTTAGGGGGTATTTTGCTGTTCCCCCAGCCCCAAATTTCCCTCCATTCTCAAACATATCAATGTCCAAGTAAGATATCTACAAAAAAGACTGCAACCATCATTTCCCTGTAATAATTAGATAGTACAGTGGAAAACATGTGAGTAATTTGGAAATTCTTTATGCCATATGCTATTATTTAATCCAAACATAACATATATTTGGTAAATTGATGACGAAGAAGTCCACACTCATATGCTCGCCTCTTGTGTTAAGCTTAATTTTTAAGTGTTTTTTTTCAGCAGGAGCAGAAAGCACCCAGTGCAAAGAGGGAATCGTTCATTTGTTGGCACTGTGAAAATCCATGAGTAACAATAGATTAGTTAGAAAGCATTAAAAAAAGTTTCAAAAATACTATAATGCTTCACAAACTCTGGAGTGCATTTTTGGTCACCTTCTTAATCTGATGGGAGAAGTCAAATTTCTACATTATAAATACCACGCAACATACACATACATGCCTAACACACAGACTCAAAAAACATGCACATGGAAGTCCCTAAAATATATGCACCACGTTAAAAAAGAAACAAAGACCACACAAACTGGTTCCATATATGAGAAACAGCTCTATCAAATTATGTTTTCTTTTACACTTGGTCTAATCATGAAGCTCGGTGGCTTCAGTCATGTATGTGGCTTCTATTAAAGCCTAAGTTGCCACCTTTATCTGCACCCCAAAACATCACTAAAGTTCCAGGTTACCCATCATGACATAAATGTACAAGCAGATCTAGCCTGAAAAAGAGGCATAATATGAATATAAGCTCCTTTTTTACATAGTACTTTAAACAGTTTTAAAGAGAAATCAGCACAAACATATCACATTATTTCCCATTGGCAAGCAGAATAAAGATCAGGACACCCTATCATCAGTGACATTCAGACTAAAGCTAGAGAATACGTGACAGTGCTTATACATAGATCTGGGGACGCCTATTCACTTGTGATTATTTAACAAGGGGATTTTTCTGTTTTCCCAGAATTTTATTTTTACTTTGCAGCAGCTTTTTTTTTTTTCCTTCACTGTTTTTTTTTTTTAAATACCTTCTTTTTCTACAGTAGTGCATGTGTGAGTTCCAGGGACAAACATGATTTTGCAGACTTCTGCATTGATACCAAACAACAGTGGCAGCTCGAATGTAATCTGTTTCCAAGCTCTGTATCATATCTTACTCTTCAAAATGAAATCAGGAAATACAGCTAAAGTATACGAGTCAATTACTTTTAGGCAAGTTATCAAGTAGATGTAGAAGTAAAATCAAATCAGATAACCCACTGCATCTTAATTACTAGCAATGTTCTCTCTTGCTTATGAGAATCTAAATATTCATTAATTCGGAGCAATTAACAATAATGAAATGAAAGTCTGTGATGCTGGAGTTTGGAATTAGGTATGTCATAGTTCAGTAAAAGATGCATGAATTAACTTCTTAACATTTTCTATCGGGAGCCCTTCATGAGCACTGTGGTGACAAATTATTTACTATAAATGTATGCAGATCAGGATGCTGAAGTCTGAAGAAGCTACTAAAGCAAATGTTTGTTCTAGAAAAACTCATCATCTCACATGTCTATGTACTCTATGCAGCAGTGTTCAATTCAAAGTACAGAAATTCAACTCTCTGTTCACAGTGTGCTCAGGGGTGCTAATACAGTATCGTGAGAAAACAGCTGTGAGGATCAATGCCAAAAAATTGCAGAAAAAATAGTTTTGCCAGGAAACATTTGTTTACTTACTCTGTTTAAACCCAAGAAGCCTCTGGATCTTGCTTGCATAAATTCCCTATTACTCAGCTCTGTTCTGGCTGTAAAGTATAAGATGACCCTCTTTCAAAACTATCACTAAATGTAAGTATAGTCCATGAAGAATCTTCTGCACATTTCAAATAGGGTATAATCCAACCTTTTGGAAGCATATGCTATGAAGTCTTCAATGACATAACGGATAGCAACTCATCAGGTGCACATACTTGTGCAACTTGTATTACATGGAGTGAGAAAATCAGGAAAGGGAAACTAGAACAGAAAGGCACAATTCAGTATAGATTCTTCACTTTCCTCAGCCTGCCTTATTATAAAAAAAAAATTATCAGTCTTTGAAGTAGTTTTATCTTTTTCAACAAATTAATGCAACTTCATCAAAAAACTTCAATTCGTTATTGTTATATGATCTAAACTAATGAGGAACTTAGGTATGTGACTATTCAGATTTACCACTATAAGCATCTCACCTGTGTGAGAACTATATTTACCCATGTTGTTGTTAGGAATTCACAACACTGTTAAAAACCTTAAGTTCTGCCTTTAAACTTCTAAATTTGTACTGAAAATATATCAGAACAACTACTTATATAATTTAGTGCTACTAAATGCTAATGAGAAGTCCCTGAGGAGACATTAGGGAATATTTTCAAACAGTGAATTCGGTGAGTAATCAATTTCTTTTCCTAATCATCAGAGGCACTTCTACTTCTATTTCTACAGAAAGACTTATTATGTTATAGTCAACTTGAAAGTTAGTTAGAAAGTAGGTTACCAAGGGCAAAAGGTTCTGAAGGTATAATTTTTCTCTTAACTTTCAGTTATATGATATGGTGTATGATATAGTTTAATCAAGAAACTTTGAAAAAATTATTATTTACGAGTTCTATGAATAGAAAACCCTCTGATTGAGACCACTTTTACAGATATAGCAAAATGTCATACTTGCAAACACAAGCAGCATGGCAGCTTACTGGGACCAGGCCTCTCTCACTTCACATTCTCACTTTGAACTAGTTATTTTTACAGAAAGTCAACAAGTTTTCCCTATTTATAGTAACATAAGTCTAACAAACAGAGTCATTCACAACATGCAAGTCCCTCCAGATCTTTGCAAGGTATTATTTGTCAGCACAATAATTCACTAGGTTGAACTACTCAGTTATCCTAGTCTAGAAGTCAAAGTTCTCTTCTGTAAGGTTTTCTAGTATTTAAACTTTCATGAAACATTTCTTCTTTTCCCCCATTTCTGGGGAAAAATGGCAAGGCAAACTTACTAAGGCAAACAGAGAAGTTATCACTTAATAAGTGTTCTAAATCACTGAATCCAATGCCTTTTGATCATCTTCATTTTCTAAAAATCTTAATAAAGATTTAGATAATACATAAACTGAATGCAGGTGACTACAGTTCCTCTGCAACCGTAAGCTTTTGCTTACTGAGCAAGTCACTTGGCGGCTTCTTCCAGGCAACACACAAAAGCTTCTCCTTCTTGAAATAGCAAGAGTTAGTTTTATGTCTTCTCTTTCCATGTTCCTGAGTGAAAATATATAAGTACAATGCTTTGCTTCTGTGGACATTTTACTACCTTCAGTCTTTACACATTCATTTCTTTCAGTTTGTATAGCTTCTCTGCCCTAGTAACTTTATAGTTTCCCAGAATTAAACATATATATTGTAACTTGGTAAAATAATTTTCTGGTACACTACACCTGCCCAAGAATTTTCTGGGTCAGATCTTTTTGTAATCTGAAAATAAAACATATGTGCATATATGTGTTGACTTTTTGCCACACTGTATAAATATCACAAAGGGAAATAAAGTCCTGTGTTTTCCTTCAAAATTAGACTTCTGTAAAAAGCCATAAAGTTAAAAAAAATACATTACACAGCTTCTGGGGGACAGTATGCAGTTCATATAATTCAATTTACACTTCATCAAGGTACTTTTGAAATTAATTCATTGAATTAATAACTGATTAGCTTAAAGCATAAAACATAAGTTAGTCCTTAAATGATTTACTGAACTACTATTCTGGAATTTTGCTTGGAAAAAAAAAAATCATATCAGAATTCAACCCAAGATCATTTAGAAAATTTTGGTTATTCAGTTATGTAAATTGCAATTAAGTACTAGCTGAAATGCCAATAACCACAATGAGCCACGCCCATGCATCGGTGCATTTTAAAAGGCTCCAATGAAAACTGAAACTTTAAATTAAGACACCCCACCACCACTCCTACCCCAGGCATTTCATTACCTTCCACTAAGGAAACTCAAAACTAACAGCACTGTCACCTGTTACATCCTAGAAACAAGTAGAACAAAGGAAGTTTTTTGAGTTGGTCAACCATGCCTTCCATATTTATTTGTAGAAACTCCTGACCCTACAAACATCTAGCCTGATACCCTGATGATGAAGTGATGAAAATCTGCTGCAGGTTGCACCACTGGCCTGCCTGGAATTACAAATAGCTTGACACGCAGAAGCAGCCAAACAAACTTTGGAAACCATTAAAAGAAATCCCTGAAGTTACTAGCTTTTGTATAAATTTTCTGTTCTTTGCTGAGTGTGATGGATTCGTGTGTTAGATTGTGCAGAGCCCCAGATGGCTGGCTGGCAAAAGGGTTAAATAGGTAATGGATGTTATTCATATATAAATCTTCTAAGTCCCAGAGAAAAAATGAGAAACAAAGCAAACTGAGTTTGCTCTGCAGGGATGTTTTCTTCTTTGCTCTTGCTACTTCTCCATATCTAAAACAATACACTCTTTACCTTAGGGCAATGCATTATTGAAGAGAAAGCATCGTGTTGGTTAAAAGCTATGAGACTACTTTAGGTGAGGCTGATTGGCTCAAAGCTTTTAGACCCAAGAATTATGAAGCCTAACACCACTAGAGATTTACTTCAATTTGAAAGTTCAACTTAGGCAGAAGCCTGTTGGAGTCTTGAGGGCAACTACTCTAAATTTGGGAAATTCCTGAAGTTTAGGTAGCTTCTGAAACTGGCAGAATAGCTGTACGTCTTTTTTTTTTTTTTTTTGGTGAAGATTCACATGGTTCTCAATACCTATGCAGTGAACAACACAAATTTCTCATAGGAAAGTTAGTTTAAAAATATATCACTGAAAACTCTATATGAATTAGATATGACTGCTGTATAGGAACACTTCATCTGGCCTGAAAAAATCACATCTTTAACTCCAGTGATGCTCCATCAGTAGTGTTTGCAAACTGGCTGCACCAAACCAACACAAAGTAGGAATCAGTGGTTGATGTTTGGCACAACAGGACTGCACAAAAATATTTTAAAGAAAATTTTGCACTAAGGTTTTCCTGTTTAAAGGAATAATGGTTTGGAAAAAGCGTTTCATAAATAGGTTGCAAGCAGACACAAATTTTTAAGTAGATTAAGAAACTGGTCTAAGTTTGCACAAATTCAGAGGGACGTAATACAGAGCTGGACTGCATACATGTACAGGAAAAAGTTGATTAAGCTACATATATATGCACATTGCTAGACCAATCTAACCATCAGAAAATGAGAAGATGACTCATTTATCATTGGAAATTTCAGTGAAGACATCTTTTCACTGCTCAACTGTAATGAAAACAACAGATGAAATATTAGAAAACCTAAAATACCTCAGACATTACTGAAAATACTGCGAATCCTATTATAAAAGTCAATAGCGCTCATGTAACAGAGACACTTCGAAGTGCTTCCAGAATGCTTCTAACTAAGGAATAAAAAACCCCATCTATTCGTATAGTGGTGTTCTTTTCATAACCAATTGCTTCTCACCATCAGCTTCTTGCTAAGTATCAATTAGTCTTGTATAGCAAAACATTGAACAGTTTAGGATTTTCATCTTTGGGTTCCTTTTTTGTTTTATCTCTGAAACAGTGAAGTTACAAAAGCAAATCTTCACATTCCTTAAAAATGACCAAGGACTCATCCAACTGATAGAGAAGGTTTTTTGCAGTTACTACTATTTTCACCTGTATTGATTTCATTCCAAAACCCTTTTTTCAAACTGTATCACCTCTCAGTGCACAGACATAGCAACACTTCTCAAAGATTCCAGTGTGAAATTGAGGAATGTGTCCAAGGGAATATTAAAGGAGCAGCTGAAGTTACCAGTGCTATCAAGATTCTTTTATAATTATTTAACTACTCTTAAATAGAATTTGAGATTATCTTTTTTCAGCTAATCCTCAGTTGGTTTGAAATTTTGGTTTTTTTGTTTGTTTGTTTTTGGGGGGGTTGTTTGTGGGGTTTTTTTTGTTTTGTTGTTGGTTTTGGTTTTTTTTTTTACACAATTACTTATTAAGCAATTAAGAAAATTAGGGAATCATACATGTTACTGTAAAATTTTGGTCATACATTCACAGGTTTCAAGAGTTAAGACCAAGGTGATCCTTGGCTACACTGTTGTTCCTTACTTTTTCTTATTGGGAGAATGCTCTCTAAAACTATTTTAGAAAATTCCTAAAAAATTGTAAGATCAGTTTTATATGCTTTATACTTACACTTCATATACATACTAGCTGGTGTGTGCACTAGCCACAAAATGAGTGGAACAGGTTTGCCCAGAGACTGTAAAGTCTCTGCCTGTGGAGATACTCAAAACCCAACTAGATGCAGTCCTGGGCACACTGCTTTAGCTGGCCCCGCTTGAGCCAAAGGGTTGAACTAGAGGATCTCAAGAGGTTCTTTAAAACCTTAGTGATTCTGCAAGTAGCAATGACCTTAATGAGGCAGGAGAAAAGACTGTATACTGACAGAAATATTTTGATATCAGATATGTTACCAAGTACAAAGCTTCATTAAAAACCACAAAACGGACAGCTTATTGTAAACTTCAATTACTCTCTCTCCATTCTAAGAAAGTATTGTCTTGCCTAACATCTTGTAAAATCAACAGTAGGAATGATCCCAAGTCCTATCTTCCAGTTAAAGTGTCAGTAGTTTAAAAAAGCTGTGAAACAAAGCTTAGATTTCTCATACATGTTTTTATAGATGCTAAATAATATATTAATATATCTAATAATCAATCTTTAGATCATACAACCATCCAAAAGAATTTTGGTATCACCGAAATACTGATTTTATTTTCTTTCAGTAAAACAATAGCTAATGGGTATAATTACTTTGTAGCCTTTCTTAAAGATGGCTAGTTTTAATACTATTTAAGGATTGAGTATGTCATTCTTCAATCTGGCATGGATCTTGAAAAGCCTTGTAAGAGTAATACTGTGTTGACTCAGATCTCTGGAGGGTAGATAGATAGTTTCTATTTGCTATTCACAGACTTCAGTATTGAAGAAATATTGAATTCAAAAGGGGCTCAGGAATGTGGGATTTTGGTTTTTTTCCCCACAAAAAAAAAAAAGAATGTTTTCCTCTTGTATATGTTTCACAGCCAAAATAACATCCAGAATCAGTGCACAAAACAGTAATACAGAGTTGCAAGCAAGTCAGATCACATAGCATTGTTCTATTCATTGGTAACATAAAGACATACGTACATCCATCACAGAACATACAGAATACTTTAAATGATCATCTAGCACAACTTTAAATCACCATCAGTTTTCTCTAAGCGTTCATTAACTGTTTATTTGGAGATATTCACATAGTACTTCCCAAAAAAGTAACAGGGATTACTACAATCCAAGCATAAAATGAATTTTAGTCACAAAAATCGGTTTCCTAATACTCTTCTAGAAATCAGATGTTACTAATGTTCTTTGCTATACTAATCCAAAAAGTCAAAAAATCCCTCCCACATACTCAGAGCACAGAAACACAGACTCTATCGAGTAGATTAAAATCTACAATACAACAAAAGAGCCTGTAAGTATATATTCATCTCAATGAAGTATCAAGTGTGCAAAATAGCAGAAATAAACAGCAACATGTGAAATGGCTGTATCTGTTCTTATCGGAATCCCAATATTTGCTACTGGATCTGCAAATACATAACAGAGGAGCAATCTTTACTCCTTGTTGATCACTCACTGTCTAAAAATTGCCATGGCGATCCTGAAGCCATACAAAAGCATCAGAGTTTAGATGTTTATATGGTAGAAGGCTGTCTTTTATGTGCAATGCATACTACTTGAAATCTCTGAATAACTAAGTCTTGCCCCAAAATAAGACTTGCTAGAGTAACTGGAAAACATGCTGCAGCCAAGCAACCTATTTCAGAACTACAGCATATATTGTTTCATTCTCCCTCATATGGAAAAAAAAAAAATAGATGAGAAGCAACATACTCTAATATTGCAATGAGACTGATCAGTTCAAAAATATTAACAATAAAAACACAGCATAATAGTTGCAGCTTTCCATAGATGAAGTTTTTCTCTAGTGACAAGAGCACCACCTATAGACTTACAAAATCATCCTTTCATTGTGTTTGCCCTTAGAACACAGCTGCTTAATTTCTGGTCTTTAAAACTGTAAAACGTTTCACCTGTCACAAACTCATACTTAACAATAGTGCAATAATTGTATAGAATTTATATCTGCTCAAGATCTGACCCTATTTCCTTAAAAACAGTTATGTTTTTAGAATATGAGCTCCAGCAAAAAATGCATTTATAAAGACTATGACATTTATTTGTTTGCTTGAAAGGGACTTTCAGTAACAGTGCCTTTTAACAGTCCTTAAAAGACAAATGGATATATAACAATACATACTAAGACAAAGGTATCTGTATGAGTGGGTGTGGAAACAATAAAAACGCCGAGTGCTTTTAACAGTTAGCTTTAATATCACTTTACCGTTTCTGTTTTGTTCGCTACACATGCCTTTACAATGCAGTAAGGAGCAGATAGTAAATCCATTATTTGCTTGGCAAGGGCTCAGTCGTTCCACTAGTTTCACTGAGGTCAGTGAGGTTGCACTGGTCACACAAGAGGTTCACAGTTCAGTCCTGAGGGACTTACTTCAAGATCTATGCAAACCTTGACCTAATGATGAATATAGCGATAAGCTGATAACACTGTAAACAGAATGTTAACACATTCTGCTAATATTATAGAATCGATCAGTACAATAACTCACATTACTTAAAATAACCATCTTTTCACTTTATGAAAGCAAATACAGACTTTTCTGTTTTGACAAAACATCAAGATACTGGGTGGCTCTAGAAGTTAAATCAGATTGAAGAAGGATGATGAAATAAGGAGAAGAAAAAAAATAAAGCAAACTGCTTTTTCAGCAATTTAATGAGTAGACACACATGAATGACATTGACTTATTCCTAATTACTGCAAGTAATTTTATACTTTGGACCAGTATACCAGAACAGAACACTCATTCAAAACCAGGTTTTTAGAAACAACCACAAGGAATATTTTTTCTGCAGACGTAGTCACAATTAACACTGGGCATAGGCAAGCTCCAGTTTCATTTTGTGCCTATTTATATGGAGGGTGTAACATGTGTTGTAATACCCTTGACATTTACATCTAAACCACATAAAATAGCATGAAGTTTTCCCCATTTCAGCTACATATCATGATAGGATACAAGAGGCAAAACTCTCACATCACCTGTCTTTCTCCTGTCAAAACAGTGTGATATTAACATCACAAAGCCTCATGCCTTTCTTAGCTAGTAAGAAGAAACACCTGTAAAATCCTCTAGTGTTTTTCTTTGTTTGAAAGAGCAAATTTACAAAAAAAAATAAATTTTGTATTGGCTCAATTTTTTCTCATCAGTCATCTGAGTAATCTTAAGAACAATCAGACTCCTTACGTGTAAATTTTAGGCCAAGAGATTTGCAAAAATGCAGAGATTAGCACTATAGTTACCAGGTCTTTATCTGCAGTGATTAAAAAAAAATTGGTATTTACTGGGCCTAAGTTTGACCTTGCAGGGATATAAATCCCGTTTCCCTGTTTTATTCCACTAGGATAAAAAGGTTCAGTTTCTTGTATTCTGAATAAATTCCTTTGTGTAAATCATCAGTTTCTAGCTCTGTTCATTCACTGCTGTTAAAGACTGCACAGAACAAAAAAGGAGCCATATTTAGCTACAAAGCCCTCAGAAGACTGAGCTAGTGGGTCAATTAGCAACTAGCTGGCCAACAAAACCTAGGAAAACTGGCTGCCCTCCTAAAGGATCAAACAGTAAGACTTAATACTAAGGAGTAGTGTTGCAGAACCATGAGGAACATTTAGAAGAGAATGATACATTTTCACACAACCCTGTGAACAAAATTCAGTGGTTTAGCCACAAATAAACCTTCAAGATCAGAACTGTCTTTCACCAATAGGCATCTCAAGATGTTTTTGCAAATACACAGGTGTTAGATCTTGGTCACTGCCATTTCTCTTTTTTTCCCTTATATATTTTTTTATTATTATTTATTTTAGAATAGTGATGGAGACTGTAGACCATGACCCTTATTGTGGGAACGGCAGAAAAGCAAAATAAAAGGAGAGCTGTTGTTGAGCATGCAAGTTATTACCCATGGTCAAATAGTGTTTTGAAGAAGACAGAAGACTTCAGACGATATAACCAGACCAACAGAGGAGTATACAAGAAAAAAAAAAAATCTCTTGGCCAACTTGATGGTGTTGGCACACCAAGGTAGATGTCCAAGTATTCCCAAGTTAAAAGTAATTTTTAAAAGAAAAAAAAAAGAGTAGCTTTGCAGATATTTTGCAAAACTCCTCCACCTTCTGAGAAAGGAAGCTAATATCACTGGCAAATTAGAAAGGAGTAATGACTCTTCAGGTATGCAAAGACTCCTAACAGTATAGCAAGTAATGATTTATACAAGAGAAAACAGAAAGGTTTTAAAGTTGAAAAATTGGGACTTGAATATCAGATAATGTAGACAAAACCAACAAGTTAGGAAAGTCACCCTTGCAGCAGCAATCTTGACAGAGATGAGCAGGAAAGCACAAATTTGTCAAAGGTAGAAATATGGAGTGATGAAATGATGGGATCCTGACTGAGAGTATCAATTACATGGATTGATAGGTGAGGGCATGTCATAGAAATGTTATGCAGAAAGAATGTGAAAGACCTACAGATGGCCTGAAGTTGAAATGCTAGGCAAGTTCTTGCCAAAGAGCCATGATTCCTACATGGAATAGTAGTAAGCCTCTTCACACCTTGAATCAAGCGGTTGCATCACCTATGTCCACTGTGAAAATTCAAGGAAATCAAAATGTTCTTGTATAATACATTATTAGACTCCCAACTGATTTTAAATAATTTGTTATTAAACAGTAATTTAACTTTTTATTCTCTTTTATTAATTTAAGGACATAAATATACTACTTAATTAAAGTACTAAAGAATTCACTAACGAGGAGAGGCCACTGGAGAACGCATTGAGATTACAGTTCTGAGTAACAAAACACCAGTTTTCTAATTTGTTCATATTAACTGGCAATAAGCTTATAATAAATTTATGCAATCAACACTAAATTCATGAAAATAACTGCCTGGCAGAGAGAATGACTGTCTAATGACAGCTCGATACTGAAGACTGAAGAGTAATGTCAGAAGGTAATAGTTTTAGAGCCTCCTACAATCAGAAAAGCCAAGGTGGAAAGAAGGATTTTAAATATTTTATTCTTTTACAAGGTAGACATTTCTGATCACTAAAATTACCATGAGAGAGGCAAACACCTCACACTCTTATATTTATTTCCATCCCACCCCATTTATATTGGGAACCGTTTCCTTAACTGTTGGGAAAAAAAATACCTTTTTTCCAGTGTAAGCAGGAGAAACACTGCTTTCCCCTAAGCCAGGCTCACACTGAGGATAGATATTAGATTTTCTTTTGATGGATTTTTCTCATTTATTTAATCCACGAAGGGTTAGTAGGGTAGTTGTAGGAAGTACATTTGCCAATAATCGAGTTGCGATTATCACAATCATGACTTTACTTTTGCCTGCCCAGGCAAACAAAAAATAATGAATCTGGACCATTGTACAGCAGGCTCCTGAAAAACACTGCAAGACATGTGTGTGCACTTATATTCATAAGGATTTGAAAAAAGATAATAGAATTTCTTTTCAATATAATGTCATGGACATGATCTTACTTTCAGCACAGTTAGAAACAAATTGGTAGCAATGTCAGGAGTTGGAAAGAGCACCTGATTCAATGTAGCTTCCAAATCAAGGACGAGCATTGCAAGCTTTCTAACTGTCAAGGTTTTTCTTTATCACTTGTCACCATATTAAGTAGCTCTGTATTTCAGAGACATCATGACTCTGGATTTTCACCTGGCTTTTGTGAAATTATACTTCAGCGGTGTGAAAAATTCCCCTATTCTCTCCCAGTCCTAAATAGTCATTTTCAGAATCTAGTAGCTAGCTTCAGGTAGAAGCAAAAATTGCTGTTTGGATCTTGGTGTTAGTTTCATTTACAAAGTAGGCATGTTTATGAATACAGATGAAGTAAAAGGGGATAATCCTTCTGCTCTCTTCTTTCCCCAACTTGAAGTCTGTCCTGGGAAGCACTATATCTAAAAATCATCTGAAAACTTTTGCTGTGGGTTCAAAATATTTGGTTTTGCTGTGTTTCTATCATTACAATATAAATGCTTCTGAGTCAGTGCTCTAGTTCCTGCTGGATACAGAGTTACTTCTCAGGAGTGTCTGCAGGTGACTACAGTTTGTCAGTTATCCCAAATCATAGCCTTTTCCACAAAGAAGATTGTTTATATATGCTTATAAGCAATGGAATGTAGCTACTGTGCAATCATTTCCCTGGACTAAGCGTGACTTGACTGCTTAGCTAGGCTGCTGTCAGGGAATTTATTTGCTGGATCCCTTAATGTGCCCGTAGACCACCGAGTCTACAGACAGCCTGGCTACCTCCCTCTGACTTTGGGGCATTCAAGCTTTTTCATGGGCTATGGGCTGTGCTAACACCTGACTGTGACTGTTTTAGCAGTCTGACAAATCCAGCTCTGCTTATCCAGCCCTGATTCCTCACCTTCTCCTTAGTCATTGTTTTTTTTTTCCTCAGAAACTCAAAGGCTCAAACCATTTCATCTAAATTCTTCATGACAATAACCTCTGATCTTCAGAGGGGAAACAAAAACAGGAGAAAAATGAACACATCCCTGTTGATAAATATACTACAATTATTTAATTATTTCAGAAAGTTTTATACTTCCCTACATAAGACTGTTTTCTATATCTGTTGAGTACTCTTATTGTTCAAAGTGCCCTTTCACTAGGATTCCTTGCAGAGTAGAGTACTGTTCAAGTTGTTGTTAGAGGAATTCGATCTAGTTTAGTATTTTAAATTAATTCTCTTCGAAACTCTATCCAGACTGGCAACTCAAGGTGATCTCAAGCTTAAGAAAAAGAAATTCTGAAATTTATTGATACAATTCTCTGAATTAAAAAAATATAAAATTTCACAGCACCTTTTGAAGCTTTTGTTCTGTATTAGAACAAAACCAGAAGTCTGCTAATACTCTGGTTTTGAAAAAAAAAATTAAAAAATCTATAAAATATCCATTTTGAATCAAATTGTTTTTCTGTTGAAGAAGCCTTCATGGCTAAACTTTGTGGTGATCCATATGCCCCCACTGAACACCTACTACAGGAGGAGCTTCAACTGAAGTTGAAGAAAGTTGTTCTAACCACAGTAAAACCATCCCATTGGCGTTTTGACAAAGTTTCTAGCTTTTCATACAGAAGTGTTAGAGTTTTGGACAGACGTAATATCATTATGAGAAAGATAGAACAACAAGTAAGTGCTATAATATAATTTGGAACAATATGAATATTACCAAAAAAAAATAAAATCACTTTTATACTAGGCTGGCTGGGACATTTAACAAACAATTCCCATGTACCACAGCTCAGAATGCCAAAAAATTCAAGTATTAGAAAAAAGCTAAAAAAATTAGTGAAGTATTTCTTGAAGCTTGAAAACTTAATTATTCTGAAACATGCTCAGGCTTCAGAGAAAAGTAAGAACAAACAGAACAGAATTTCAGTAGATTCTAAGAAAAGGTCTTGTTGGGTGGGTTGTTTTGTTTGGAATTTGGGTGGTTTTTTTGAGCTTTTTTTTGGAATGAAGTCAGTTCAGTAGAGTTAGATCAAATCAAACTGCTGACTCCAATGCATAAAGTTTTGCTCAACTTAATCTTGAAATTAAATTAAGCTTTACCTTTTGACTTCTGTTTCTAATAGTTTTGAATATGTAAACAGAAAAACTGTCAAACTGAAAGAAAAAAGGTATTTTTTTTTTATTATGACTATTTCAGCTGGATGCATTTTTAAGTTAAACCTCTGGCTTAAAGAGTATTTGCAAACAAAAAAAATCAGCTAGCAGGACTTTGAGCTGTAAGACACAATACTGGCTGAAGTGATTATTAAAATAGAGCACCGTACAAGAGCAACTTATCTGTGGTTGCAGAATAAATGCTTATCCAATAGAATATTATCCTCCTAATACTTTTAGACAGCATACCAACGACGGGAGTAAATTGGCAAAAACAGTGAATCCAGGCAAACTGACATTTGTATGGGTGGATGTATTCGAACAACAGATAAGTGCACTGCTTTCTCCCAGTCAACAGCCCATTTTCAGGTCTCGGCCATTAAGCATGCACAAAGTCACTGCTGTAACTAAAAAAGCTAAAGGAATATAGTTGATGATGGAACGGCTTTTAATTTTAGCTAAATACTTTTTGAGCAGTATTCTTTCCCATGTGATTATCCAATCTCCACTGGAGATAACTCACTGGCAATAAGTGGAAATATGAGACTAGATAAACTCAGTTTTATTTATTTTTTTAATCTAATATCGTCAGACAGACATTCAGCTTTCCCATTACTGCCATCAATCTAACTATCTGGGGGAGCTGTAGATATTCTCCAATGAAAATGTTTATTAAATATCTCAACATGAAAAATGCAACACGTCACATCTGTCTAGCACTATGTTAGTAATATAATGCTTTGACATAACAGATTGAAGCACAAGTGCTACATTAAATAAAGTCTGTATCCCTGCCATACATTATCAGCAGGGAGACACTACTGGCTGTCTCAAAAATAGGTCATTTTGTAATAGCATAAATAGAATTAGTATGTTTATTATTACATAACAGCTTTTTTGTTTGTTTTTAACAATTATAAACAAGCTTACTTATCAAAAGCATTGATGATCCTGAAGGCTACATAATTTCGATTTACCCACCAGCATTGTATCCATTAGACTTCAACTAAATTGACACATTTTAAGCTGCCCTTTGATATTCATGATAATTGCGGCCTACTGAAATGGTAGACTATTACACTAAGCTTGGTGTATAAAAAGTCATCATCTGTTTGTCAGAAAAAATTAGGACTAATTTATAAACTCTATTTAAGGCAAAAGGAGATTTCAAGCTGATAAAGTTTGAGCTACCATAATAAAATACATAAAATGATACAATAGCCTAATAAAAGTATAGTAAAAAAGGCACACTGATAATAATTTCACATGCAGTCCTATGCTTACTGAATACCATATATTCATTTCATGCTCTTAATTTAGGTAATAATCCTTTTTCAAGTGCATCTCTTGGTTGTTGCCAACTGTTAAGTAAACAGACTCTTGAATAACAGGGTAAGATCATAGTTTGTAAACGCAGAAAAAAATTAACTTACAACTAAACAAACAGATAAGAAATTTTAAAATTCAGTTAAATCAGCATAACTGTCCATTTCATCCTTTCTGCTGCCAGCTAGAAGAGAAATCTGGAAAAACGTGTTTAAGCAGCACGTGCTAAAGCCTTTGTGCACATTTGATTTGTCCTATGAACGTGCACAAACCCACGCTGTGCTTACAGGTGAGAGCTAAATCCTCTTCCCTCCTGAAGTACACCTGAAAAGCCATTTGACTGTCCTAAAAACATACAGAATTTACGTAGGCATTGGTGGAGGCACCACTCTGTCCTACTTTGACAACTCCTTGCTAACAGTGATTTCACATCAGGCTGCCGGTGTGAGGTACATGTGAGCTCTGATCAGGAAAGACACTTTTTAGAGGGGGAAACTTCCTGGCTCAAAGTTTAAGGGACAGAATTTCACCAAAGACAATGGAATTATCACCTTCCGTCACACAGATGTTATACAAGAGGAAAGAATGAAGCTCACTAGTTCACTTGTGCTATCTTTGTTGAGTTTTGTTATGATGGGCACATTTAGGAAAAGAAAGATGCTTGGACAATTAAGAAAAAGCAAATCATTGGAAGGAACAGTATTGCTTTGTCTCTAAGGCTCGAGGGGAACACAACACTATTGTTCAGAAAAGGCAGAAAAACACCCAACTTTGTTTTGGGAACTTTAAAAGGGAGTGTATGGAGTAAAACTGAAACAAGTTAGTGGCCTAAAGTCCTATTAGGGACAGTGACATTGTCTTGCAAAAAGTGTACAGAAGTACTGTCACTTTTGATCATTTGGACATTTGAAAATAAAATTGAGGTAAGAGAAAGAGCATCAGTTTAGGAACTCAAGAATTTCTGAATAACAGATAGGGATGAAAGATTTCACTTCACCTCAGACATTTGTGCACCTGATTGTACTTCTTTGACTCCCAGGGGTGTAAGACTAGAAACGCACAGCTCGACAGCATACATTGTACAGGGATCCCTGAGCAAGATGAGCATACATGTAGCACCAACACAACAGAAGTCCAGTGGAGTCATTAGACATATGAGTTATTTGAAAGACATTTGGCCCTTGAAAGTGCCATGGCTCAGTATTATCCTAAGTAAAACATATCGGAGGACAAATCACAATTGAATCCTCTCTCACTCAGACACTCCAAACATTAGACCACACACCAGGAAAATTAATAAACTCAAACCTTGACCTGTTTCCTTAAAACATTGAGACGTTTCAATTAAAAAAAATTAAAATCATAATTTACCTTTTAATACCTTTTTATAAATCATTCTGAGACAGTCCTGGTCTCTGTCTCTCAGTGAAAAAAACAATTCAGATCATGAAAAGAAGATAGCTTTTTCATTTAGCTCAGCAAGGAATGGAAATTTTCTGGAATTTTTAAAATTATCACCAACTCCTGAATATCTGTGCAAAATCCCAGAGCTTAACATCCAAATACTTGCAAAGTCATCTGGCTACAAACCTCAGCCTCAAACAAATGAGTACAGCTCAGCTATGATGATTTTTCTGTAACCATCTTCATAACATAATAGCTAATTAAGAACAAATTATATTGTCTAGTGTTATAAAATGGATAAAACCAAATATATGCAGTAACTGCTTTAGGCTTTTTTTTTTTCTTTCTTTCAAAAAAAACCTCCAAAGTATACTGCATAAAACATTTTCAAAAAAACTTGCAAGGTAGTTTTAATGAATCTTTCATGGTTCAATAAACTATTGTATTAGGTCATTCTCCTGATGAAGCAATATTCGAATCTCATTTATTCAGAAAGGAATAAGGTACTAGTGTTATTGGATTTCTTATAATTAGTTAAAAAGCAATTTGTTGGAGTTTCCTTTGCTTATGCTTATAAGGTTTAAAAAAAAGAAGAAGGGGTTGTGACAAGCAATATTTTCCTGTATGTAAGTAGAACATAATGCATCACACACAACAACAATTCTCTGGCATCCTACAGCTGGGATGTGCTTTAAGCTTTGGGGCAAGACAGCCTCTTTCTACTCATCCTTCCTCCTCCTGTCATCTCTACTTTTCAAAACAGCAGACCTGGGAATGGCTTTAATGGCTCAATGCTTTGAAGCAAAAACACCAGGCGGTCCCTATAGCTGATGCATAATTAATAGACAGTAAATCAGTTGCTTTGTATAGGGGGGAAAAAGTAAAATCCCAGTCAAAATAACAGGCCTCATCATGACATTCTGTTTCCAACAGAAATTAATTTTGTGAACTGCAGGAGCTTGAAATAAACATGTAAGTGCTAAAAAGACCTATTGCCATCATCTCAGCATGGAGAGAAAGATTGAAAGGTACTTTCAGAATAAGGGTTACAGTCTCCGGACTGCTCTATGTATGGACAATGTTTTTCCCCTGTGATCTTTAGGAAAAAAGAGTAGAATAAATAGTACCACATGTCTTCGCAGCTGGAACATCTGTGACTAAGAAGTTGGCACAAATTTATAATCTTGGATGACCATATGAATCTAACCATAATTGACAGACATGGCTGTAATGACAGACTTATTGATTTTCACTGGGACCAGGGCTCCTCAGGCTTTAAGTACTAAACTGTGCTAAAAGCACATGAGATTTCTCGAGCATTCACTGAGAAAAACATTCTCACATTTTATAATCTATAACTGTTTTTTCATATGGGTCCAAAGGCAGCCTGAACAAGTTCATATAAAAGGAATCTGTTGAAGGTTGCTAAATACACAAAAAGTCATAAAGTCCCTGCTCCAAGAATAGCTGGAGTCTGGAAAAGCATTAAGAAATATCAAATATGCTTATCCTGCTCCTGTGTAGAAATCTGCTTCTGATCGCTGGTAGAAATGGGTTCACTGAACCCAGTAGAGATCTCTTAAGGTCTTGTTTCACACGAGATACAACCTATGTAATTGCAATTCCTTGTAGGTAGGTGATAAAGCAGCATGTCAACAGCATACTAAAATGCCATTTTATAAAAATACAGCTTTTTATTAAACACACCGAAGGTACTTAAAAGTGTTCGAGTGAAGCACAAATTACGTTATCCATCAAAGTAAACAGCATGAATCACAATTGGTGGGTGCCAAAACCCCCTAAGATTTTAAATACCTCTCATTCCCCCCTCACATTCAAAATGTTTCTTTAGACTCAAGATTATTCCAGTATAACTTTCTAAAGATTTTATTCCATCCTAATACCTACCAGCATTTTTCATTCCCTCTAAAATGTTTTCCAAAAAATATTTCCTGTAGAAAACTCCAAACAAAAGCAACTCCAAACAATTTCACAGGCATTCTTTATCCAGAAATAATTGGTTTGCTAAGGAATTCATAATACATAACTGCAAACTTCTTTCAGCTGTGATCAAGACATCTGTGTTCATAAATTTTAAGCTAAAGAAGTTCCTTATATGCCAGATCAAAGTTTTTAAAAATCAAGCCCCTTCATAGGAAGGGTAGATGAATCTGTTTCCATTGCTTTGTTTCTTTTGCTTTGGGAAGCATTGCCCTTTTGTTGTAGTTCAGTGAGAGATTCAGGGAATATTCATACATGTACTGAAATACTAAGACAGAGACACAGAGGGAGCCGCCTTCTCCGTGTCCCGGATTTCTGCATTTGATTCACACTCTTATAAACACTTTTAAAGACAATAGATTTTATGTTGAATACTTTTCAGCACTTCTTGATAAAACCACTGCTAAATTCTGATATTAAATAAATATTATGCAACTGACCTGGATTTATATCTGAAAGAAACAGAGCACAAAACTATGGAAAGGCGAAAAACCTCATACAGAAGCAGCCATGCTTTTGCAATGCACAAATGAAGAAAGTCACACAAATGTTTTCAGGAAGACTGAATGTAGAAAGCAAGTAGTTGGAGATCACAGAATTTTCAATACTCTCACTTTTCTCTCATATTCGTCTGTGCTCAGCAATCTCCCGACACTACATCAGTCTTAAATGGAACTATAGCTTCTCACAGAGTAACCATTCTAGGGAGACTATTTTGCACTACTTCATACTACTTTTCCTAAACAGTCTGTAAAGTAGTATTAGTTACCTACTATATTACATTCATTGATTGAAACGTAAATTATTGTTAATGCAAACAAAATTTATAAACAAAAAACTATTCCCCTTCATTTTTCTGGCCCTTTCAAACCCGATAGGAGCTATATAAGATCTTTTTTTTTTTAACTGATCCAAATGTTCACCATAGGTTAACCTCTCCCACTCCACCTTCCCCCAAAACTTTCAAAAAGATTATCTGAATTTGAATACATGAGGAATAATTTTAACTCAAATACGTGAACAATTCATGTCCAACTTCAGACTTGTGAGTTTCGGGCATGATTCAACACACATTGAGAAGCATATGATTTCTTTCTTAGCAGATTCTAGAAACTCGGCTACTTTGAATCAGCCTTAGCCTTCACACTCACTGAGCAAGTGCCCTCCTCTATCTGGTATAAGCCTCATTTTATTTTAATGAAAATAATAGCAGTTACACTGGGCTGAATGCCTGTAGAGCAGTACATGCAAGCACTGCAGCTGCCCACGGCTCACATAACCTGTGCTGGAATGTGGTGTTTACAGCACTTCCCTTTCAGCTTATTTCAGTCCAGGAATACGTCAAACTTAACCAGCTGCCATCAGTTTTAAGATTCTCTTCTAAGGTTTTGGATGGTTTGCAGCTTATGCAAATACCATCCAACTCCACTGCCACTAAAACAAATGGGAAGTCCAGCCACTGACACCAGCAGGAATGGAAAAGAGTCAATAAGAGGTTAAATTTAAATCTAATTAAAATAACAGCCACATTGAAGAGAGGTCTATAATATAAGGCCCATGAACAGTTACAACTGCTTTTACAGTATTATTTGTTAGCTTTGATTATCACAGTATTCAATCGCATGAAAGAGCTCCAAAGCCCTGCAAACAGCCAACAACACTGAAATCTTAAATCATTACAGCCTTATTCACTGTCCACTTCTGTGTTGACTACACTGGTGGATAAACAGCTAGTTTGGATATCATTGTGTAAAGTATCTCCTCATACTGCTCAGCATGACTGCATAACGTTTGGTAAAAGATTAGCAGTTTATCGCTTCATCTTTGTTGTTGGAAGAACAGTTTGTGAACTCACTCTGTCCTCACTATCGTCTTTACCTTTTTCTTTTGACATAGTGTTGTGCAAATTTAGCACCTTCACAGTATGACTTCTTTTGTGGGTGTGTTGGGGTTTATTACTATGTGCATTTGTTTGATCATCTGAGTCTCCATATGTCTTTTCATATAGCCATTTTATTAGTGTCCCTTTCTACAACATCTAAATATGTAAGCCTAATTAAATTTTTTCATTTGAAAAGCTGTGAATCCTGAGTCACAGCTCCTCCATGTTTCACACATTGAAAAGTCCAGAAATGGTACTTCACTGTCATGACAAAATATGTACTTTCTGCATTTATCAAAACAGACATTCATGGGTGACTTCTGCACCATCTAACATGGACCATAACTTCAGAATCCATAATTAAGTTTCACAAGCCTCTCTTGGATTTCCCATGGAAGAAAGGTGCTCAGACACCCATATGTGACATGCTCATTAGAGATGCACATCATTTCCAAACAAAAGCAAACCAATCAAGAGTTAAAATACAGGAAGAAATTTTGGACCAATAAAGAAAATTCTTAAAGTCTGTCTTTGGGGAACTTTTGCTGGAGGGGACAAGGAATAAAATAAACAAACAAAACAAAACACACAAAAAAGGGAAATGACATTTCTGAAGAATCCTAGATTTTGGTGGCGGTACTTCACCTCTTACTAAACTAAAGAAAGCAAGAGAGCTCTCCTTCAGTGCACCCTGAGTAGTCAGTTCTGACAGGAGACTAGAACTAGGAGAAAAAAAGAGAAAAAAAAAAATCAGAGTACAGCAAACAGTTTAACTACAGCTATTGAACAGCTTCCATAAAAGAAAGGGTTAAACAGACAAGGATACTTCAGTTTGGAGAAGAGACGACTGAAGTGAAGATAAAAACCAGACAGCTATGAATTCAGGAACTGCACAGAGAAGGTGAACAGGAAGCAGTTTTTCCACTGTCTTTTATACAAGAATACGGAAACATCAAACTAAACTAGCAGGAAGCAGATTCAAAATGAACTAAAAGTTCATTTCCCCAAAAAAGCAACAGAAAACAAAGCTCAAAGTAACCTTGCATGTGTCCAGCCTCAGATTCTTATTTGTTGTTTTTGGAAAAGGCTTTATAACTCCTTCATTGAAGACCCTAAAAAAAAATCTAAATGCATCTTTCTAGCTTAATAGAGTAATAAGCTGCATAAATTGCAATTACGTAAGACATTTTAAATTGGGAAAAAAAATCTTTAAACTAATGTGCAAAGAGAAAACATCCAGAGAATGTCATATGAAAAGAAAAACAAATTGATAAAATAGTATTGAAAGCCTTAGTACAAACTGCATGAAAAGTTAAAACAGACAAAAACTAATTTTGGCTTAATATTTAGGACATGTAAACCAATTCCATCATTCTAAAAAAAGAGTCAATCTGTTTTATAAATGGATCCAACTTGCCCTAGTAAAAGTGGCAAAAAATGTAAGTGTTTTGAAGTGGTCTATGCATACTTACTCATCCATCTGTACTATTTTACATGAATCTTGTATTCCATAATATTTTACATGCTTGTAAAATGACCATAATTCAGAATCTTGCAATCCAGTTTCCCAAGATAAATTAACATGACAAAATTATTCAATGTCCTTTTTCTGCAGAAGGGTAAATGCAAAGCTATTTGCAGCTCCTACAGATTAAATATTCCAAACGCTGATAGTTTTCAAGACGATTACGGTTTTTCCTATGTCAAAAATGAACAGAGGAATGGACTATTTCAAATTAATAGGTCTAAACATCTAATGAAGCAATTATGTCAAGTAAATTATAATATACACAGATTAACAAACTATTGCATTACAAGCAACTGTCTGAAACACCTGGCAGTTTCACAACCAAATGTTACTTCAGCTTATTTGGGTGAATAAGTGCATTTTAGCCCTTCTACCATTACAGCTGTGGTCTACCATGAGCACAAGAATTACAGATGAGCAAACTTGGGAAATCTTATTAACCATCTGAAAAAGCAAGAGGTAAAAAAAGGGAGATATTGTGAACTTGATGTTCTTATCCCCTTTCAATTCATGGAAGTTTTGCATGCGTAAAAAAATAGAACTAACTTTTCCACTATGTCATCCAGCTTCAAATACCGATGCTTTTCATTAACACAACCACCACATACATGGATGTATCACTTTTTCTTTCACAGAACAATTCCTAATTTTATTTTTTAACTCTATTTCCTGAGATTATGATTCTAAAATTCTTTATTTTATATCACTTCCATGGCTTAATTCTTCAGTACTGTTAAATGAGGTGCCCCTCTGTTCCATGAAGCTACATTGAGTTACAGCAGTTGAGAAACTGTTGATTGCCCAGTGTTTACAGCTTTTTTTTTCCCCCCTTATTGATGATTAGAGTTTTAAAATACAACATTTCAATTCATTAAAAACTAGTTAATTTCACTACAATATAAACCAATGGGTAACAAGGTGGGACCAGGTGTCAATCAGTAGGTTGACAACAATATCAGGAGGACTAGAATTCAACCTAGGTTTTGTTTTCTGTTTGCCTGCTTTTTAAAGATAAAAAATTTGGAAAATCATACATCTGTTTAGGGTTTCTTACTTATGGACCTTGCAGGCCATTTTAACTACAGAGGAGTGGCCTTGTATTGAACAATCCAATCCTGCCAAAGTAGAAAAGCATTCTGACATTTATTCAATAGAACTGAGATTTGGCCTCTGGAGTACAACAGAATTACAAGAGCATGAAAATACAGCATTAACAACTGCTTCAAAGAAAACAGTAAATACAATCCGAATCTTAATATTTCCTTGGTGAGGCCATAGACAATGAGATAGTGAAAAAGGAACATGTACAGATGCAACCCATTTTTCTAAAGATGGGGTATCTGCTGATTGCAACAGGCTTCAATTTAATTTGAAGGTATGCTTTTTGCACCATTTTGATTAGACCGATTCTATTCAATATCTTACTTTAAATGGAAAATAGCAAACAAGCAGGGTAATTGAAATCTATAAGCAAAAATTAAAGTTTGCTATAATTGTTTGTACCTTAATTTTCAGATATCCTCCAAAATGATAGGGAATGACACCAATGAAAGACATGCTTGCATCAACAGAGCCTGGATGGACTATCCTAGTTGATTGATACAATTCACTAACGCACAGATGACGTGTAAAGTTTAGCAACATTATGTTTAAAATTCAACCCACAGAAGCTCTTCCACCAGACCTTCATCCAGCTTTGGGAATGGACCCTCTGTTTATACCATCAGTTTCTTAGTTTTCCAATTGAGTTGTCAAACAGCAGTTAGTGCAGCATCACTAAATAAATGGAATTACATCACAAATCAGCTTGACAGAAAAAGCTTACAAATATAACCATGAGAAACGCTAAATGAAAAGCTAGGGTTAGTTTTCTGAACTGTTTGTTTGCTCGTAGGAAGTGTCCATTCCTTTATGCTCTAGGTTCCAAAATTTACTTACACATATTTGAATATATATAGCAAAAGGATAATGCAGCTTCACAGAATGAATCACAAAAATACCTGTGATGGAGCACTCAGATTTTAGAGGGAGCTTTCACCTTAGTCACCAACCTTCACTTGTTTGGTTTTACTCCAAGGCTCTTTAGTCTTCCTCTATCCTTGGCCTTTTCCTCCAGCTTTCTATCGCCAACTGTGATTTAGAGCCATACTAACAAAATTAAACAATCAGATGCACTACATATATCTTTAAGGATGGGATAAATCTATGCTTAGCATTCCTAGAAAATCCAGAGTAATTAAAAGCGGAGAATGCAATACTGTTGTTATAAATTAAGCGCCTACAGCCATGGCTGTTTCTTGGTAGTAGTGAACATGGAAAAGGAAATAACAACCCAAACTTATAGTCTATAGTATGAGACTGCTTGTTATAAATCACATTTTTACAGTGTTATATTCAATAGAATAGATCAATATTCAATAGATGGATCCGTAAGTCATGGACACACCCACAAACACTGCTTATTGATCAACATTCCACAAACACATTGCAAAAAACCTAAAGCAACCAAATAGGAAAGAAAACAAGGACTTAATAGGAGGTTAACATTAAAGATCCAGTCTTCAAAGTAATGCAAACTTATTTTAAAGTGAGGTTAGCTTTTTAAGTGTTAGGAGCATAAAATTGAAGAATTAATTTAATTTACTGTCAGTTGGACATTTTTAATATAAGTTGTAGATAACTATCAGGTTATTCTTGACTGAATTAATGCTATCTATCATTATGACATTACTAAAGGCTTTTAAAAATTCTGTTGTTAAAGGCAACCGATTTAAACTATGTGTATTCAATGTCCTAACCAATGATAAGGCAAATATGTCTTAAGGCGATAGTAGAGATTTATACCTCCAAAACTTTTGATGTAAAATTCAAGCAAGTTAGAAATTTAAAAGCAAATTAAGTTTTTCTGCATTTGGCCCACAGACCTCTTCCTTCCCTTTTGATTTACTTCTAGTCACCACTTATTAGATTGAATTCCTGAATGTATTAATCCCTTTTGCAACACACCAGCATTTTCAGCCTGATTTAAAATCCACTGAAGACAATGAAAAAAAATTCTGTAAACTCCAGTGAGGCCTCCTAGGATGTGTAAGTGCTTGGCAACTCAAAGGAGTAGGACTGAGAAGGCTTTGAATAAGATTCATGATGCTCAGCATATGATTTGGCAATCAAACATCTTTAAAAAAAAAATAATATCAGAGATGAGTACTTGTGTCTCTTCAGTGCAGCACTCTCCACTCTGAGAAAACTTGCAGTACAATGGGAATAGCAAAAGCTATAAAATTAGGAACTCTATATAGCTATAAGATATGGAAAAGTTAAGAATAAAAGAATCTTAAATTGTATTTATATCTAGATGTAGGCACATGTATTTTCATAGACACATACACAGATATTTGTATATATTAAAAAAAAAACTAAAATATTCTCATTGGGGAACGCCAGGCAATATATTTATTGCAGCCAACCTGGTACTTCAGCATACTCTTGACTGTGGGCATTCTGGGTCACGCAATTTCCTTTACAATTTTTCCTGTCATTGCAGTGAAAATGACATTGACATTTGTGCTTTGGCAGAGTTACTGTTACCCTCCTTGTCAACAGAGTTACTCTGTCACAGATGATATTCTGTGTTTATTGTTTTGAGCAATTATCAATAATAGTGTCTACTTGCAGTTGCACTAGGACAGCATAATCCTTAAAAGAAACTTCCTTTCCAAACTCTTGAAAAAATATTCTGAATACACTCAATAGAATTGGAAAGTGTCAGCTATTAGCGGTAAGAATTTATCTCCACAGTTTCATCACAGTACATCATTTCACCACTTACCCAGAAGGATTTAAGAATTGAAAAGTCCCTGACCATGTGATTTCCATCTCCTGGATTGGCCATTGACAGCTTTTCAGCATGAAGTATGTTGAGCAACCATCGACTGATATAAGTTAAGATTGTTGAACATTGTAATTAAGTATTAGCCGGAATTTGACACGAGTAATTTTTCCCGAGGGCAGGGAATGTTCCTTACCATATGCCCCTTTCACCCTTGCGTTTTAAGCATGTAAGCAGCTCTTTTGACAGACCTGAGTTTCCTTCTGTCATGAATCAAACATACAGCAAAGTCTTGCAGTTGTATCCTACAGCAAAGGGTTCACAGCTATCCTTCTTGCTTTGGGGGAAGGAGGAAGTCTGTAAAGCACAAATGTTGTTTCCTAGTGATGCAGAGACACAGTATACACAATCACTGTATGTACAGATTATTCCTATGAACAGCTCTCAACTCCCATGAAATCGAGGAGCTCTAGGCCCAGTTCACTAGTAATTTTTATGGATTATGCAACATTTCCTTGAGGATATATGTATCACTACTGGGTCCTGCAGGAGAAACTGTCAAACATTTTATGCTTTCATCAGTTCACAATTTTCACACCTTCCAGTAGCTGATCTGGAAAATGGATATAAGCCACTAATATTCACAGATTGATCAAAACATTTGTTGGGCAGTTCCTTCAGTACAAAGGACATAAGCAGCCTGGTTTAGATACCATACAGAGGCATGATAATTTCACCACTGAACTGACATTTAGAGAGTACAATAGCTTTTGCAGTGCAAACTTTTTGATGTTCTTTCTCTTATTATGTTAGATCAAATGTCCAATCTATCCAAATCAAATACAACAGTGCCTTTGAAAGATTGCATTTCTCCCCAGAGTTAATGTTAGGATCAGATCAACTGGAAAGTTATTGGTATTCATATCTGAAACTTTTTAACTGAAGAGGACCCTTGTGTTTCATTTTAACAAAACAAACTAAGTGCAACAAATCTGATATACCCCACAAGCTTGACAAGCACCCTCCAGTATCATTCTGATGAAAACTGTGTCAAACATACATCCCTCATTTCACCTTCTGATTGCTTTCTTCACTCACCAGTTGTGGGAGAAAAGGAAATTCCCCTTTTTTCCTGCTTGGCAAAGAACATACCTATACATACCTTCCAATACACACGGGTTTGGTAACAAATACTCTATAAAATGTTCATACTTGGGTATTAGAAGGAAAATAACATTTTCTAACTGTGTCTCAAACATGATCTTAACCAGTTCAGGAAATAATTTAGAAACAACAGCAGTTAAATCACTGCATACGCGCAAATGTAATCTTTTTGTTCCTTGGCACATCCCTAAGCTGCAGATCGCTGCAGACCAGGAGAACATAGTGGAGAAGGGTCGCTAAAAATCTTTAGCCTATCCTTTTTACTATTTACCTCCTACTAGCAAGTGCAACTGGTTTTGCATTCCCAAATATATTCAGGTTCCTAGATACAACACCTGTATCTTGGCTGTAGCTATTCACGTCTCCTCTTTTTTTTTCTTTATTGAAAAAAATTGGTTAGCTAAATATGGACAAAGAAATACCTGAAATACATGAAAATAAACCAAAATGCCAAGTTATGCTTGGAGAGGTATCGTAGGAAATTCTTTTCTTCTGCCCTCTCTCCTACACCACCCCCCCCAATCTTTTATTTCTTTTTTAAAAATGCTAGATCCCAGCAAGACAACGGAAATTCACTTCAGGAAATATTTCAACATACATTCAATAAAATTACATCCCAGAGACTTGGATTCTTTATGCCTATTTCTGCAATTTCATGTAAAAAGACCTTTATAGGAAAGAACACTGTAAGAAGTATTTGAGATTCAGCTTTTAGGAATTCCTTCATTAAAGGGAATAATTTATCTCCTATTTTCTACAACCTCATAAGCCAGTATAGTTTATATGACATGCTGATATTATTTAGACTGAAGATGACTGTTTTTGATAACAAAATTGTGTAGTGATGTCAATTTCATCCTTCTATTTAGTCCCTTAAAACTCACATTCAAAAATACTTAAATCCACAGACAAAATATTTAAATGCAAGAGCTATGACACATGCCTTGATAAAAATATACAACAAAAACTTTCAGAAAAGGGGAAAGGGTTCATAGTTAGCCATGTACATACGCGATATTTTTCTTTCTTTTTCTTAGCTCAACTGTGCAACTTAATCTTCATGCCAGTTTTGTGTTTATTCAGGACAACATTGTATGTGAATGCTCTTGAAAAATAGGGCCACAGCAAACAAATCTAAGTGAAACAAAGAAAGAAACAGAAAAACTGAACATATTAAAAGAAAATAGAAAATTTAATTAACAGAAAATAGAACAATTATTCAAGAAATCCCTAACACAGTTGCTATTGATAAGTGGGAAATTAACAGCTTTGTTTTTAAGGAACTATTTAATGTTTCAGTAATGGATATATATCAGGAATACAGAGACAAGAATAGGGGAAAAAAATGAAGAAAACACCTTAATCTATTTTGATAATGTTGGAAGGTGGAAGCCAGTGAGTAAAAACAACAAAAGAACCACCCCCAAAAACAACAGCAAAACTCCGACAAACAATATTCACATTTTATATATTAATAATAGATATTAGTTTTCATTAAGAACATCAGTGTACCGTAAGGCAATGGCTTAATTTCATCCAGACAGAAAATGATAATACTAATTTTTAACACGCTTTTGAATAACAGTTGAACTAGTAAACACTGAACATTTCTCTGAGCAAAAATGAGCAGGGCATGAGCAATACAACACTATTCAACTTATGCAGGCTATTATGACCATGAAGACCTATGACAAACCCTTAGCAAGCAGAGGGCATGGTTCTGAGATTTGGACATCACTGGAGTTAATAATAGTCTAAGTCTAAATGACAAAGTTCATGGAGAACTCTCACCAGAGTTCTCACCAGACAATCAGCTAAGCCCTGTAGAATCTAATCTCTGAATTTACTCATAGATTAAAAAAAAAAAATAAAACTCCCATAGACACTCCCTTTTTTTTAAAAGGTATATATAAATATATGGGAAAACCTATATACAGACCCACATATGCAACCACAGTCATATCAAAGTTGGTCTCAATATTGAAAATAACATGCAATCTTAGAATATATCCAAGTTACACTCAAAATGAGCATGACAGAAGTCACAAAATACTGCCAAAATTTCTGGCATTCCTAGAACATTAGAGGAATAATCTATTTTCCAGTCTAAGATTAGAACACTATAAGACTGAACTATTTTCCAATCTAAGATTATCTACTTTATGAAAATACAGAGTGACATTCCTCCTAGCTAAAAGAAAATGTGTTTGTTATATTTAGTTTCCTCGAAACTGCAAGTGTTGAAAGCACATTTATTCCCCCAAACGTGAAATAGTTTCCTACCTTGAACGATCTGTTCAGTGTATTGCTTTTCAAATCAGTATATGCTAATATTTTTTTGACAGACCACTAAATAACATAGAGAAATCAGTGAGTCAGCAATACAGGACTGTTATTGCCTCTGACACCTGACTCCAGCAGAGACATTCTTTACAATTTAATCAAGAATAACTAACCCACACTTTATATTGACTACAGCTGACATTCAGCAGTGCCAGCTAGATACATCATTTCCACACAGTTTAGAGATGTAACTATGGTACCACATTGGAAAGATTATTAGCAGTATTATGACACTGAATTTGAACAGCTAGAGGAACGCAAATGGCAAGATACTAACTATATTAATTACAGAACTTACATTGCTGTGGAAAAAGTAATAACCGAGGCTACAAAATCCAGCAGCTTTGTAGACAAAGCTATCGCACAACTATCTTGAAAAGCTATCCTGCTACCTGATTATAGGCCTTGTGAGGCACTTCACCTGTCAGAGAGGCATACAGTGATGAGACCATATAACAGAAGAGTCTCGTGTTTACAAGTACCTTCAGCACTGAATTCATTTGGATTGTACAGACAAACTGATAACATGTTTTATTTCCAACAATTTACTACAAGAATGGTTTTCCAGTATTTCAGTCACTGAAACAAAGAGATAAAGTGTCTTCTAAATTTGTTTAGAGATGTATTCTAAAATGAATTTAATCTAAATAACACATGAAAAAAGCATTCCCTGATAGGCAATACGTTCTTGCAGCTTTGTGGCGCTTTGGTCATCTTACCAGCTGGTTATTTCTATAACAATACAAACCCTTCAGAACTACCCCAGCACACCCCTGGGCTACCATGCAGGCAGACAGACCGATCTACAAGGTGATGCACAAATGTGACACCATGCAAACATTACTACATTGCTCCTTGGACTACCTTATTCCTCCAAAGAGAATAGTCATAAGTCATTCCTATATCCCTGAATCCATTCTTCTAGCACCTCAATTACCCCCTTCCCCTCCCCCCTCCCCGTTACCTGGGGTATCCTCTGGACCATTATCCTAGGCAACTGAAAGCCAACACATTTGACAGAAAGAGAGTATGCCTCTGCAGTGTTTTTAATGGACTTATGGGGGAAAAATTATTGCAAACTTTATTAACACCTTGCATTCCACCACCCCCAGGCTCCCAAGTTGTTTTATTAATTTAGGCACTGTTCAGTCTGCATAAAATTGGGAGCCATTATAGTTTCTAATACAGTTAAAGAAAGAAGTAGACATCCTCAGGAGGAAAGTCCCAGGACCTAAAAATCAGACTGTTATGAATACTCTCCACAGTTACCTCCTATTACAGAGGGAAAAATAGACTTGTCAAAAATGCTGATGGAATTGGAATATGCAGCACCAAGAGACACAGCTGGGTTCAGAGGAGTTCCTCCCCACAAGCTTTGCACAATATCAGATCTGGATTCAGAGCCTGGGTGCCATTACTGTCATTTTAAACATTTGACCTGAGTCATATCATGTAGATGACACGCTTCTGGCAGGATACTGGCTGAAGACATAAATTAATCAAAATAGAGAAAAAGTATCATACTATTGTGTTTGTACCTAATGCCTGACTGACGTGGCTTGTGACACAAAGGTTATCAAGAAGAAAAGGACGTTAACTTAGTTTGTCTCTTTTCATTGCAGAATATTGTCTCTTCTTTGTAGAAGTGTCTGTCTTTCACCACCACTGACGCCTATGAAAAGCCAATCTTTGTACCATGATAGCAAGAAACATCACAGGCTCCAAGCAACAGGCACTGTGGAGTTGCAGCAATACGCTTAGACAATCAAAACCAAAGAGAGTTTAAGTTAAAAGGGTATCAGTAACAGTTAAATGATAATAGCTAACCATTAAATAAGAAATTCTTCCATAGGCATTTAGAATCCTATAATGGCTCACTGGGGGAATTAACAGAACACAAGAATAAAGATGCCAAGTTATAGGTCTCTCTGATTTACTGGACTTTTCAGTCAGGAGATCACAGAGCAGTTTAAGTCAGGATAAAAGGAAAACTTGACAGAACATTTCCTTTTCAAAGGCAGACAGCTGTATGTGGCAAGTGCAGTGTCAGTCCAGATGTAGTACTGTAATCATATTAACTGTTGGATGAAGAAAACCTTTTTGTAGGTGCAGCTTCCACATTTTCCCCTCTACATTCTTACTTTGGATCCTTACAATTTGTCACCATCATTAACATGTAATTAATCAGGTATTGCAATAGGGAAAAAGTAAAGAGTTGAAAAGCCATTGGGAAGTCTAAATGTTTGGAAAAGGTCCAGGGGAAAGACCACAAGCTATGTAGTCAGGATATATATTTACAAAATACACATAAATACAACATAAACTAATAAATTATGAAATAAGATTCCAATTATTTAGTTTAATATTAAAAAGCTACTTTTTTGGCACAAGAAAGGGATGCATTCATTGTGCTTTAGGATTTTCACATCAATATTCTTTTTTACTCAAATATCCTTTCATCATTTAAGTTCAAAAGCAATTAAAGATTAGAAGGAAGATAGAAAATATTTAGATAGTATACAAAATAGCATAATTAAGGGAAATCGCTGCAGCCAGGAAACAGTCTGTACTTGGTCGCAGTAGCTAGAAGTTACCTATATCCAAATCTAAAGTCACTGATGCAATTAAAAAAGTCCAAGTGCTTTCACTAAATTTCAACAAACCTGTTATCAGAAATGCAAAATAAATTTATGACACTCAACTAATTCTGTCAACCGTAGTCTGAGCAATCAAAGCTGATACTGGTGGCCAACACAATAGCTGAGAGTGCGCCTGTTCCAGCTAACAATCACATACAATCAAAACAGAACATTATAGTGACCAGAACCAACAGAAACCCTGAAATTGTTCCATTGCTTTTGTATAGAATAAAAGCAAATCTGTTGAATTTTGCTCTGGTAAGAGTTGTATGCAGGAAATTTACTCCATAAAATAAAGTCCTATCACATGACAGTGATTTGACATTTTTAAGAGAGAAATTGAGAAACAACTGAATTTAAATTGCCTGCGTTCATTATATTTCTATCCACGTTATTTTTAATTTCATCAATACACATTTTTGCACTCATGTCTTCCAGTACTAATAATTAAACAAAGAAGCAGTGTATCCTTCATTCAACAACGTTTTCTTCTGAGCTGTAAAAGAAAAGCTGTCACTGTAACAGAAAGTACTAAAGTGCAGTCTGACATACCGGGGTTGTTACAAGTGTATTTTGGAAGATAACTGAAACTATGACATTATGTAAGTATGAAAGCATCATCTGACACAGGAGACAAATCGACCCTCAGACTACAGAAGTTTGCTGCAATGCTTTAAAACAGGATTAAAACACACTTCAAAGTTTTTGGAAATCACATAAGTATCTGTAAACTATTGTTTAGTATGCTGAAATTACAGCTTTTTTAATTGCTTCCAATTTTCTCCATTACAAAATTCTATTTTTCTGAATCAATAAAAACAGTTATTGCATCTTGATTTGGCCTTTTTAGACTGTTTCGTTTTTATCTCAACTGTTCGTATTTTATTTTAAAGCTCCATAATTCTGAATATAAACAGCTCTAATCTTTTTAATGAGTCATCGTGTAATTTTTAAGTTAATTCTGTGTTTTTGCAGTTGTCTATGACATTTTCCTGTAGGCTACAGAATACTGAGTGTTTTAGCACCAGATAAGTACAGCAGTAATTGAATATTAGTCTCTATGCTTGTGGGCAAGGTACTTAGGGACATGAAAAAAAATATTTTATCTACAAGCAAAAAAAATGAAAAATGTTTTATCATTGTGTAAAAGCCAGTAAAACAATCTTAAACTGGCTACTAAAACAAAAGGGGGGGGAGCAGTTATCTAAATTGGATTTCACTCATCAACAATGTTGTCCTACAAGTGTATGTTCTCCAATTTTCCAAGCCAGTGCAATAAGAGGACAGTTGACAGACACTTCACTTAAGGACAGGTGCAGAAAAATCAATCAAGTCCTACATTTAGTCCTCAGTCATGTAAAAAGGTACATTTAGGAAAACCTGGCACTCAGGTGAAGCCTGTGACAGTTGACAAAGCTCCTCAAACCTATTTAGTAGTACGATTTTTGAAGTACTGATTTCATATTAGATGGAAAATTTGGCACTGTGCTGTCAAGATTTAATTCTATATTCAAAAGCATTTAGTAATAAACTAAGTATTACTCTCCCCTTTCAAAACATTGGTAACTAATTAATGTTCACAGTTTGGATTTAGCCAGCAGGGAAATGCTAAATGCAATCTTTCAAATTAACAGGCTATCTCTATAAACTATAAAATTATTCTTTAAACAGAACTACTGTTTTATTACTACTGGGATCTTAGGTTCATTATGTTCTCATAATGCTCTCAAATATATCTATTAATCTGCATAATCACAAATGGCAAGAATTAATTTCAAACAGATGCAGTAAGTTGCTTATTCATTCTTGATTTCAGCAATTTTCATTACAGATATTTATTCTTCAAAGAATGTTTCCAATACATAATGAAAAACTATGTCTTATTCCTAATGTCATGAGTGTCGTTGCTTACAGAAGTACCAAACATAACTTAAAAAAATAAAGTGAATGAAGTGCCTCTCCCAAGTCCCAAAGACTGCAAAACTCAGAATTTTTTCCCACCGAATTCAGCAGAATTAAAATAAAACCCACACTTAGGGGGGTTTTTTGGGTTCTTTTTTTTTTGTTGTTGTTGGGGGTTGGGGGTGTTTTTTTGTTTGGGGTTTTGGGGGGGGGGGGGGGGTGGTGTTTGGTTGGTTGGTTTTTTAAGTCTAGAAGCAGCTAAATGAAACTTAAAATTCTCTGAACTTGGAGTTTTAAGTCTTTAGAGAAGATTTCTTCTGAAATTACCAGGCTATGCACACCAGTGCATCCTTTAAAGGTGAAGTAAAGGTGAAGTATCCCCTACACTAACAGCAAAAGAAATGATCATAAATTCTCGTATGTTAGCATGACAACAAAATGAAATTCTGCTATTCTTATGAGGAACCTTTATAGCCTAGTTCACAGCTGGGAAAAGATGTTTTTTCTAGGGGGTGAGGTTGGTTTGGTTTTTCCCAATCCCAAATTCAGTTTAGCTAAGCTAAAGCCAAAGCCAGTTTAGCTTAGCTAAGCCAAAGTTAGAAACAGCTGCAGGGAAATGTGAAAAGCTAGGCAATGCCTGAGGTCCTTCTCATGTGAACTGCAAAATACTTTGTGTCCAAGCTCTATTTAAACATATTATTCCCCAACTTCCTCCTCAAACCAAGGACAAATATCAGGAGTACAGTAGCTTTTACTGCAACCTTCTTCCTTGCCTCTCTCCCCACCTTTACAAATATATGTTTATATATGTATTACATATTAAAATATATATATTTACATTTGTAAAGGAGTTGAAGCACAATGACACTTAGAGGTAAGATGCTTTGATACATACCCTCAAGATCCATGTATATATAAAGGGGTTTAAACATAATATTTAAGAGGGAAATTAGTGGACGAAGGAAGTATTTTCATACTGACTGTAACCAAATTAAACTCGGGTTATTTGTGCACTAGATCCAATTCACTTTTGTCAGCTTAGATAGGGCCCTCTTACATGGTCAAATACTTATGGTCAAGTATAATTAAGAAACCATCCATAAACAATAACATTGCAGAGACAGAGAATGCGGCAGAAAATTAAATATAAACTATTCCCCGGCTGAAACCTGGACAGAGCACAGAAGGCAGGCAGACAGCAGAATTAGTTTTAGTCCATATGTGTATCCCCATTAATAAAAAGACCAAACCATACACTGTCTTTAGTGAACAAAAATCAAAATTACACACTGCAAGTGTGAGGAATGGGTGAATAGTAAGTTGGAAAAGGATCACGCCTGATAACTTTTTTGCCTGAACTCTTTCCACCATTCTAAATGCTCCAGACAAATAATCTCTGTCTTCCCATTGTTTATGCTTTACTTTCTGTGCTGAGAAAAGCCCCTGCCATTTTATATGATCTTCTCTTCTGGAGGTGAACTGAATTAGTTCCTTTTATTGGTGATGTTTCAATGATGTGAACTGTTTTTGGGAGTTAACCAAGATCTTGTAATGAGAATATTTCTTCTATGTAATCTACTTGCCTAGTTATTATTTCAGCATGTCAGTTTGCATTGAGAAGAAAATATAAGGAAATATGATACGCTGAAACAATGAAACAAGTAACAGAGTGGGGGAAAGAAGTTAGAGCGGAAAAATGAACATGTATTTATTGACTGCGAAGGATTAAGCAGGGATTATTATTTTTCCTTCCGCCTCCTCCATTTCAGCTAATGATTTAAAAAAAAAAAAGTCAAGTAAATATTAGGTGCTGTGTCTGTATGAGAGGGATACGTTAATCCTTACCATCACTTTCAGTTAATCCTTACCATCACCTGCAAATAGTTTAATGAATTAATAAAACAATAATAAAGTTTCTAGAGCATCTTCCATAACACAGATTTCAGAAGTAGCTTATAAATATTAAAAAGTTTTACATTTAATTGATTGTTGGGAAAAATAAATCAAATAATTCATTTAGCATCATCTAGAGGGATCAGAAACAGATTCTTCACCTCCTGCATCAACACTGACATGAAGCAGAATTGTTTGTGACTGATATAAACAGACAATGGTGAAAATTCAGGTGTTTCTTTCAAAACACAGTATTGGTATTATGTGATGCTGTCTATTGTTGTCCACCCTTATCCCAAAGGCTATTTCTGCAGTCTGTCATTCAACTGCTGCTCTTATGAAATAAATAAAATTAGAAAAGTTTAACCATGAGCAATATATACAGATGTCATTCTAATTTTCCTCTGTTTAGTATACATAACTAATGCTATTTATTAAATTCAGTTCCAAATTTTGAAGGATTTTTGTTTTAGTTTTTGCCTCCACCTCAATTTTACAGTTCCTCATGTTTTTCCCCCTTTAAACACAGCTATGTATTTATTTAAATATCTACATATTTAATATCTAAATATTTAATTTTTCTCACTGTTTAGCAGCCCTTTTGAATAACACCCTTGTGCATGCTTGTTTCTTTCTCTAGGGCCATAGTATATGTTTTATCTTGTTTTCTTGCATATCAAATGTAATTGTATTATTGTATATATTTAGGACTATCAGTATTTTGCTACAGAAAACATGGTATGTCAGGGAAGCGATGCATTACATACTTACATGTGCTCTAATTTAACAATGATTCACAATGATTTTTTGTAAAAAAATATGCATTTTATATCTATTCAAACACACTTATCTTCCTTTCCCTTCTTCCCCAGCCTTTACACGGGCACAGATGTAGCTATAACAAATGATCACATGGTACTGGCAGAGGTTTAATTCAAACCTCACATAAAGCAGCCAGCTCCAGCTCTCCCAGAAAATCATTCTGTTCAACGCAAAATACGCTAAGGTCAGAGAGAAGATGACACTTCCACTAAAATAAATAAGTCATTACTCTTATTAGGCTTCTTTTTACAGAAAAAAAAAAAATACATTATCCAGCATATTCTTTGTACGCTTTACCAAGAGGCCTTCCGAGTTGTCAGTCACGGTACAACACAGCTCCAACGCTGTACTCCAGAGACATTACAGAAGGTAAATTGTTTAAAAATTTATCAGCTGCTGTTGATATGAGGCACTTCGGCACACCGAGTCTTTTTATTACTCTATTGTTGAGGAGCTTTTATCTGTTCTCAAACTGGAAGAACTGTATTGCAAAGTCTTCATCTGCCATCACCAATATGATTAAGTTAACTAAACATGATTACCTCACTCTCTTGAAGATTGTCATAAAAGAAAGCCTGCAATTTAGAAACTGAACTGTCAAAGATACAAACAGACCAATAGGTAGATGGCTATTTGGTTACTTTTGGCAGTGATAAGACAAACTCCTCTTGCCTACAGTGAGCTCAGGAACCGCATTCCTTAAATTAATGAGCTGGCAGGGGACCACAAAACTGCTGGAATATTCTCTTTAAGCTTTAGTCTCAGCAGAGGAATGCACTAGGGAATAACCTCAGGGCACCATCCACCAACATTAATAAGTACAACAGGCTACAAATGCATACAGATTATAGTTGCTATAAACAACAGACATGAATTTCCTATAAGCTCCTTAGGAGATCCTCAAGTCTATCATCCCTGCAAGCTACGAAATGCTTTTTCGAATGAGTTGACAGAATGATATACAAGAGTCACTCATCTTTCAACTGAGTCGGCAACTACCCAATTCTGACTTTTCCACTTATGTGAAAGGGGCTGATAATTTCCAGTATTCATAGGTTATTGTTGATTAGCATTATCATTTTTGTTATCAAAGTAAAACTTGTTCGTATCTACATGTAAATAGCCATGAGACGTTTGAGGCTTTAACTCATTAGGAATTTTGGAAGTATAACTTTTTGGAAGTAGGCCTTATCAAGGTACCAGCCTAGTAAGCACTGAGTTGCATCTGCAGTTACTCAAGTTAAAAGCTTTAACATATGTTAATAACATTTAGTTTCGCAGCTAGCGTCATCCTGTGGCAACTCTTAAAATCCATTTCTCACCAAGGAGCGATGCGCATAATTTCTAGTTTAGTTAGTTTTAGTGAAGAAAAATTTAAATGCTGAATATTCTAAACTCAGTCAAAAAAGGCAGGTTGGAGCACCAGCTAAATAATTCATTTTAAATGACCTATTTGCAGAGTATTACATAATGAAGATGAATTAGTAGAAAAGTTTTCATACCATACTTGAAAGTTTAAAATAACTTCTCTCTTAATTGAAAGTTTTGGTGTTTCTTTTAAGATTCAATAAGAGTATCTGTAAGTACTGGAATCGAGTAACATGAAATAGGGAGATTCCTATGCAGGAATTCAGAACATATTTACTGCTCATTACTACTTATATCAAACAGAGCCCAGCTGCCTACAGCACTGACACACAGCACAGGTTGGAAAACCCCTGGCCTGCATGGCAGGATCACACTGTATTCTGTGGGAATATAGCTCTGAACACTAACAAGTGCTTATTTAACTAAAGCTCTGTTTCAACTCTTAGTTTAGGAAACATCTTGCAGAAGTATTTCAGACTGCATCAAGCACTGAAAAAAAAACATTTTATCTTGCTCTGCATCATGTTTATTCTCATGATAAGCACCAGCAGGAGCAGCTGGACTCCCCGTCTTAGAAGAGGGGCAAATAGCACAAAAACTTTATGCACAAAGTTGAAAACAAGCCTGTTTCATGTCTATTTTCTCTTGTAAAAGTGCTCCCAAGTCTCATTGCCTTGACCTCAGAGACTAAGAACCATTGAGGACCAAAGCCACCAGTGCTGACTGTACATATAACCTCAGCTCCATTGTACCGTATACTCACAGCTCATATACAATACAAATTAATGAATGAATCTAGGAAAAGTTTTGTTTTGAAATTTAAAACAAGTATGATATTTTTAGTTTTCTAAACACTCTTTACAGTAACCTGATTTTCTAATAACATATGTGTATATTTTGTTATTCGCATAGATACACAATAGACATGTTCAAGTTGCAACACTGTTCTGATGCTACAGTTGATTAAAAAACTGCAGCGCTTTGACTGTGTTCATGATGGTACAGGTCAGCCGCAACCCTCCTATACTGAGACTAGCATCCTGCAAAAACTTTAAGAAAAGTAAATAAAGAGGAAGGCAGGTGCCCAAAGTTCCGAACAGCAAAAATATCCAGCTTCTTGAACATTTTGCAACTTTCACAAAGTAACTTTAATAACAATATATATTTTAGTCCCCTGTAAGTTTGGGGAATTGAAAGATCCCCCAAACTGAAGATGAAAAAAAAAGGGAATCAGTTTTGAGTGTGGTGCCTACTAAATGCAGTATCAAAAGAAGAGCATAGGAGTTCCCGAATATTCACCTTGAACTTGTCAGCAATTGCTTTTTTTTAAAGTAATTTTCTTGATGCTGTCACAGAATGTGTCAATAAACCTAAACTTCGCATTCTTATGCCAAAAAAGGGTTACTGTATATTCTCTACCTGGTTTGCGAGTAACTATGACCATACTGTGAAAAAGAAGCATTAAAGCATCCTGTCCTAGGTATATTAACAGTAGATTGTTTTCAGCTTATTATAAGTAAAAATTAATCAGTTTTTTATTAAATAATTTGATGGTTTAACTCATGTATTAAGGGACCATCAAATAAAGGTTTATTACTAGAGTACAGAATTTCTCAGAAGTGTGATGGAGGCACTTCACTAAATGCCATTGTAGTTATTGCACAAATAATCCAGACACTTAAGATATCCATGCCTGCCTTGACCTTACACTTTATGAATAATAAGCATACCACTATGTTCAGCAAAGCAGAACTTCATGGACTCATTTCAAATGCAGTGTTTTTAATCCGAGTGTTCCTCTGCCCTAATGTTATGTACAAAAGGAGTCAAAGATCTGTTTAAGTAAACAAACTGCAACAAATTAGGCTTATGATCCCATCTATGGAAGTTAAGATCATCATTAGGTGACGGTTATATAAGCAGAATTAAAAGTGTTTTATTTGGTCAGGTTTGAACCTTCATTTACAACGTTTTCATATAAATTAATCATTATAGCACAGTTAGATACAAAATCTAAGCAAATACTGTACTGATATCATTTTTAAATGGAAAAGCAGATATTTAAGAATTGATTTAATAAAACAACCTCTAGTTAGAGAAACAATAAGCCTACTGTGTCTATTCTTTCCAATATTTGAGCTGCTACTTACTGTCTATGCCATGCCTTGCATTGCCCAGATAGGAATATGATTTGAATTCAAGTCAGTGTAAGAATGTATTCACAAGTATGAGAAAGAGGAGATGTCATCTGGTTCACTGGTGTCATTTGAAAGATTACAGAAATTGAACTTCATATTTACCTCACTTTTTTAAAAACATAGATTGCTGATAAACTGTTTCTTCCAGAAAGCCTTAAGTTTTCCTTGTGTTCTTAAACACTGCAGACCCTCTAATAATAAAACTTTGCTACGGTAGACTTTGAGGAAAGAGTCTTTTTCCCCACCCAGGTATAATGGATAGATTTACTGTGCACAATAACTCCAAAGGCAGTACTGTGTGCATCCAAAGATATGACTCCTGACTTGAAAAGATTGGAGTAGCTTTTGTGCCAATCATACAATTAAGGGTTACAAAGATACTATGGGACCCATGGGAAATAATATCTGGTTAGTTTTACATAATTTCATTATCAGTGCTTCCTAAAGAGAAGAGTTTTGAAAAAAAAAAAAAACAAAAAACCTTCACTCCAGAGCCCTTCAGGAATAGAATATTTCTATAAGAATAATGTTAACTTTTAAGTGAGGAAACTGAAAAACAGCACTGTACTTTTGAAATCACTTGACATATAGTCTCAAGGAGACGTGAAAAAGTGTTTACTAGCAAAGCTTGTATCTCTTAGCTGGATTAAATGGGAAGCAAAACAAAACCCAAAAGCAACAGTCCAAAGTAAAAGGACAGTCACCAAACTAATGCTAGTCTCTGTCAGACTGAGCATTTTACTGTCTTTAAAATACATCAGTCTTCTGATCAAAAGCTCTTTGCTACTAGCAGAAACACAGAATGTTGAGATACAGGTAGGTGACAACATTCACTTAAGAGCAACATTCCTTCCAAGGAGAACTATAAATACATCTTTTATCAACTGTATTCCTAAGCCACAGTGCAACTGGCTTGCAAACAATCTAAGCAAATGAACTAGGAAATCCACTTGCACTACTGGTGACATGACAAAGACCTAGAATACAACCAATACTAAAGTAGCTATTTAACTTCTTTGGTTTATCACAGAATGGTAAGGGTTGGAAAGGACCTTCATCTTCCTCTTCCTTCCTGTGCATAGTCTTTCTTGGTTTAGGGTCTTTCCTATCTTCATTCCTTCATGAAAATAGTTACAATACATCGTCAAGCCTTCCTCAATCCATTTTCAGATCCGACCTCAGACATGAACAACCTGTTCTTTTCAACGGCTTTCACCTGCCCAGCTCAAGTCCCCTAACAGAAAACTCCAGCTTTCTCTAGTTATTTCCTCTCCCTAGAAAATTCTGCTGCCTTTTTAAATGGCAAGACTGTGCATTTCAGTGTGTAGAATGGTCATGGAGCTACTGACCAATGTTTAAAAAGTGATTAAAAGCAACACTACCAAAAATGAAAGAATTCAAAACTCCATAATTTGTGCCTCTGTTTCCCAGCCTCCTAACTTCCCATTACAAGTGTTTTGCTTTTCAGTTGGGATTTTAAAACCATTCAATATCAGATAAAACAGTTTTGCTCACACTTCTTAACAAATAAGGACTTCAATGCATTGCATGTGTCTTTAATTTAAATTTTAAAGACTGTATCCTCTATATAAACAAAATAATCTATTAGATACCTCCCCTTCTGCATTCAGGAAAAGATTTCAGGACAGTCATCAACTTCTGAACATTATCTGATATTTTCAGAGAAGAGATTTTTCACTATACATTAGTGTAACTGCTCAGCCCCTAGCTTTGCTGCTAAATAAATAATTCTGCCTATTAAAATTATTTCACCACTATCGATCCTCAACTTTTGCTTCTCAGACTGTTATATTTTAGTACATTTGAAGTGTGATTTTTTGAAAACACAAGTCAGTATGGATGTGTTTAAACTACTTGAAAACATTCAAAAAGTTGCCAAAGTTCACACTCCTCAAATGTCACCTAAAGCATTAATTAAAATTCCTTTCCAGAGGGGTTGAAGAAACACTGTTATACAGTGGCACCTTCCCCTGCTTGCTAAAAGTAGAGGATGAATTTCAACCTCCACAGTTTGAAGCTAGCAGTAAATTTATACATCATACAATCTCTATTGCTAGAATAGTGAAGAAGAAATATGTAACTATCACAAATTTATGAAGTTCAAACTAGATAAGTTGGATTGAAAACTGGCTGAACTGTTGGGTCCAAAGTATTACTATCAGCAGCACAAAGTCCAGTTAGACATGTACCCAAGAGGTCAATACTGGGGCCAATATTGTTCATCTTCACTAATGACCTCAATGATGGAATCCAACCACACCTGAGCCAGTTTGGAGACACCAAACTAAGAAGAGTGGTTGATAGGTCAAACAGTTGTGCTGCCTTTCAAAGCCACCTTTACAAGCTAGAGAAGCAGGCAGACAGAAACCTCAAGAACTTCCAGATATGGAAATACAATGCATTGTATCTGAGAAAAAACAACTTTGTGCATCAGCAAGTGATTGTCAAGTCCCCAACCTTGGAGATATTCAAAACCCAACTGGCCACAGCGCTGAGCAACCTGTTTCAGCTGACCTGCTCCAAGCAGAGTGGTTGGACTGAACAATCTCCAGAGGCGCCTTCTAACTACAACTATTCTGATTATACAATCTTCTTTATGCACTTGGACAGAAACTGTGGGCAAAAGTATGTTTTTTTCATTATAGTCCAATTGGATATAAAACAAGGACTTTGTCTTTCACTGAAGTCCAATGAGAATCGGACTAACTGCTTGTCACATTTTGTCTGATACAGCAGATCCTGAAGTTCAGCAACCTGATCAAACACTTACTAAAGAAGTATATTATGTGCCAGTGAGACGACTTCTCTTCTGCATGCACTATAGAGAATGTAAATATGAAAGCATTCTGCTGTCTAACCATTTTTCCAGGGTTAAGTATATTCTGTAAGAACTTTTTTGTAACAATACAATTGCACTCGTCCTTTCTCTGTGACTTGCTCCCAGGGCCATCACGGAGTTTAGAAACCTTGAGGTATATCATTCCATTAAGCTCTGTCTGCATCTCTGCCTCCTGACAGGGTCACACAACTTGTTCCTGTTGCTCCATTAAGTCAACTGCATACAAGCCACTATTTGCAAAAAGGAAGAGCAACCTTCTTCCCTAAATTAAAAAAAACACACAAACAAAAAACCCACACACCAACACCAGCCCACCCCCCCACTCCCCCAGACTCAAGACAGACACCTTTCTTGAAAGAACACCCATTGCTTTAAGTGGCTGCCAAGATCAGTCTAATGGCAATGACTAGCAACTGCCCAAGATAGACATGAAACTGTTCTCCTTCATATCCTAGAATTTTACTCATTCTGACTTGTTGGATTTGGCAGTCCATTCTCAGCTCAAACTGTATCTGTGCCATATTTGCATGTTATCTTTTCTCCCCTTCAACTTTTTCCTCACAGTTCTAATCACAGATGACTTCTTCCACATTAACTATCTACCAAAGCTCATGCAATTCATAATATTTTTAACCATTCTGAAAAGCTGGGATGCCCTGGTGTAATTATGTCAGAGTAAATTCTAGAAGAGCAATGGCTGAACTGATATAACTTCCCTTGAAAACATTCTTAAGAAAAACACATACACTTCTAATCCATTAAATGTGCACATAAATGAGACAAAAGAGAGACAACAGATTAGACAAATTTTCATAAGAATACCACATTCTAACTCAATTCCATGTACTGATTAAGGTTGCAACCTAAACTTACATGCTATCTCAACTTTACAATGAATTAACAGTTTGAACAACACGAATATTTTTTGTGTTTCTATGGTATGTTTCCAAAACACAGACTTTAAAGCCAGCAGTGACTTTGTTTGGGTAAGTGAAAGCTTAAAAAACTGACTGCCTCTGTCCTACCCCTGTATTTCTCAGGCATCTCGTTTCCCTTCCCAATACTGCTCCTTTTTAAGTCCTTCATGTTCAAAATAAGGGAGACTATTCCATGGGTGAGACACATAAGCATGGGGTTGATAATTACCTGAGTATATTTGCATAGTCGTAACAGTTACTCAAATTATTACAAATTGAGAAGTGTTTGAAACCAATATGGGTGAAAAAGCAATTCTGTGCCATCACACAAAACAAATGACAAGCTTTTAACACCTTCACTTTGACTTGACAGGACCATATACCTTCCCTTTGCTTATTTCTGCTGCACTGTGCATATGTGAGTCTTTGAATTCAGGCAATCTATGTGTCTGACAGAAAGAATAAACTTACACAACTACTCAAGGCTGTGTTTCCCTGGAGGAGGCAGTTTGATGCAATTTTTCAAAAGCCAGAAGAGTGTTTTAATGGACAATTAAATTCAAATGACTGCAGCTATTGCAGAATAAAGGACCAGAGCCAAGGATTAAAAAATTGTTTTACTCAGGTCAATTTAATTCTTAATGATTAACGAACAGAATATAACCTTTGCTATTTCCCCTCTTTATTCAAAAGCAATAATATTAATTAAAAAATCCTTCTCTCTCATTTCTGTGGTTTGCCACAGTTGATGTCCAACTGAGGAACAACTGCTTGAGGAAATTTCAATAGGCATTATTAACAAAGTACACATACACATTTAGAGGTTTTTGCTTAAGTCTTAGCAGTAAAACCACGCATTTTTTCACTTGGGTCATAGCTCCAGAAAAGTCACTGAAAATTTCTCTGAAATTCCACATATTTTTTTTAAAAAAAAAAAAACCAACACAACAAAAAAAGCATACCAAGACCCTAATTTGGTACCACGAGAGCTCTTTCACTGTCTCACATGTGTAATACTTCTCAATTGTACAATATTATAGTACAATTGGAGCATACAAACCAGATAAATTTAACTGTGCAATATATGAATATACTATCAAGAAAGCTCAGACCATTAGTTTTGAAGACCTTTCTTTGCCTCCATATTTTTTCTTGGTGGAAATACTGAGAATGAGAATATTGCTATTTAACAGCAAATGTAGGTAAATTAGAACTGGAACATTCTATTATACTATGAGGAGTGTTTTACTGTTCAAGTGAGTGAAGGAATCAAACATGGCTAAACAGCACAAAGACATGGGTAACCAACTTATTTGAAAATTATTACACACACACCCCCCATGCAATCCCATCCTTCAACCTCCTAATTTTAACCACTGCTTTGAACGTTTCGGCATATTCATCTAGAAACATAGGAAAGACTTCACGTTCCAAGTATATAATTTTCACTATTTCTACTTGTAGTAAGTGCAAGTGCAAATCATTTAGTTTCCATAAATTTTGTCTTGACCTGATCAAATACCTGCCTAGCATTTAATAGAGAATACTTCCTTAGAGTCATTTGTTGCATGTTGAGAATGATTGAGCACAGAACTAATTCTCACTTTTATCCAGAAATATATTTCCAGATGTTCCCAACACTGCTGTGCAAAAAGTAGAATGCACATGGTAGTTTAGCTAGAAATACATGAGCTGTGACACTAGTGCATCATTTTTGTTGACCAGTGTCAGTTTTCTATCACACATGGGAACTTCCAGTGTGCTTAAGAATTTATTCGAAGAAAGGCTTTTTCATTATGCTTATTGCTGAATTCCCACCAGGAGATCTATCTTAAAATTCCAAAAATAATACACCTGGATGTGCTCAGCAGGCAAATCGCCTTTCAAATGCGTTAAGTAGAGCAAAACACTATAAATCCATATACAAAGTATAAAGATGCAATTTGGCCACGGGCATACAGGAAATCATTGCCCAAGTTAACGCAACCTCTGAAGCTCAGTGCACTGGCCATCTGTTCAAAGCACTGGATTAAACTCTTAAAAATCTGTGATGGCCATGCAGTTAAAAGTAGCCAATTAACATTGTTGTTTTAAGTGAAAAGTGACATTCAATGTTTAATTAAATGCTAAAAAACAACAACAAAAAAAAGCCATAGCAAATAAATCCTGTCCTGTGAGGATGACTTTGGGTAACATAATCAAGCAGAATTTTATCGGCATCTGTGAAAGTAGACTTTTCCAGCTGCATCTAGTTGTGTAACTGAATAACAGCCAACTGCAACACAAATAGAATGAATTTTCACCAGATTAAAAAAAGGTAGATAAAAGTCTTAATTTTATATAAACACAAACTTGTTGGTCTAAAAGCATCTCTGTACACAAAACATAAAATACCCTAAATACAAGATACCAAAAGTGACAGAATGCATTAAGCAATATAAGCAATTCCTTCAGAATCCACTTGCAGTTGTAGAAAGATATATTTGTAGAATAAAAGCATTTTGCTTGAAAGTTAGAAAAATAATTATTTCAGTGTCTTGCACTACTTCCAGAAATTAAAGGCATTTACAAAGCATAATAATCTGATCACCCATTAAAAAGGCAGACCTTGAGATTCAGCAAGTCTTTCTCCAGAAGGTCTGCATTTTAGTAGATTTGTTGTATTGAAGGATTCTAGAAGAGTAAGTTGTACCAATTGTATTTAGTGCAAACTGATGAAAAACTGATTAATATTGCTGTACAGCCACCCTGAAATTAAGTTCTTAGCAAGATCACTGTATACTGTACAATTTCACCATGCCCTACAAAAGCAGTACATACTCAGGGACTATCAGTGTTACAGATGCTCTTTATAACACACCTGAATTGTCCCACAAGGGTGAAGACTCAAGATTATCCCTAGAAATGTGTAACAATTTCTTTGTTGCAGCTATACCCTTCTCCATTTTCAGGGTTTGTTTCCTAATCATTATCAGCTGCTCACTTTTTAGTCCTGTTTCTTAAGGAAATATCACCAACTTCCTCATGCTACCTGTCCATCTATCCTGCCCATTGAATGCTGACTTTGCTGGTCAAGCCCAAAATTTGCCACGTGGACAGAGGTTTTAGGGACATGAAATCCTTCAAGTCTTGTGAAAAACAGATAGTTGGAAAGGGCCTTATAGCTTGCTTGCCAGCCATCAGTAAAACCCACAGCTCAGTATTCTCATAGTGTAAGGGAGCGAAGAGATTTAGGACAATTGTCAGAACTCACATATTTCTTCCCTTACTCTTTGAAGGTTCAGTTTTCCCAGAGTTTATTCTTTTTCTCTTCTCAGCATTAGTGCTACAAGAAAATTGACTAGTGCAGCATTTCTGGTGCAGCACAAATTAGACAAAAACAAAGAATCTCATCAGAAACCATGATCACGTGAGATCTTCAGAAGCCTCTTGATTGAGTCAGCCTATTGATATCTTGAGATACACTTTAAATAAGCATCCTAACTTCCATATACTCATGGAAAGCTTTTTTTTTCCAAATTAATAAAGTCATCCTCTACAGGTTCTCCTCAAGTAAATAAAATCCAATATACCATATCTTCCACTAGCAAAACAAATTAAGTTCTAAGAAAACGTACTAGACAGGAATATATACACTCTCTAAAGAAGGTATCACTAACAGCACCCCTTGTTAATAGGAGAAAAAAATAAAATAGATTTCATATATTTCATAAACACAGAAATTTGGCTGGACCAATGAACTCCCATATTTCAACCTCCACAAAGAAGAATCTTTTACTTCTACAACCTTGTGGTTTTATTTCTGAAACTTATAGAATATTCAAATATCACTGCTTGTGTTGCAGAACTGAACGATTCACTTCGACCATGCATTTAAATTAAGGTTGAGTAAAAAAAATGTATAACTCCTAATTGAATTACATTCAAAGACTTGGAGAGACGTGTCATGCTTCAATTCTGAGAGTAGATACATATATGTATTTACACACACACTCAACCCCCATACAGTTAATCTACAAAATATTAAGTATTTTTACTACCAAATTGAAACTCCAAAAGTTTAAGTTATCTTTTCATCCTGTCACAACAATCATCAAATCCATAATTTCCTACATCAGATCCACTCTTACTGGTTAAACTATGTGCCTATTTGCCCCATTATCATGGTTAACAGAACCTTTCAATAGCTAGTAGGTAAATAAAAAAAAAAAGTTTAAGGTGTTCTGTAGATTGAGTGAAAAGCAATCGATCAAAGTTGATACAAACAGTTGATCAATGATGATGTAGGAAGCACAGTGGTTTTCTTACACTTCCAATAGTAAATCACTATATGACTTTTTTTTTTTTTAAACTTATCTGGCATAACAATTGGCTACAAATTATATCAAAACCATATGGTAGAAGCTAAAGGGTAGAGCGCAACATGAATTTTATTATACAGAACCATATGTTGCACTTAATGTCTGTGACGACTTTCTATTTTACCACAGATGATGACTATAAATTAGCACTGTAGAGGTGAGAGCTCTATTAAATTCCATAATCAAATGATCTTGAACAGAGTAATATAGTATTTGCCTTTAACACATAATATCAGAGGATGCCGTATTATCTGTGTTATGGATCACTTTTGTACTATTACAGATAGTAATTTTTAAAACTGCCAGTTATTCAAGTAGCAGTTTGGCAATACCTAAAGCAAAACTTAACAAACCATTTAAAGGCTAGAGCTTCCTTATAGTTCTCCGTCTAGGTTGTATAGTATTTATTATACAATACTATCTCAAGTAAAATTTGGTATCAATCAATTTTGCTGGAATCTATGGGGGTTTTTTAAAATAGATTTTTACCAATTAAACAGAAATAGACAACATAAAAACTTAGAGAATAGTATTCCTGACTACATAATGAAATCTGAAACAAAATTCTTACAATTGATGCCAGTTCAACTGCACCACTATTTGTAACTCTATTATCAAGTGCCTCTCTTTGCCATTGCAAATAACTGGCTCAAGGGAAGCGCAACTAGTAGTTTTTAATTAGATGGTGTCTTAAATCAAACCATTGGATATCATGGTCCAGCCAACTTCCAGCATTTTCAGGTCTACTAGTAGTTTCAGTGCTGAGATAACCAAAGATGCTCTCTCAGCAACTTTGTACTTGCACTTCCACTGGGGCAAGTTGGATGAATTTTACTACAGCTTTAAAAAAAAAAAAAAAGGAAGAGAGAAAGAATACACAACTTCTGAAAGGCTTTCCTAGGGAAATTGGGTAACTGAATAGACAGATACCTTCACAATTTCAAAACGTTCAATTTCATTTTCAGTGTCCTCAGATGACAAAAATTTCGCTTTTTTTGAAAAGCAAGAGTTTTTCTGTGCTGCTGTGAGGAGCTGCATACTTATGTATTTTGAGAATTTTTGTATTTTTAACAATTTTTCATAAAACAGGAGGTGACTGTGGGATAAATTCACTGTTCAGTTGGAAATCCAGAAGTTGTTAATGGCTTCCCAGCTCTGGATTTGCTCCGTTCCCACTACTACTCTGGATTTTCTCAGAACCCACTGCTACTCCCCTAGCCTGTACCTTATGCTACCTGCTTTACTCTGTGCCTCTGCTTGTACAGCACGTGCAAGTTTTGGAAGTGTTCATATATTGTTGCAGTCAGAACTATGTCAAGAGGAGGGAAGCTCTCAGAAATTGTAACCATATATAGCAAATTAACACCCATCAATGATCATCATGATTTTGATCTTCACACGTACTTGCCTGTTAAAGACTGCATATGGTCATGTTATTGAAAAACCACTGGCAACCACATGGGTGGAAACATTCCCCTTGAGGTTGAACTAAGCACCTGTGAAAGAAGGCAGGAACACTACTTCTTGTTAGATTGTAGCAGGGGGTTTCTGTGGGTTTTGTGGGTTTTTTTGTTTTGGTTTGGTTTTTTTTTTAACTGTAAATGGTATTACAGTTTCGGAACCTGTCTCAATACCACCAGAAAAACTGCCCAAATTAAATACTGCAACCACAGACAAGGATTAATCTCCTTAAAGTCTTATTTACAAAGTTGTAATGATCATCGGGCTTCGGATAACTACTACTCTCAGAATTGAAGCATGACACGTCTCTCCAAGTCTTACAGGCACAAGACAAAAAGTGGCTACAGCTTATGCAAAACATTCAAATTAGCTTTACAGTAGCTTTACTAGGACCTGAGCTATCAACTTCATTTACAGTGACAAGCAGCAGAGGTTGGCTAAGAAACATGAGCAAATATTTGATAGTTAAAGCATAGCTTCACAGCTGTACACCGCTACATAATTATTGACAACTAAACTAGATAATTTAAGGCTAGATCAAATATGTCCATACAGATATGCCCAAATATGTCAATACAAAGTTTCAACTTTGACTACAACTTTCACTACGGTCTATTCTAATTCCAGGAATTATAAAGTTAATTATAAAGAGCAGAAAACCAGATTATGAAACATTTCCATAAGGAGATGTGACTAATTTCAAAGTGTGGAAGACTTGCATTCTTTCAACTCAGGTGCAAAAAAAAGAAAACCAACAAAAAACCAAACAACCTCCACCCTCTCCAAATTAGGTGATACCATAATTAAGTAAAAGCAAAATGTCGTGGTTTGGGCCAGACTGACCATGGAGGTGAAGGACAGATGCTCTCACCCACCTCTCTCTCCAAGGAGATGAAAATAATTACAGTTCCACTGACACCTAGACCAGCACTAATTTAATACCAGTCAAGTTAGAAAAGAGCTATCAGAACAGACTCAGGAGAAACAAGTTGAGAACAATCAATGAACAGGGAAAAAAAGATCAATGATGTGCAACTGGTGGTTTTGCTTGAGAAGGAATAGAAACAAAGACCATGGTGGAAAGGAGAGAATGATAACTGTGCAATATAAAGCAGAGGTACTAAAAGAGGATGTAAGCATAACAAAAATGAATCAAAGGAGGTTCCCTCTCACTCCCGAAGAGCTTCCAGGAATTAGACATTAGTGGGAGGAGTGCAATGAACAGGCTTATACAACATAAGGCAATAAATGTGAATGCTACTGAATCAAACAGCAAAACAAGTACCAGAAATGTGTTGTCCATTTATGTATCTAATCTTGTAAGAAGATATAAGCAAACTACATGGTTTGGGTTTTGTGAGGTTTTTTTGGTTGGTGGTTTGTTGTTTTTTGTTTGTTTGGGGTTTTNTGGGGTTTTTTTGTTTGTTTTTTTTTTTTTTTTTTTAATTCAACAGGCAACAGACATTGCTGGAAGTAACAACGAGAGAACTGGAAGAGGGAATGTGGCATTTTTAATCACGTTGGCTACAGTAGACTTGGAGTATTACAGTTTATACTTATTAGTTAGAGGAAAAATGAAAAAATAAATCTACAGCTATGCTTTCTAGTATTTACTCACTCACANGTTTGTTTTTGGTTTTTTTTGGTTTTTTTTGAGTAGCAATTTCAGTCTTCAATAATAGTGCTTTACAGCTAATCACAAAATAAGTTCATTGGTTTTAGTAAGATTTTTTGACCCTTCCCAAATTCATCCAAGCAAGGCTCTTCTGTAAGACTGTGGGTTGAGAAGAAGGGAGTTAACTAGAGCAGGCTTTTATCAAGTAATACAGCAACAGGAAGGAGAAAGGAAAACTAGTTTTGACTGGAATACCAGAAGAGGAGCACCTTAGCATAGTATTATTATTATGAGTACACACTCATAATACTTTTTTCTTCTTTATTCATTGTCCTATCAGAATCTTACAATTTAGGAAATTGCTAAACAGTCCTTGACATTACTTATAAAGTCCACCACACACATTTATATCATTTTAAGCATGATTCAGTGGGTTTAAATTATGGAAGATATTTTCAAACATCGTTAATTCCTACAGGCATAAAAGCAAACACTGCTAATTTCTTCCCATGCCACCAATCTAACTGCTCTGAAGAATCCAGATTTCAGGACCCCTCACTATAAGATGTTGGATGAACATCCCTACACCTTGATTCTGGAAGGGTTCTCAGAGCAAATTCTTTGACAGCTTTTACATATCAGTAATGCAGTGTTATTCAGTGATAGTATATGCTCTTCAGAATTTCTCTTATTTTGACAGCCTCCAAGCAGTCACAAGAGGGCTGTTTCTTACCCAGACCTGCTCTACCCACCAGTCCCTTTGCTTTTAACAAGGAGCACTGGCTAACAGAAGATGAAGAAAATGGAGTTGAGCATTCAGTCCTTTGATACACAGTTTGCTTTGTGATAGAGATATGAGGAAAAGGGGACAAACTAGTTCCAGGTTCACAGTCAGTTTAGTTAAAAAGAAGTGAAACCTCCCTACCTCTTCTACGACATCCTGCACTTATATTTTCAAAGGACAAATCTAAACATATGCAAGCCTTACATCACCTTTTATTGATGTATTATTTGTAATTCTAAAGTTGTCAAAAGGCTTCAATAGTGAAGAGATTCAGTTTATGTAGAAAAATCATCTCTATTAATTTGGAGAATAATTTAATACATTGCATTTCTCCTCAAAACAAGCTTCACTTCTGGTAAGAGAGAAGGGAGAACACAAGTACAGCAAAAGAAAAGGGAAGCCAGAAATGTATCCACAGCATCAAATTCCTGCATACGCATTTCCTTCACATAATGGGAAATCGAATGGCATGGCTCAAGAGCAAGATCTGTTTGATTTTTATCTAGTAATTATATTTTATAAATATCCCCAATAGGAGTGGGAATCAAAAAAAAAGTATTAGTTTGGTGTAAAAACTGCATCAAAGGATTTTTGAGATTTCTGTCATTGCAATTAAAAATAAACACATCTCATCTTACTTCTGCATATACAACCTAAGAAAAAGAGCAGCTCATGCAGATTATGTGACTGCACCTGTGAACATAGCATATAACATTATTAACACACAGCCCACAGCTCATTTGGCTTTGTTTTCCAGAGCATCTCCCAGAGGGCATTTCTTATGAGGACTGCTATAGTTCTGCAGCCTGTCTAAAAGGGACATTCAGTGGAATGCTCTCATTAATGCACTTTTAATGAAATATTAAATCTGCTGTAGCAGAAAGTATATGGAGGTAGCCAGCTTAGAAGCAGTCTAAGCAAAAAAATGAGTAAACATATAAGTAATGAGAACATCAACTGTCCTCTTTTTCTTAGGAGATGAGCAAGATGAATACCAAAGAAATGAAAATATATCTGGTTACTTAGATTAGATGATGTTCAACACATGATCCTACAGTAAGCAATTCAGGTGAAGTGCTGGTTGTTTTATTTATCTTATGACTTTTTTCCAAATGGAATGGTGAATTATTTCCTCTAGAGTTCCTAGTAAGACCTTGTGCTACTCTGAGGCATCTCCTATGTTTTCTTAAGAATTCTGTTGTTTCTATTCTTATGGCTTTAACCCATGCAAAATTAATTTTCTGTGTTAATTCACTATGTCTGAAAAATTAAGTGTTAGAGCTAATAAAATATTTGATAATTATTCAAATGGATGATAATCTTCAGCTTTTGGTTTTCTTTTTATGATTGGCCTATACATAGGATGAAGTTTGCTAAAATACATTCTCATGTCTATGAATAAGAATTGTTTAAGAGCAATTAGCTGTAAGTATTTGGAACTTGCAATTTTGAAACTGTAATGCTTAGGAACAAAAACCCTTAGGCACTTGTTCTGAGATATAATACATAAATACATTTACAATAAATTTTCTGATGTTAGTGATAAAGCCAAAATATTTCTCATTGACTTCATACAGAATGTTCTCTTCACAACTATTAAATAAAAATTTTAAAAATAAAAATAATCAAGAATAAGGAATATAAACTAAAGTTGAGCAGCACAGGTGAAGTTAAATACCTAAGGTACCTATGTTTTCTGATTGATGTATTATATCTTCTACAGCCTACTGTCCATTGGCAGTTGTATTTAGTAATGAGTTGTTCATTATCCAACTCACCTACTACACTTACACAAACATAACTGTTACCTTTCCAGTTTAACACAGTGAGACTGCACATACATTTGTTAAATTAAAACTTAGAATTCCGATGGTGTCAGTTTGCTATCAGTGGATCAATTTTAAAAGGTGATGTACAAACATGTTTCAAGATAATTTTTAAGAACACCTGAATGACTAGATATCTTTAACTATGAAGTTCATGTCTCATTTACTGTCAACATGATTAAGAACTCCAAGATGTGCCAAGTTATAACGTAAGTTACATAAGTTAAAACAGTTTAAACTTGGTTATGTTTTTAGTTAGTATAATGATTTATTTCATATGGACCATGACCATACAAATACTACTACTCCACTGATACACTAGAAATCAATGTCTATAGTCTCCCAAGTAACTTAAATCACTTTTGAAATATCATTCCCAGACACCTTTACCACCACGTGAGAATAATAGAATCTATGGTCACTATTTAACAGATTAAAGTATTGAATTCGACCTGTCTTGCTATAGGTCAGATTAATTTGTTCCACACTCCGACATTTCCCTCCTCCCCCATCAAAGTTGTGGTTTTAGTCAACTAAGTTTTCATTACACTAAAGCATGCTGTGGACGAGACTGGCTGACCTAATTAAAAGAAAAGTACTATTTAATTAAGAAGACTGACATACTGAAAATAAAGATATAGCAGATGTTATAACATAGTTTTGTCTATTATGACAAATACCCAATCTTGTCATAACTCACAGTATCATCTGAAATAATTTGCAGCTAATGCAAGTCATGTATTGATGTACATAAAAATTAAACATTGTTAATCCTTGCTTGTTAAATTATCTTTGGCTACTTTTCTACAATGCTTAGTGACTTAATTACATTAGACAAACTAAATTGTTTTAAGTAATGCCTTGCAAAGTTGCCTACCAAAACAAAACAGCGATTTCCTCCCCATACACCCCCCCCAAATCTGCTTCCACTTCTGGAAGAAGATCTTCCAGACTGTCCCCACAATAACCAGCTGGCTGCAGAGCATCAAATTCATGAGCTTCTGCAGAGACCTCCACTAACGATGCTGACCTGGTTTGTGGTAAAACAGAACCAATTTTCTATTCAGTAACTTCACTTTTTAGCTTAGCCTCTTCTAACTAATGAAATTAACAGCTTATTGTGCAGAAAATGGTTTGCTCTCAGAGTAAGAACACCTATGGTTTATAGTTGATGCCAAGGAATGGTAATGCAGAGAAGCTCTTGCTTATAATTATTGCTATAATACCCAAGGCTAGCTAACTTTGTTATTTGCCCTGTTGGAGGGTCAGAAGCAGAAAAGTACAGAGGCATCACACACCTGTGGGGAGAAGCGGACAGGACAGGTGACCCAAAACTGACCAACAGGGTATTCCATCCCATCTGCCTCATGCTCAGTATAAAAGCTGAGGGATCAAAGGGTCAGCCTCTTTTTTTCAATGGCCGGCATCCAAGGAGGACTCTATTAATCTGTCTTCGATCTGTGCATTCCTGAATCCAGATCCAGAAGCCAGTTCCCATCAGTCATCATCGAGTCCAGTCTGGGACTTTCCCTGTGCTTGCCGGTGATGTGATTGTCACCCGGGGAGCTTGGTACTGGTTTTGTGTGTGTGTGTGTGTGTATATATATAAGTAATTATTTTCTTTTTACACTTTTATTAATATTTTCATTAAAGTAGTTTAGTTTTCTTCTAAACTCATAAGTCTCTCTCTCTCCCTCCTCTCCTTGGAAAGAGAGGTGGGGGAGACCATCTGTTGTTCATTTCAGTGGCCAGTCCAGCCCAAACCACAACAGATGCAGCTCTTTGTTAAAACTGGCACATGAAACAGCACTTGCAAATAGTAGAATTCACAGTGGTCTCTCAAGGGGTGCAGCAAGCATAAGGAAGAAATATTCAGTTTTATTATCTAAATTCTAACAGGTCATACCTCTGAAGAAGGAAAGCTTCTCCATTCACTCATATCAAGACGATGTATTTGGAGTTGAAGATGGTGATGTCTATGACAACAGAACCCATATAGGGAAAACAGGCAAATTCAAGCACTCCAGTAATGCTTAACACAAGATCGACACCACACTATGGCTACACCACCGTAATCCAGGCCACACTAGTCCCACAGTTCACCTGTACTGAGAGTTTGAAAGATTTTCAGAGGTTTCGGAATAATCCAATAAATCTCTTGGATGCAGGGAAATGCCACTTAAAAAGCCACATTTTACTAGGGTTTACTATAACACGTATAGCTTTTTGAATCTATACAGAAGATAAATAGCATACTGCTCCTTTTAAGTAAGTAGATACATAGCCAAATACTAGCATGTTTTATTCTAAAACACATACAAAGACAATAATTGTACCCAGTCATTGACTCTCACGTCTTTTAAACTTTCTGATTGATTGCTGATTTTTTGCCTTAGGCTGGGAGTCTTAAAAGCAAAAAGGTCCTTTTGCAACGCTTTCCCATGACAGAATGACCCTATAACGTGCCTACTAGAAAATGTGCCACAGGTTTAGGATTCTACTTTGGCCCAGGTAGATTTTTAAAAATATTAAAATATTAAAATAGCTGTCAAAATTCAAATATCAAAAAGCACAAGTTTTGTGGCAAATTCTGCAATGTAACCCTCTTTTACTACATTTGATGCTCCCATTGCAGTTTTCATTTTATTGATCTCACAGCCCTGATACTGGTGACAGGAAAGAGCTTTTCTGCTTGCAAAACAGATATTTTTGCAGGCCTTAGATATCTTCTGAGGAATTTCCTCAGGCTTCAGTTTGTTCTCATTAGATAATAGATGAGGGCACTTTCACAATTAATTTTCAGGCTAACAAAATAAAATTCATTACATCAGTGATAGTGTAATACAGTTATACAATTGAGATGGCGCACTGGTTGCCCTGTTAACAATCCAAAAGCCACAGACTGGAAATTCTCACTAATTAAGATTTTTTCAAAGCCACACTAACATCCAAAAAAGATGAACTCACAAAACAGAATCCACATCATCTCCCCTTTACTATCAGATGCTCAGTTTACCAAGAGCTATAGATTAAGTTTATAGAAATATCAAAAAGTTTATAGAAATATAAAAAAATTGAAAAGCAAAAATTGTGTAAATAGGTACATTTACCATATATTTGTACAGTTATTTTATTGGTGTGACAAAACAGTCACCTATTCAAAGAGCCTATAAAGAAACTGAGGGAAGGAAACTAAAATGGAGTGGGCAGAAATACTCGGAAAGGGAGGAACCTGTGCAACCATGAGGCTGTAAAGGTTATCCGTTCAGTACTTCTTCAGTTTTAAAAGTAGCAGTCTAAAATACTGCCCATTTTTATTACATTAAGTAGGAATAGAGAAAGATGTATTCTAAATAGGTAATTGTAAGAAAAAGAAAAGCAGCTCTACCTTTAATAGCTTTTCACAGGTAATTACTCTGCATTAGATCAGCACAACCATTGTTGTCTTCTATACTGTAGAATTACTTTCTCCAACAGAAAGAATAGGGTAGCTAGCACATACTCAGCAACATTATTCCACACTCAACTCTATCAACCAACATTTCAGAAATTATAGAACAAAACACTTTTGCAGCCACTGAAAATCTTCATAATTATGTGATAGTAGATAATTAAGCAATTAACATTAACAAAGTCACAAAAGCATTGTGAAAATTCATTAGAAAGATAAGTGTAACTGATAGACTCCATGCAGTATCTTTGGCAATTAGACCCTTATTTGTCTTTATAAATATAAAGCCTTCTCTTTCACGTGGCCCACAGAGAGTAATTTTCTGAGAATTATCTTTCTGCAAGGAGAGCCAAAAAGAGACACCTGGAAACCTTGATACATGTGTTTCACGCAACAAAAATAAGTGCAATATGATTTGTGTAGAATATATATAAACACACAAATGTAAAAATACATAAAAATATAGGTGAACAAAATGAATAAAGAAGAGAAAAGCTGAGATAAAGCCTAATGAAAAGTTAGAAGTTCCAAATTAACAAAAATTCAAGCCTGAATCTTCCCTGCCCCCCAATGCCTTTTGGAGCACAGCTAGAAGGGAGGATGAAGGGACAATAACCAGTAAACAACATTAACAGTGAGACTGTTTATAAGAGTACAATTTCATGGTAGAGTACATGCACATGAAGGGAAGTCTTACTGCAAATCACAATCACTAACAAACTTTTAAAATATCAAGTTTCTAATAGATCAGGAAAACAGAGTTTAAACACTTTCTATAACCAGTTTTATCGCATTCAGAACACACTCTCCAGACTACAAAAGCACCTTTGCTGAACTCAAATAATCTAGACACCAACCGCCCACCTCAGGAACAAATATCTGAGGCGCTAAAGAATTTCTGTATGTGCATTGATTATGTGTGGGTTTGAGATTTTTATTGAATTATTTTCATACTTTTTAGTTTCAAGTTTATTTCACTGTACTCTTAAGAGATATTGATCGATTTTGATGTCATTTACAGACTACAGACTCGAGGCCTGAGAACAGTCAGCTAAATGTAATATTAGACAGTACTTCTTTTATGAAGGATAAGATTTTAAGAAAACAATTACTTAACTAATCATGAAAATAAGTTTTCATTGTACTCATCTCTATTATGGCATTAGCTTTAACTTAATTTTAGAAAAATACCTTTATATAAGTCATCCTTAATTTTAGAAAACATAATTCTACTATAACTATTCAGAATACTGGCCAGAACCACCCCCCCAGGACCAATGTTTCTGAATGAAAGGAGCTGAAATTATGTGCGCATCTGTATCTCTACATGATCAGGATTCAATGCTCAGTTGCAAAGCAGCTTGCTTTCCGTGGCTGGTACACCGCTTGGTATTTCACATATTTAAAACAAGGAAAGTCAAATACTAGAATAAAAGTGCTTTGATGCTAGGCAACCAGGTTACTGCTAAACAAAAAAACTGATCTTGACCACAGTAGCCTGATCGCACCTAAAGCGGCAGCTGCACAATTCAGCTGCAGTAGAAGAACAAAAATGAGTAAAGTATGAGAAGGAAACATACTGAGTTAAGGAGATAAATCTGTTGCTATGTATTAGACAAGTTATCTACAGTTAAGCCATTTTTTTCTTGCTTCCTACACAGACACTATGACATTCAAGGAATACTAACAATTATTAAACAGTACAGAACGCTTTAGATGCATTTTCAGCATTAAGAAATAAAAAGACTAAGAAGCAACAGAAATACAGTACAACTGACGTTTAGATTTAGAAAATTATGGAGAACAGAATGTAAGATGCCTTCAAAGAAGTATTCTAGCAGTTTCTGTTTTAATAGTACTTAAAAATACATTGTATTTCCATTGCCAGTGTCACTGGGCACATCATACAAGAAATATTTCAGAAAACTTCTCACAGCAATGGTCTTATCTCAAGATAAAGCATTTGCACGACCATTGAAAAAGACACCTTTCAAAAGGAGCATATGAAGGTTATTTCACCTCCCCCCACCTTTTCTTGAGCCAGAACAACTTACTATTTTTACTTCACTTTACCAGGTTTTCACCATTGCCAAGAGTTGTTTTCAGCAGAACAGTTAATTTTATTTAGCTAAAGTGAACTCCTGGTACTAATGACAAATGGTAAAACCCTAACTGATTTTGGTGAGGTCAGTAGGTCTGATAACGTGTTGGGGTTTTATTGTTTGGGGGTTTTTTCAGTTTAACTTTCAACACAAGCACCTGGCAAAAATGAACATTTACAGATTGACTTACTTACAGATTGACAATTACCTGATGATAAGGTTCCAAAAATTTTAAAGTTGTAATACATGACAGTCCTTAAAATAGGGGCCATATCAACATATTGTCATGGTTTGGGCCAGACTGGCCACTGAACTGACAGATGCTCTCCCCCACCTCACTCCAAGGAGAGAAGGGAGAGAGAGAGAGAAACTTATGAGTTTAGAAGAAAACTAAACTACTTCAATGAAATATTAATAAATTAATAATAAAGTAATAATGAAATATATACAAAAGCATATCAAGCTCCCAAGATGACAGTCATGTCACTGGCTGGCACTGGGGAAGTACCAGACTGGACTCAGTAATGGACAGGAACTGGATTCTGGATCTGGATTCAGGAATGCACAGATCAGGATCAAAGGCAGATGAACAGAGTCGTCCTCGGACACCGGCGATTGAAGACAGAGAGCTGACCCTTTGGTCCCTCAGCTTTTATACTGAGCATGAGGCAGATGGGACAGAATACCCTGTTGGTCAGTTTTGGGTCACCTGTCCTGTCCGCTCCTCCCCACAGGTGGGACCCCTCTACACTTTTCTGCTTCCGACCCTCCAACGGGGCAAATAAAGTTAGTTGGCTCTGGGTGTTATGGCAATAAGTATAGGCAAAAGCCACTCTGCATACCATGCCTTAGCATAAATTACAGTTAATCAGGTCTTATCATTCTGAGAACAAACAGTGTCTCCAAAATAAGCTGTTAATTTCAGAGAGTTCAGTTAGTTAGAAGAGGCTTAGCTGCAAAGTAAAATTACTGAACAGAAAATTGGCTCTGTTTTACCTCAAACCAGGATAGGTATACAGAAAAGTTAAGGAAAAAAACAATCATCTCCCTTTCCAAAATCTAGATAAAAGTTTTAAAAAATTTTGTCAGCCAAAAAAATGAGTTAATGTACCTAAAGAGAGACAGTGTGGGTGTATAGATAGAGGATATAGATACACACACAGAGAACACGCTTTGAAACTTTAGATACAAAAGATTATGTATGAGAAGACCAGGACCAGCTCAGACTTTAAAAAAAAAATTGACCTGCTTTTAATTTAATAAAGCTTTCTCTAGACTAATATTTTAAACAAGATGCACATTAAATTAATCCGATTTCTTTAAGATGAACCCAAAATAGAAAATAAGCCTCAGGAATGCACCTAATGCACTCCAGCTGCAAACAGCCCATCAGTTCATAGGATGAACCAAAAGCTGATCTGCAGTTTAAAAGAAAACGAAAAACTAGTAACATTCATGTTGCCCTTGTGTCTTAAAGGAGCATTGCCAAACATTTGGCAGAACATTAGGTCCTCCAACTGAGTTTTGGAAGGTTTGGGGTTTTTTTGTTTTGTTTGCTTTTAACGAACACGTTCCAAATCTGGGAGCTAGTGAAGAGACGGAAGTTTGTGGGAGGTTTTATTATTTTCGTATGTAATTAAGGGCAATAATTATTCTCCAAACAAAAGACAACCTCTACCAATGTCAATGAATATCGAGATCATGGCCTAATACGAACCGTAGTAAAACTCAACACCCCAGCTATCACACAGAAGATTACAAAATACTGCTAGTGTTCTCCAGTCCTCCCTGCAGGATCTACACACTGCCAAGATGCCAACCTGAACCCTATCCAGAGAGGGCTAATTTATTTTTGTGTATTAAGAGAAGACTAGCAAGAATTGGCTAGCTTACAAGAAATCTCCGAAGGATATACTTATTTCATGCCAAGGACACACTGAGAAGATGGTTTCACATGGTCCCATATATATTCAAAGCAGAGAGACATGAGGCAGGTCCTATGCACAATTCACACAGCTGCGTCGGTGTAAAATGGTTCCTAAGCTAAAAAGTGTGGCCAAAATGAAGTGTACTGACATACCCAGAATGCTTGCATGGCTTAAGCTACACTACAAAAATGCAATGCAGCTGAACCCACTGGAGAGTTACGGGCAAGTAATTACTCCACTTAAGGGTTGTGCACCCCTTTTTCAAAACAGCTTCCCCACACAATCGAGCATTAAGTTCAATAATCTCACCTCACTGGCTACTTTCCTCATTAACTAATGAAACATAAAAGAAACAAGGGGAGAAAAGTTTTGATGACCTCCTAAAGGCATTGCCAATTGCACCCATCCTTTGAGAGCCCTAGACAAGAAAGGTTTGTTTATACTCTGTTTTGTAACGTTGCACTGAACTCAGGTTTCTGGAGGTACCCTCCATTCTTGGGTGGAAGGAGCAGGTATAAGCAACGATCCACAGCTAAGCCCAGTCCAGATCACTCTGGAGCAGCTCCACACATCCAGCTGCATTTTTAGAAGGAGATTATTTCTACAGAATAAAAACAAAAAACAAAAAACAAACCAACCCAAACAAACAACCCACCACCAACTCAAACACCACTAACTAACCACACTGTTCTCAGACATTTTTAGCATCCATCCACAGAACTAACTCCTCTGACACTTGGCTCTTCCCAGTTGCTATAAAGGCCAGTAATGCAGAACTGGGACTCAAACCTGTTAAATAAAAGCAACTGCACCTGCATATATTCAAATTCAAGCCATACCATTAACACCTGGGAATTATTATACAGGAAATGCATTAGAACACTTATATTTTTTTTTAAAAAAAATTTATATATTCTATATTGTGTAGTAGGCTTCTCATTTAAGACTTTTAGTTTGGTTAATAAATCTTTCCTTAGAGGAGCAGTCTCACATCAGTACTAGATTTAAAATAATTTAAGTGAACTTATAAATCATTATTTTGTAGCTGCTTGTACAGCAGGGATTTTAAATGAGACCAAAGCAGACTAAATGCAGCCAGACTGATGTTTTGTACCTGAGGTCATTCACATGATCCGTGACCCTGACATCAGACTGCACCTGATGCTCCTACCCACCCACAGGAAACCACACAAGCCAAGTTCTCTCTTAAGCTCATTCGGTACCATTTTAATACATTTATATATGTGTACACACAGACACAAAATAGCAAGTGTAGTTGCATCACAACCAGAAAACACACTATTTGGGGTTTACTGCAGCTTGCTCAGTCTTTGACTAGAGAAACAGTAGCAAGAGAGGGGAAGGGTGGGGGAAAGATGCATTTATCCTGCACAGCATCCAAATTCATAATGACAGCATGGACTTTGCCCCTTATTCCTAATTCTAATCTATTCACATTGTGGATAAAGATCTTACAAAGATTTAGAAGTTATATCTACGAGTCAGTTAATAAAAGTCCACAAAAGAAATCATAACAAGTAATTTATATGTTGAATTTCATCCCTGTTTATGATGTTTTCTTGTGATCCATAATTTCAAATGTCCCTTTATTAGTGAAACAGACCTCAGTCTTTTTGCTGTTATTTACAGCTGAGTAAACAGACAAAATTGTAACAGTTCACTTGTAGTAACCAATTTCACTTCAATTGTGGTTGCAAACTTAAAGTATTGAACAAAAAGCAAATGTAGTTGAGCTTCACAAGATACAAATACTTACGTAAAGCAACATTTTCAACTACAGGAGTGTATTTATCACTAGATGGTAAAGTATCTCCAGTACATAGGATACATGCTACTCAAAATCTGAACCATGCTACTAATTTTAAGTGAACATCAAACAACAACAAAAAACAATAACATACCATATTTCCTGGCTCCAAGCACCACATTAGCCTTAAAACCCTATTTAGAATGAAAATTATTCTCTGTCAATGTTTGCTTAAAATTAGTTGTTTCTACAAATATTCCTGCTTGTTCTCATTCACTGTAACACTCAAGTTGTAACCACAAGTGGGGTGTGACTTTTCCATAGGCAAGTTTATTCAAATATTTACAAAATTGACTGCAGCAACTTTGTTTTGACTGCTCACATACTTAAGAAAATATCTTTACAAAACACAAAAATTGGTTTCTACTATTAAGGTATGAACTCAGGTCCCACTTTTCACCAGTGCTTGGACAAACTCAAACGCATGTTGTCTATACACATCTACCAAAGCCCTGCAAAATCTTTGCAGTTAATTATCTTGACTGTTTATTCATTAATTCCTTGTGTTGTGGCAACCGGAGGATACATAGGTAGCAACAGCAGTTCAGAAAGCCCTTAGGAGTAGCTGATGACTAACCACAGGGCCCTGACAAATCTCAGCCAAAGCATTTTCTAAATATACTCAATACACTAATCTAGAGAGAATTACTAAAACATAAGAAATTTCCTCTAACACCAATTAACACTCACCAGTGGCCAATAATACAGCTATGACCTATCAAAAAAAAAAAAATCAAGGAATCATCTGAAAGCAAAATTTTTACTCTCTCCATTCTCTTCTGCTTACAAAATTATAAATGAAGGCAGCATTTAAACTCCTATAATGTACCAAACCCAAGGAAGATGCACAAGATCCTTTGTTTTATGATTATAATTTCTGCAACAAGGATAGGATGCCTTGGAAAAAGCAAGCTCTTTGACCTAGTATGGATTCATGCTCAGTGGAAAATCATTCAGTCTGAGACTGAATTCATGTAGTAATGAACCTTTGTTTTTCTAAAGCCTTATTACATACTTGTTCCCACCATTTGCAAAACATTTTCTCCATCATTTTCTTCCTCCCTTGAAAAAAAATCCTTTTGTTCAGGCTGCATTTCCACTTTCTATATATTAAACACTTACAAAATAACTTTGAATATGTAAGCACTTAAAGTTGTTGAAAACTGGAGCTAGGAGGAAAACATAAGTTAAACAAATTTGCTTAAGCCCAGCGGGCTTATGAAAAATCTTTCCTTTGGCTTTCCACAGCTCCATCTGCATGCCAATCTCTGTAGACTCACATACAGATTTAAACTTGACATTATCTAATGTATCTTGGGAAAATTCCTGCACAGCAAATTGAATTTTTGAAAAAATGGGCATTGCATTCAATAAGGAAGTAATACATTATATTTACTTGAATTGCAGCAGAATAACTTTAATGATAATAAACTCGTTTGGAATTTATATTCTTTAGCCTACATTTGAATACATATTTTAAATTTACATGCTACGGTATTGGGTTGGGGTTTTTTTCTAATTTCTGGTTTTTATGCATAAACAAACAACCCCAGTATGCTTAGTGAGTGAAGGGAAAACAGGAAAAACCTCCACACACATACTGCACACAACCTGTGTCTTGTTAAATTTTAGCAGAGGTCATTGCTTTCATTGAAAATAATAACATCAAACCTAGATCAAAATGAGTGCATGTGACTTCTACTTAGAATTTAGTTTCAATCCAGTTGCTTGCCACTTTAATTTAGCCCTTGCTCCCACTTTGTGATATGCAAATATTTCTCATCTGAGCCCCTATGGCCAATCCAGAGTTTGAAAATAATCAAACAGAACAGTGTGCAATTTAAGGTCCTGACAGCAAGTACAGAAATGTTGTTTTATGCTTGAGGGAACTGTGCACAGACCATCTGCTGCCTTTGCGATTCCCCTGATGCCTGTCAAAGTGAGTATGTATGAAAAGGCAGAGAATGGAAACAGAGGTATTACCATGTAGTTTGGTACAACAACCTGAGAAACCCCAGCATCTCTGCTAGACATCATTTTGATAATCAGATCTGTGTCAAGTATTGTAAGCTCACCTACTGGTACATGGTCCCTTTGGGAACAACCCCACCGTGTATTTTTTATTATTATAGTAGCATTATGTATTACATGCAGAGAGATTTAGGCTAATATGATCAAATAGCACTGAATCATAGAAAGTGATAGCAATTACTGAAAAATATAGTAACTGGAAATACAGTAGGTTTGGGTTTGATATTTTAAATGTTTTAAGACGGTCTATGTAAGGATGAGCTTAATCTGCTTTATAACCTTACGCCTTGCCCCTTTCCCTTATGTCCTTCAAGGAAAGAAAATGACACTGTCTACAGAATCCAAGAACTGTGTTATCAAATTGCCTCAGAAATCTCCCATCTTTTATCTGAGAGAAACATGTAAGTGAAATTTAAATCAAAGCATAAAAGAAGAAAATAAAATTCCTTCAGGATTATATTTTACATGAAAGATAAATAAAACGGTCAGATACCTTTAAAGTATCCACACTTTACAACACATTGTATTATTATTTCTACATGAAACATAGTTGAGCCCATCATGTTCTACTGGCACCTAAACTTTCTATTTATAAGAAAGATGCCAATACTCTACCGTGCACACATGCTATGATAAGGATTTTAAAGCTTTTGCCTATTTTATTATTTGGTTTGGGGATTTTAACCTGTGATCCAATATTAGGTTAACTGGGATTTATCTAGAAAAGCTGCCACATTTAGATCAGACTGTCATGAAGAAAACAGGACACATCTTGGAGTCAAAAATACTCTCCCTTTCTCATATTTTCAATCTTCTGTCTAAAGCAATGACAGATATATTCAAAGGAAGGGAATAATTTTTCCTTTTACCTCTTCTTGACTTTATAGGGGCAATACTTTTTTCCAAGATGTTTTTGAAAAAAATCAAAATCACTTTCCATCAATATTTTCCCTACAATACGACAGTGAAGCAGATATGATGAAAGAGGAAAAAATCTGTTTTGAACTATTCAGATTTGGAGATGAAGAGTTACAGGAAGCAGAAAGCAGCTATAAAAGAACAATACAGCCTCCAAGCCTATTTTATACACACCAGGACCAGAGTAAAATTCAAATTATTGTTTCCCCTGTAATAGATGTGAAAACAGGTGATCCAGTTGCCACAATAAGATTGTTTCCCCCCCCTCCAAATGAAGACTCTAGACAGAAGCAAACGAGAAAGCAAAAGGAGCAGACAGACAACCTAACTTCTGACACATCAGAGGAGCCTCCAGGGCGCTGTTGTTAAACAGCTGGTAGAGAATCCCCAGCTAAATTAGTAATCCACTTTTCTTATAAAGACACCTATGTTGGATTCCTAAATTATGAGAGAATATATGCTTCAGAAAGTCTTCCATATATCATATTTAAATGAAAATATCTACAAGTGAAATCCATCTTGGTAATTGCCTCTGATAGGTGGATTTATGCATCCAAAAATGTTTTAAGCAACAGGTTGCAGCTGATCTGTCACTTGATCATGCCATTCCTTCAGAATGACAGACTACACGCTGTTTCTTCACTTTCAATTTTATTGTAAATGTCATGTTGGTGACACTAAAATTTATGATCCAGAATGAAAAAAAAAACTTTTCATAACTATTACAAATTTGATTTTCTTGAACAGAAACCATCGGGTCTTTAAATACAGCATTGGAAATTTTTCCTGAACCTTCTAGTAGCTACAAAACATTTCGGTTCAGGAGAACACTAACAGTAACATAGACAAACGTAGCATTGAACTGCCAATCCCACGTGTGACTTACAGGCTGAAGAGTTGTCAACTCCCCATCTTATAACAGTCTATGTTTTCCTTTGCATCGAAACCAAACCTTTTCCACAGCCTCACCACATTCATTGCTTACGGCCAGCCTTTTGTGAGTCAATGTACCCAGAACTGCTTTGTTTTGTTGGTTTTTTTGTTGTTGTTGTTTTGGGTTGGTTTTTTTAAAGATATTTTTCACAGCTATCACAAAGATATTTAAAGCTAAGTATGACAGCATTTTTCATTAGCTCATAAACTTCATTACACATTATTGAGTTTTGTCCCATTTTACATTCTGGCTGTCGAGGCCATCCAGTTCTTCCAAAACAATCATGTAGTCCTCCATGCTACCTAATTGCTACACTCCTAATTTTGGATCATAATATTTCACTCATAATAGAAAGCAGTCTCAAGACAAACCTTGAGGATCTGCGTTGACTGATGTGCCCCTTCTCAGTACAGCTTCTGCTCACCCCTTTAAGTAGGTTCCTTGTCCAGTTCATCAACCACCATTTTAACACCTTATCGAGCATACAGTTTTAGACAAAACTTTTTATGACATTCAGATAACCAGATTTCCTACATCTGAACCAAAAAAAAAATAATTATCAAGTAAAAGCACAAGACACATCCGGAACTTTGGAAAAACACCTCTCATCCATTTGCTATTTGCTGTCAAATCCGTCAATACTTTTTCCTTCAAAATGTGCTCTAAAAAGTCATCCATCCTTTCTCTTAAGGTCAGACTAATTCTCTTCCTTTCTCCCCTCCCCTTTTTTTTTTTTTACATACCATTTTTCTCCTCTTTTAAAATGTAGTCATAATGGTTGCTGATACATTTTAGAAGCCCCTAAAGGTTCAGTTCATGAATAAACAGCAGCAGAGGTAGATGTAAACATTTCTCAAACTTATTTAACTCCATGTTTCAGGCAGAACACTTATTTGATTAGTTTCAGCTCACCTCCTACACAATTATGGAGACTCACATACTCCTTTTCTTCCTCCCTCCTCTCCCCCCATACACACAAGCATACTTATGCACACACCAGATAAGAAATTAAAATGTCCTGGAGTAAAACAGCCCCTTGCAGTCCTAAATTGGCCCCTCCCAAGTGACAATATTACTATCCATGAGAATACTAAAGTGCTTTTGATGTTCAGTGTCCTGATTTCCAAGAAACCTCACTGCTACAGGAAAAGCATTCTCTTTCCAGTAGTAGAATGAAATAACATAATTCTCCGAACTTACAGCTTGAAAAAACATTCTGTGCTCCTTGACTACTTCATAACTTGAAAAACATCCTATATTCCATGTGCAGAGTGGAATCCCAATACCTCTTTCTTTGGTATACATTGTGACAACCAATACAATTTTGAATTCCAGTATTTGAAGTTTTGTCCAATTTTACACAGGCCATCCTAAACCAGTTGTTTGAAACACGTTTCAGAGACTGAATACATACAATTTATTCTTCTCGCAAGGTTTTTTACTAAGAACTTTTGAACCAAATTTAATCTTCTCATTACATTTGCATGAGAACGAAATCATCACAGCTCTGACCTTTTGAGTTTGCTGCACAAGACTGGCTTTCCATCACAAGTGTATCATAGATGACATGCTAACAGAAATAACTCTGCTTACTCACATGCATTTTAGAGACTGATGCTTGTTATTTCTTTTTTTCTTTTTAAACAAGTCATGCAACTTTCATGAGCAAGCTACTTCAGCCTGCAAAGTCACCCCTGAGGAAAATATTACAAAATAAGGGGCATACTACAATTAAACATTAAGAAGCAGCTGCGCTAAAAAAAAACTGAAAAACACCTATTAGAAAGGATACATAGTAGTCAGAAAAAAGTAAACTCGTATAGCAAAATCTAGTTGCTTAAGTAATTAGTTTTGTTTCAATATAAAAAAGGAAAAAACTATTTCTATTTTCCCAATTGTCTAAATATTTGTCCAATTATTTATGCAAATATGCAAAAAACCCTAAAGTACTGCACTTCAAATTCTTTCAGCCTACTCCTTTACCCCTGCAGATACCTTCCTGAAATAAGATTCTGAAATGAAATTTCTCAGTTCCTATTGACAACTCTCATTTCTTCACAATAGCATTAAGCAATGAAGCAAAATCAGTGGAAAAGAATCTATTACCAGATTGAGAAGATTATTTTGAATCTATTGAAAGCACTAATAGTAAATCTTGTAAGAAGTTCAAATTAATCTGTAACAAAAAGTGTCATTTGCTGTTGGACATTTAAGGCATGTAGGGCAGTTTTATCTAATAGATAAGTCTCTACAGGCCTGGAAACTACAATGTTTTTAAATACATTCCTTCAAAGCATAAGTTCTAAAATTGACAAACATGGTTTTGACAAAACACTAAATGCCAAATCCATCTGTTTTATTAACAGGTAAGCACAATGATTTGAAAAAAATATTAGGACAATCTTGAAAACATACAAGAAGCTCATACAACCTTAAATTGTTCCCGTTAAGGAAAACAGTGGAACTGCAAATTGCCAATAGCACAAGAGAAGCTTCTTGTACTCAAGCTTTGAATTATAAAAATACAAATGAAGAAACAAATATCAGAATCCCTGAAGTTGTATTTGCTTCTTAATCCAAACCCAAAGAGAAATAAAAAGTCAAGAAAAGTTTTGACCTGATAGTGAAAGCAAGAGACTATGAACAGTGGGTAAGTGCTAATTCAGTTCAATTTTCTCAGCAGTCCTGAAGAATTACTACATTGTCCTCCGCTTACAAAGCAAACAGGTCAGGGACCCTTAAAGGAGCTAGAAAGATCTTGCTATTGGGATATGATCCAAAACTTTAGTCAGACTTATTTAAGCAGTGAGGACATGCAAACCCCCGTAACACCTACAGTGCAGGGTCAGAATGGAAATTTTTGTAGTTGGGGGTGCGTTTGCCACATGGCTTTGTGGCAGGTATCACATCTTGGAACAATTTCTGTTCTGGTCAATACGCACAAGAGCAAAACAGATGACAAACCCCAATGGATCAAAACACCATAAAGAATTAAATTACTTGGGGACATTTATCTCACTGCCTGTTTCTTGGCTTATTCCAGGTTGTTCCACTTTCCTGTGCAGATGCTGTAGATGACAAGGAACTTTTCCTTTTGGACTAAATATTCAGCCCTATAATAGAGTACATGTAGATGGACTACATGTACATTTTGAACCTGCCTTTCTAACCTGTTTTCTCTGATTCCCAGCTGATACAGCCAAGCTGTCCCAAGTTAACACGACCTAGTGAAATACCGATACAGCTATACCTTTATCAATCGAGATACATATACATCTAGGCAGCAGCCTTGCAGGAAAGGATCCAGCTGGACAGCAAGTTGATCATGACTTGCAAAGTCATAGGAAAGGCACAAGACAAGCTGGAACGTGGACAATTCTGACTAGATATTAGGGGGTTTTATTATTATTTTTGAACACCATGAAAAAGGTTAACTACAGGCTGCCCACAGAGGTTGTGGAAGGCATTCAAGGCTCAACTGGACAAGGGCCTGGGCAACCTGATCTGACTAGAACTGCACTGAGCAAGAAGTTGGACCAGGGCTCTATAGGTCTCTTCCAACCTCAACTACACCAATGCTATCAGCCTTTTATGACCTTGGAGATGGCCATCTTCACAGAAATTTCTTCTAGGCCAGTTTTATTCACTGCCATCCTGAGAGGAGGCACAGGACACAGGTTCATTTGAGCTTACGTTCCACAGTCCATCCTACAAGCAGCTGTAAATAATTTCTTAAAGATCAGAACTGCTATTACAGTTTTTGCGTTCTTTGGCCTTCCTAGATCTTTGGCGATTGTTTTCAGTATTGGTTTCCACAGTCACTATAGCTGGGCTAGAAAATACTGATAGAAGTCACAGCACTGGTCTTTTATACAACCTGCCCACCCAAAACCTCCATTTATGGAAGTTAACCTAGTAATCTTCCTCTATTGTTATTTTGTTGTGTTTTTTTTTCTGAACAATCTCTGTACATCCCTACCAGAGTACATATACTTTTTCACCACTGCGTGCTGAATTCCCTTCACAATTGTAGTTTTCTTTTCATTTGTTCCCATTTGCCCTCAGAGTCATGCCTTTCTGCTTAAGTGGTAGTCTGAAAAAAAAGCTTTACCTTTAAGTAGACATTGTTTATGAATTCTTTAGCAATCATAACGATAAAAAGAAGAAGCTTTGAATATCAAATAAACATCATAAATACAATAAACAGGACTTCATTTTTAGTTGCAGTTTAGCAGAGGTGGGAAAAATTGTGCTTTAGTAGGCAAAGCTGTATGTTAAGTGAACACAATGAAGAATTGACACCTTGCATAAGGTACAAAATTTTGTACACTGTCACAAAAGATCAGCTGAAGATTTTTTCTGTTGATTTACCAGCTGTGCAATTCTCTATTTTTAATGCAAAGATAAAGCAGGTGAGTCACCACAAAATCTGCAGCCAGTTTGCTTCACTTTCTCCTTTCCAAAGTGGTAAACATTTCAAATTATGCTACAATACAAAGATTACTATATGCACTAACACCTGCCTGTACCCATTTATTATGTCAAGACATGAAAATCGGACAGTGTTTAAAAGTGTTCTCCAGGACACAAATACTAAGAAAAGGGTAATTTTTACCACAATGACCTTCCCCCAAATCCCATTTCTACCTAATGAAAAAATAAAATGCAAAGGTAAAAGCGCAGTTCCCTCAAACTAGACAGAGATCTGCTTGACAAGAAAGTCACGTTAGTGATCTTTGAGGAAAAAAAGGAACTTTTACCTAAATAGAATATTCATGTCCTCCCATGTACAGTGACTAACTCATTTCTAGAGATTCCACTTTATTGCTATCTGGAAACTTTTTCACTTCTATTTCTGGCTAAAATTATTTTTGTCTCTTGAAGTAAGCTTGATGTCACAGAACTATTTGATTAGGTTAAAAATAGGAGTAGGCCTTGTTTGCTATCATCTTCATAAAGTTGTTCAACTTTTTTCTTTGGAAAAAAAAAACACCACGATTCCACAAAATCCTTTATCCTTAGTCCCACACCTACAACTTCCCTTGAAGTCCTTTGCAGATCCATTCTCTAATGCCAAAACTAGCAGCTCATCTTGCATCTTTCTGTAGAAAAACATCACTTTTCTGGTTCCACAATTACTGTCCATCTTTCACCATCTGCTCCTACTTAGCCTTCACTGCTAAGTCTTTATTACTTGGTTTGTTACTTTTACTTTTTACTATCACTTTGTCAGGCTTGTACACTTGCTTGATACTTTCTCTCCCCCATGTCTGGCATGCATGAGGACACTTATGCATAAGATGTCACTCAGAGAAACTTCTTGTCACCACACATCTCAGCACCTCCAGAAAACCCACTTGTCATTAGGTGAAGAGTAGCTAACTTATTCTGACAGAAAAATGTGAATGAATACATCAAAGTTACAGTACGATTTCTAAAAATATATGTGATGGATTTGATTACTTTTCCACCTCGTCCTTCTCCCAAGGATGACCTCTGCTGATCAAGGACTGAACTTTCTTCTCTGTTCAGAAGAAAGCATGCCTACTATAGGCACATTCAGTCATAATAATTTCAATGAGGTATTTAATTAAAAAAAAGTAAAGTTTTTGACAACATCAATGCACATGATTACAGACAAGCAGCCAAAATGCATTGTGCATGTGCAATAGCTTCAATTTCATAAGCAGTTTCAGGGAGAACCTTATGACACACAAACCTAGTGGATTACTCTGACCAGTAATGGTTATTTCCAGAGTCAAAAAGTAGGACAACTTGCTACAAAACTACAAACTTATTTTGTATGCTTGCCATAAGCCACTGCCCAAAGTGAAAAATTCAGTAACACAGCATGGCACCCCTGCAATTCTGAGTCCTTGTTTGCAGATAGGCAGACAAGCTTTGAGAGAGGATAAACAGCATATGGTAAGGACTTCTAAAGTATTAAGGCATCTTTTTCTTTACTCAGCAAGCTACAATTGGTTTTGAAATCTGCTTCAAGCTACTGATGTAATCAGCCAGGCATTGCAGATTGATGGCGACTCAATAATTAGGGGTGGATAGTCTCTAAAGCAAGCTCAATTTTAACACCAACAAGCAAACAAGAACACAAGACTTGGCAGTTGTCCGGACCTACTGCATTGAAGAGTAATGTGAGTTTTCCCAGGGATGACCTTTCCAGGGCTCCAAATTTCTGCAAGCCTCTGAACACTTACACATCTTGTATTTTTTTAGCAGAGTAACAGCTACCATACCAGCCTTGCAGAGGTCATGAATTTTGGTCAAACTGACCGGACAACATCATGCTAGCAAGCAAAACATGAACATTGTCTATACCCTAAGTCAGTCAGGAGTCACACGAACATGGAAAGAACAATGTTGATTCTAAGCTAGAAAGCACTGCTGAGATGTCACCTTCAGCTTGATATTGCATTAAACAACTGCATATAAATGACATCTGCTTGGCTTGGAACACGTGCAGAAGAAAATTTCTGTCAGGCTTCAAACACTGGGAAGACAAAATAGCTCTACTACTCCCAATGTCAAACTGTTTCAGGAAATTGCATATTCTTATGACCCTTAGTACAAGAGCATACCACAAAATTCTTTTGACTTACCCTACTCAAACAGCCATATCTCCAAAGTGAGAACAGAAACAAACAAACAAAAAATTTACAGGAATTTTAGGGGGGGGGGAAGTGAAACATAATAATTTTGCAAACTAAAGAACATTGCTGAGTTTTATTCAGAAAACATTTAAGGTTTCATTTAAAGTCATGATAAATTAAAACATAACACAGTGTTAAACAGCTTTGGAAACTTGTAGCAAAAGTTCTAAAGTGCTCCTGAGCTTGACAAAGCTGTTCTATCATTCCATAATTTTTTCCAGATCTAATCTTTTCCTGATTTATATGGGATGAAATCAACAAAGTTCCAAGGCTGTTTTAAAAGACCGAAAGTCCCACTATAAAATAGCCAAGAGTTTGTAGGCTTAGTTGCTGCTCATATATATCCAGAAATAAAGTTCAAGAGCCTAGTTTAATAAGTCAGAACATTAACTGGAGGTCTGACATCCAAGGCTTTTTTATCTCTTCCCCTTTCATTCCTCATTTTACGTTTGAGAGTTTGGAATTGGGAGTGGTGCAGGGTTTCCCGGTTTGAAGTTTCACTGAAACAGACCATACAGAACAGCTCCCATTTTGATGCAATCACATTTCCCCGCGACAGATAAATCCTATCTAATCAGAAAGCTCCTGAACAGCTTTTTTACTATCTCCATTATGTGGGACATCTGGTCCCATGCTCTTCCTAGTGCAGAGAAGCACTCTGAGTTGATGAGGTGCAACATGTAAGAGATCCTGAAGATTTACTAGAGTAGGACACACCCCCCCCATCCAACTGGAAGAATTAGACGTAACTCACAGCAGGTTCAACGTGATCATCACCTAAGTAGTGACAAAAGATTAGTCCACAAGAAAAATTGTCTTCAGTAGACTTTGCCTCTTAACCCATCAGTCTCATTGACATAACAATTTTCATCCTAATGATGCTTTGTGCTGAAGTTTGCTTCCTGAACTCGCTTCATCTGAACTGTCTGACCCACAGATATGCTTGTTTTGTTGCTGTCATTAGCTGCATCAACTATCCTGTTGGTGATAAGCTCCCAAGGAGAACTAATACAAGTTTTGAATGCTTTGTGTTTTACATGCATATAAGTAGAAACACAAATATGCTATATATTAAAAAAAAAAGCAGATAATGAAGATTTTCTTTGGGCTTTCAAAAAGAAGCAAAATTGACGCAAAAAAAGATAGCAAGCACTCAGAAAGTACCAACAAAAATGATGCTTTATTAAATTTAACAGTCTTAAATACAGATACAAATTTGATTTCTTACAAACCATACATATTCTTCTGGGTGTAAGATGGCACTTCAGTTTTTCTGACAACAAAAGTATTTGGTTCAATTAGAGAATTATTTAAAAGGATCTGCTGACTTTAAAATAAAGCAATTATTTGTCTTAGTTACTAAGTAGTAGCCTACTTGTCTGTCTTAAAGTTAGATGTGACTTTCCCCCATGGTTCCCCAACTGGTACACCCTTAGCATTGCTGAAAGATCCACTGCCCACTGAAGTTTTCTTCTCTTCAGTGAGAAGATTCCCCCCCAAAAAAAATTTGCATTACCTCCCACCAGCGATAGAGCAATACTCCTCTAACTTGGAGAGCAATGAAAACTAGACAGGTAAAAACAGGCTCCCCTCAGACCATGAAAGCTATGAGCCAAACCTATTTATCTTACTATTACTTTCAGTGTCATTCCAGATATAACATGGTACCCACAGCATTACCCATTTACATAACAAGGTACAAAAATCCATTAAAAATTAGATGGAGTTTTTGTAACCCAAAATAAAAACCAAGCATTTATTCTAGATCAGAAGTTATACTCGTGAAGTTTTTCCCCTAACATCTCCTAAACTGGGGCTTCAGTAGGTGTTCCCAAACTTTTCTACAATTTCTGAAGCATATTTAAATGTAGTACCTATATCAAAGATATTTTTGTGACAGACTTATGAGACCCTCAGAGAAAATCTCTATATTATGGACCATTCTGTGTGCAACAGCTTCTGATTTAAGAGGAAATAAAGACACAGCAGGTCTCTTCACAGCAATTCTCTGCAGTGGGTTTAGTTTTTAAGTGAAGATCCTCCTCCTAGCTCTTCACTTTCCGCTTTAGATGCTAACTTTTTTTTTCATTAATGAATGGGAAATTATTTTTATGCAAAGGCCTGAAGGAGTCTTTTAATCACCAATCCTTCCATTTGTAGAACAGGTATAAAGAGAGCAATACATGCCCCTAAATGTATTATCGAGTTATCATGCTGTGCTATTGTTCAATGAATCTTTCTCCAGTTTTGCCTCTCAAATAACATGGGAAAAAGCATACTCCCATCAAGTTCAACTTTATCACCAAGTAAAGTTGTCTTATTCCTTCCAATAATGAACTCTGGATCCCTGATGAGTAACTTACATTTAACTGGCAACATTCTGGGCTACTTATATTAAGTGCAAGAGTCTGAACAGCTTGAACCGCGATAAAATGTGCAGTAAATGACTGAGCTAATTTAACCTCATTAATCCTCAAACCAATAGAATAATTTGATGTCCACACAGCAGCTTGTGCATAGTCTCCAACATAAACATGCCCCTGTAGGAAATCAACACCAAAAATGGGCTGCAGCCCTACCGCCAGGGTTATCACTGTAGGGAAAATAGCTATGTAATTACTGAGACCTATCGCCAGCTGTATTGCATGAGTCACACACTTTATTTGGGCTTGTTAACAGTCAAACTGTTGTTTCCAAACTGGATCTATCCTGGAATCTCCCCACTGCAGCAATTTTATAAAAGAGGCTCTAATTTATCTGTAATGCATTTGACTCTAGTTTCAACAGCAACACAAAAAGCATTAGTAGGAAAGAAAAACACAGAAAACCAAGCAGTATTAGCAGTTTTAGGCAGGGAATTAGTTGGATTTGCCACCATAATAACCATTCTTTACAGCAGCATTTGAATCACTTAGCTTTTAAAATAGTTTGAAAACTACTTGGTTACAAAGCATACAAGGTCCCCCCAAATATTTATGAATGCTTACTTTCAGGGAGACATTAAAAAAAATGTATTCTTTATATATACTACTTGTTCTTGAAATTACTGCTGAAAGCCAGATGCTTTTTTCCATTAAGTACAACACAATTAAAACAACAACACACGTCTAACAGCAGAAGCACATAACCCACAAAATACTGTGTTGTGTGGGCTAAGGTGGCAGAATTAGAACAATTTTAAAACACAGAAAAATAAATCAAAAGGGGGAACATTTCTAAGCATATAAAGCCAACCATATCCTGGGCTGCATCAAAAGTGTCGAGGGAGGTGATTCTGCTCTTCTACTCTGCTCTGGTGAGACCTCACCTGCAGTACTGCGTCCAGCTCTGGATTCCCCAACATAAGAAGGACATGGACCTGCTGGAGCGTGTCCAGAGGAGGGCCACAAAAATGATCAGAGGATTGGAGCTGAGGATAGGGTGAGAGAGTTGGTGTTCAGCCTGGAGAACAGAAGGCTCCAGGGAGACCTTATAGCAGCCTTTCAGTTCGTAAATGGGGCTTATAAGAAAGACGGGGACAAACTTTTTAGCAGGGCCTTTCACAACAGGAAAAGGAGTGATGGCTTTAAAGTAAAAGAGTGTAGATTTACACTAGATAAGGAAGAAATTGTTTACAATAAGGGTGGTGAAACACTGGAACAAGTTGCCCAGAGAAGTGGTAGATGTCCCATCCCTGGAAACATTCAAGGTCAGGTTTGACAGAGCTCTGCACAACCTGATCTAGTTGAAGATGTCCCTGCTTATTGCAGGGGGGTTGGACTAGATGACCTTTAAAGGTCCCTTCCAACCCAAACTATTTTATGATTATTTCTTTCAGAGCTGCATTGCAACATATACATGAAAATGCAGAGAAAGGATGACCCACAGAAACAACACAGCCAGCTGTGTCAATGGCTTAGCTACAGCACAAGTATTCCATCAGCAACACAACGAGAACAGAGAGCACCATATTGTACCACATTCACCTGATTATTAAGTGTTACTGCACAATAAGAGGTCATCAGGACAATTAGGAGTGCAAGGCAAAACTGGTTTGTTAGCTGAACAAAGTAACATCCAGAAGCCTGTTTAAGTACCATCCTCACATAAGCAATTGTCAGTTTATATAGCTAGAAACTGATGTTCACTGCATATAGTGTTTTGGAAATAACTCTTATAAAGAATTTCTGCTTTAGAAACATTATACATAAAGCTTCGCAAATAAATATTTCTGCATCAAAAATACTGAACCTGACAAAGCTTAAAAAAAATAACCAAAGCTATTCCAAAACTACTAAGGTTTTGGATTTGTTCCTCAAAATTCAGTTTAAGTGTATTCTCCGTAGAAGCTAAATAACAAAAAAGAGTGAATTATATAATTAAACCATGTCTAAAGTGTTTTAGTAGTCTACTTTCTTCCCATCATTATACTGATGTATTTATAGGCCACTATTACAGACAGAAACAAAGTACATTTACTTGTCTAATTTTCTTTTGGGCACACATTTCCCAGAACATTAAATCTAAACTTTAGTCCATCTTCTATCAGGTGGACAAAACAACAAAATACAAATACAAAAATCCAATACAATGTCTCCATTGTTCTTTCTTCATCAGCTGTATAATATTTAATGGAAAAAAAAAAAGAACTTTAACCTGCCTTGTCAAAGTGTTAAAAGGAAAGATAAGTGTTTTGAAGAGAAAATTCAGATGAGTCACTATCTTCTGCAAGCACACAAGAAAAGCATTCTCTAGAATACATGTCAAAAAATGGAATAAAATTAATAGATTAAAAAATTATTAAATGAAGTGAAAAAAAGTCTTTCTCCACCAGGTTAATCTCTAATTTGTCTTGTGGCAAGTAGTTTTAAATAATTAGTTCGCTCACAAATTCTCCTGTAACAAGTTTTCCTTGCAAATGAAACAAGTGATTTCTAGTACAAACATAATTCTCCCTGACTGTGAATAGATAAAAAAGTATTACATTTTGAGTTACTATAGAAAAAAGTCGATTTTCTTAGAAAGATGATTTAATAGGAAAACAATTTGGAAAGTAGCTTTACTCAAGAGTGATAGAATCAGCCATATATATTGTGAATGGGAAATTCCTGAAGATACAAGTTTTCCCTTGGAGAGGAACGAAATAGAACAATTTACATTTCCCAATCATAATGCATGCTTTCTTTTGAAGTTCATCCAAGAAACTAGGAATATAGAGTCAGTGGCATGGATTTGTTTCTCAGTTCCATCTGATTGCCTAACAGGTTTTGTCATACTCCTTGTGTTGCATTCCCTGGCTTTCCCAAATATTCATTTCCTTCACATCTATCATCTTCGACATCTACTTGTAACTTATTTGGGCGATTTTGTTTTGGTTTTTATTTGTTGGTTTGTTTTTAAACAATGCTATAGAACTTTATCATGATATTCAGGAAAGACTAGTTTTGATGCCATTTTTACATTACAGCCCAAATTTTTTATTACCTTTTGCTTGCTTGTCCATTAACTGCCAATATAACAACACAACACTAAAAGCCATAAATCAGTTACTCCTCCACAAGGCTATTAAAGTAAGTCAAGAAATTTCTGCAAAATAAAACACCAGTTTACAAAAAAGAAAAAAATATGTCTTCACTGGAGTAATCATCACAGCAGGACAGGTGTGACAGCCATATATTTGATTAGTCTATCTAAACATCCAAAGAGAATAAAACATGGAGACAGTAAAACAAGTCACCACCACTTATGTCTTTAAACTATAAAACCACATATACTTGTGTGCAAAAATTAATTATAGTATGGGAGAGATCAGATCACTCGCTAACCAAGCAAAATGACCACAAAAATAAAGCTAAGCCCTTGTTTGACTTTCAGGATCAAATACTGCTAAGACCATATAAGCTGAGGCAGAATTATTATGCATCTTCGTCATCAAAATCATGCTGCCCCAGAAAACTCAGATTTCAAGTGATTGGGCTAGCTACAGACTGTTAACAACGAGATTAACGTACAGTGGTTGGAAGCATAGCAACACCTTCAACAAGGGGGAGAGGGAGTTGAGGGGAGGAAACTATCTAGTCATTGAGAAGATTCAGTCAGAGTTGAAGGATAATGAAATAGCTAACCTAACAGGACACCTGCAAAACAGAAACAAGCATCCACACCAGGCTATTATTCCATTGCACGTACAGCCACATAAATGCTATGCTTCCATTAATGAGATCACATCTACTGGAAAAGCACATTCCCCTGTAATAAAACAGCAGTTGCAAAGGTCAAAGACTTTAAGAGAAAATATGGATTTAGCGATAAGGGATATTTTCTAAATCCATTTCACAAATATTTGTTATTTCAAAGAACAAAGCACATTATCTTGTTACAAGTGGTAGGACAGTAAAGCACAAACTGGGCTACACAGAACAACTTCTGCAGCGGAATTGGCAGTTACTTGGAAGGGGTTTAATTATAACCACATATTTTTTCAGGACCTAAGAACTGTAGGTAATGTTAAGCAGACTTCCATGCTACAGTAAAAACTGTTCACCTTCTGTTAAATGACAGCCACGTCCTCTAATTCATGCAGTCTGTCCTGCCTCTCTCTTCTATGTCCACTAATAAATACTTTCTAAATGGTGTCACAGATGCAATTTAAGGATGACACAGAGCTCAAGTATTAATGATAACTAGTGACAAAGCCAACTGCCCTTTTTTGAGGATGAGACACTAATTTACTAGCACACAATTTTGAATTAGCTATTTCACACTCTAGCTGAAACATTCCTCTGCCTAAAGGAGCAAGCATTCCTTACCCTTAAATGGGAAAGTTGATTTATGTTTTGAGTTCTAAAATTAGATAATATTACTGCAATATGACAATCTATGGACTACACTGTCCCACACATAAACAAGCACTGTTATGTCTTTCAACTGTTTTGATGCATGTAGGAGACATTTGCTGAGGAGACACTGAATGTACAACCTTTACATATTACTTCGGACTAACTCACCACAGGTCTCCTACATGTGACAGTAACATTATTAGCGTAGAATTTCTCTCAGGCTCCTGACTGAAGTTCTTTATTAGTCAGAATTATTTTTCTTTAAAAAATAGAACTGAATTTTAATTACCTTAATCTCTTTTAAAGGTATGTAAATTCCTCCTAATTAAACTTTATAAAATTCAAAGTTTCAAAATTATTTTCAAATCTTATTACTTATTTTTAAAAACAAAAGGCCAGCCAGTAATTTTCTCCATTCAAGTCTCAGTTCAGGTGTGATCAGCATTTGTTCCAACTAGTCCAACAGAGCTTCAAGATAAGCTAAGCATATGCTATGAGGGTTCATTATTAAGTATTAAATGTCTTAGTTTTTAAAAAGGCACTATGTATACAGGAAGCTTCATAGGTTCAGTTTCAACTCCCTGATATCAGGTAACAATAAACAAGGTTTCTCATGATGATTATAAGCATGACAAAAACACACCCATCCTTTTCAAATACCTCACTGTGGTTTATGTGCACTTTGATTACAGGTAAAATTTTGGTTCTTTAGAAATGAGTAGGACCACTGAATCATGCAGTTGAACCATTCATTCTTTTTAACACGAGTCTTACAAGAGTTTGATATTATTTCCTATTAAACTTTCAAACACCTGCCAAGCTGTCTCAAACTTTTCTAACTTCCTGACAACCGTTCAGTGTTTGATGGCACTATTGTCAAAGCTTCTCCAACTTACTATGCCTGAGTTCTGAACTCCTGTTGAATTACTTCCTCGGCTTAGAGAAAAAAAACAATAGTATAACCAGTTTTAATTTTGGAATTCCTACTCTACTCTCTCTCCCAACTCCCCATGAAGAGGGAGTGGGTTCAATCTGGTTTATCATACAATTTTTCCAGCCAGCAAGTATCCAAGTAGCTTAATCATTAAAGCTGCTGTTCATTTCCAATAATCACGCATATGGCTAGAAAGTCTGACAGTCACATATGGCAATTGTAATATTTTACATATCATAAAAAAGCAAGATAGAAAATTTACTGCTGTACTGTCTATATGCATCTGAATACATCTGCCATTTGACATAACAATGGCAATTTGGTAGTTGGATGTCATTTCTGGATGCTCAGTGTACTCTATATAGCTTCCTTATCAAGATGTTAAATTTATCTGTTGTAAATGTAGGATAGCAGTAAAGTTTAAATTCAGCTGTGCCACAGCTTTAAGGAGTAAGTTATTTTAGCAAACCAAATAAATACTAGGTCCATGTTTGTAAAATACAAAGCATTTCAGAGAAAACTAGACAAGTGTATCTGCACATCAGCAGCTCCACAGCACAGAAACTGCGGGTAACAAAGGGTAATGGCATGTCATTGACCCTTCCCACGAGGCAACTGATGCACAGTAACTTGTCCATGTCGGATGTGACTTACTTTATCCAATAAGTATTTTACATGCCTGTACTGCTTGGTATCTACATCCTTTAAGGAGAGGAAGCGTCAATAGCAAAGTCCCTCATGGATTTCATGAGGAATTGCAAATCCCTTTATTTGGGTATAGAATATTCTGTCTTTGGTAAGTGATTAACTTGTAGTTTTTAAGTTTAATTTCCCTGTTCCTCCTACATTCAGTATCTTGTCAGAAAGGGTCAGTTTCTTCCGAAAGTGCCCTTGCTGTCTCAGAAAACAATTTTAAATGCATGTTCTGTGGAGCATCTTAGTAATTGTCATATCTCAGGGAATGGCTTTACCCTCTCTGAAAATGTTTTCCCCTTTAAGCTTTAAGAACTATTTATTTATTAGTAATTAATAATGTTTTGCCTCTGGCTAGTTCTGTTGTTGGACAACAGCAATTTGAGACTGTCCCTACTATTCACTTGCATTGAGCTCTAATGTTGCTCTTTGCATTATCTGAGGAACTAAACACTTAGCTTTAGCTCATAGAAGGTTTAAATCCATCACTCATCATGCAGTCTAAAAGCAGTTATTTAAATAAATACTTGAAACAGTGAAGGAACTCATGAAAGGACACAAAGGCAGCTCCAATGCTGTAAGGGACAGGAGAGAATGCCTTAAGTAGTTTCTGAAGCATTTCCCCTTTCTGACCAGTGACATTTGATCTTGCTTGCTCAATGCTAGATATTTCGTGTGGGCATTTCTGTAGTCATAGTCACTGCACCAGTGAGAATAAATATACAATTGAGTGTCATTAATATGCTGATTTGTAAACAACTAAGGCATATATCGATCCACTGTCTGGCTCAGCCTGCGGATTAGAAAAAGCACTTCATTACCAAGAATTTTTTTTTAGTAAATGGTGCGTACACAAACAAAAATTGAATGGTTTGATTAAATTCATTTGACTGTAATTCTTCAGAGGTGAAGAAAAAGACTCTTTGTTCATTTGAAAACCTAGGGATAAGTGTGCTAGCATTTAGAATAAAGTGCTTCCCTAGGATCACAATAGAAGTTGCCAGAGGCAGTAAGAAAACAGTAACTCAACACACCAAGGATAAAACTACACAAATCTCCAAGTCCAAGACACTAGCAGAAATGGTTTAACTAGTTCTGCTACAAAAGGCTCATTTGCAAAAACTTTGAGCACAAAATGATACACAAATTGGTTTTGAAACTCATTACTACTGGTTGCTAGGAAACATGATATTAATGCTACCTTATAAACTTCTGCTTTTCCTCAAGGTGCATAAATCATTGTAAAATCGCTTTATCTTATTCTCCAGAAATATGGAAAGCCAGTCTTCACACTTTTTAACAGGAATCTTTCCATTACAGGGCTATGCACTTTGTTTTAATACAAGCAACACACCCATCAGAACATTTCTGCCTATTGGTGCAAAACCAGATGAACTCTCCAAAGACAGAAGCAATTCCTCAAATTCTATACCTGAAGTACACATTGACAACTTATCTACGACTGTGACCAGTTTGTACCTTAGCCCTTCCTAAGAGCTTCTGGCACATCCCAGTAGATCTAAAAGGAAGCAAAACAACTTTTCTATAACACCCGAATCAATTTTCATGGAAGCTATTTGTTTATGCAGAAATCCAAATAATTTTGAAAAACAGGCCAATGGGATGAATGCTACCAACACAGAGTGCACGGTTTGCTGTAACCTGCATCAACTTGCAGCATAAACTGCCACTATTACCTTAGGCACCTGGCTTGAGTGACTCTTACTTCAAACACGGTAGAAATGTTTGTCCCCACTAAACATTCCAGTCTCCAAAGAGATAAAAACTACATGGACCATTTTCTTAGACCTCCCAAGAAAATCTCACCTCAAAAAGGTAAGCAATTGAATTTATATTGCTATTAGCATTTGGATCACAAAGACACATTTTCCTGAGCAGGGGATAGAGAATCTTTATCAAGAACACAGACTGCACAGCCAGAGAAGAGACTGGCTCAGTCACACCATAAACAGTCTAAGGACAGGAGACCTATAGTACATTGGTACCAAAACCCATCACCCTACTGGTTATCTAGAAGAGGAGCTCTGTCAAGCGCTGACTATTCTGAAACATGAAGTTAACAGGACTGACTGTTTTGTTTTCTTTCCTCACTGTAGTCATACATGGAACTGAAGTCAGTTTTTACACAATGGAAGTCTCCCTTTATCTATCCAAAGAAATATTCTGTAATGAAGGAAAATGCGTAAAACTACTCTCAATATAGTACTAGAATGGAGAAGAAACACCATTACAGACCCCTAAAAACTGTCTCTGACCTCCAAAGAGGTGATGCGTACAATGTTCGCTAGACCAGTCTTTTTGCAACCTTGTATTTGGGTGCTCAAGGGGAATGGGGCAGAGACATGATACCTAACCAAATGCCATGAAAAAAGTGTTATCTGATCTCTTCAGACAGAGAAGGCAAACTTTGTGACTGAGGTAGAAATGTTCAGACAGACCTTTTGAACAAGTAGTAGAAGTGTTACAGTAAATATAACTGCTACACATATTTTCAGATTAGGATATTCATAGGGACAATTTAACAGAAAAATATATTTGATATACGTTTGAAAGACTATTAACCATAATTTTTTGCTCTAGACAAACAGCCCAGAGTATCAAGACATGGCTCGATTCAAGCGATTTTGAGTTAAAAACCTCTTTTGAATGAGGCACATAAAAGGCTTGACCTCAATTTTCCATTTCACAAGGCAGGTTACTTTTCAGAACATCAAATAGCCAACCAAAATACAGGTCTGTTTGGCCATGGTGTGTTTAGCAAATGAAATCCAACAAGCTCAGTTACAAGTTAGTAAACTCAAACCATTTAATTCTAAAATCCTAAACCATGCTGGACATGCACGAATTTCAAAATTGCAGAAGATCAGGAACCCTCTCTGACCCTTGGCCACTTGCAAGATGAAAGGAGTTACAGAAAGCACCTACTGAAAAGTATAAAATCTGAACACCGTTTTCCTTAGTAAGCATGTCATTGTCTCTCCTGCCTCACTGACAGCAGTAAATTTAAAGTGCTCTGGCCAATATGTTGAGAACACATGTTGAACACTTGAGAAGGTGGAGGAAAAAAAAAATGTGATTCCACGCTCTAAAGACATTTTAAATCATTACTGAAACAAGACAGCGTTAGTGCCAATATAATCATTAATGAAGTGGTCAGCTGACTTAGAGAACGGATTTTAGAATACTGAAAGGATTCAGAGAAAAAAAATTACTATAATTAGTTCTAGGGGCAGATTAGGGAGTGGAAGGGAGCAGACACTAGTTTGAGCCCTACTGTTCACTAACTGTGTTGGTCATTTGTGGGTTTTGGCAAAAACCAAGAAGCCCACAGAATTTCAAGTAAATTTGAATTAGTGGGTCAGCAAGCAGAACTAGAAGTGTGTGTATCTAGAAAATGTCTCAGAGAGCTCTGAGCTTGTAGATAGAGCAGAACAGAGTCATTACCTCCAACTAGCTAAATACTACATAACCACAACATTGCAAAAGCATGCAGGAAAGTCAACAATAGGCAGGAATTCACATTTTCTAGTGACAACAGATTTCTCAACTTGCATAATTCTAAATAAGCAAAGAATTCATTTTTCATTATTGACTGTTCTTTGGGCAGAAGAAACCAGACCTACCTGCAACTTGATTAGACTTTCTTTAAAAGAAAATCAGGAACTAGAAAAAAAAATCTTATGACAACTTTCTAACTTTCACTTTGCCCAATATTTGCTTGGTAATTAACTTTGTAATAGGAGTTAAATCTATTTCCACTGTTTTACAACAATAAATGCTTAGACCTGTCAGGTTGCTGTCACATTTCTATTTATAGCATTCAGAGTGATAGCAGCCACTTCCTATTTACATTTATTGTAAAAAGTAATTGGATAGAACTAGTAGTAAGTTGTAATAATTTTGACAGGGTCTGTCCATTAAACCTACTGCTGTAGCCAACAGTGTCTTCCCGATTTCATTAGATCCACATTAAAGAAGTTGACAAGTTGTCAACATGTTAGACATAGGGAAATGCCATGTTTTATTCATTTACTGGCATAACCACCCCAAAGTATCTTTACCCACATTTTTTGTTTAGTCATTCTATTACAACTATTAAGTTCAGCTGAGTAACCTGCTGACATTAGAGCTTAATAAATGGTATTTTTTTCCTCTCCCTATATGCATGAAAAATTACACACCATCAGTGTATCTTGAGCAGAGTGTGGTTGGTCATAGAAAACACGTATGTTTAGGATATGGATACTGAAAATTGTACTCTGATACTAAAAATAATACTCTTCCATTGGGAAGAAGATTATCGGAAACAATACTGAGGATCACTGCAACAAAAGACAAAAACAGATTAAAAGGAGAGGCAGTAGGTTAGCATAATTGAACAATTCTTTCCCATCACTAACTCTTACATGGAATTATTTATTCTACAGCACAAAGAATAACCAACAAATTTGAATGTAGTACAGCCGAAGACCAATACAGAATAGTGCTTACTACAATCCACACAGGAAAGATTTTAAACACAAAAATAGCACATACCTTTTAACACAACTGAAAGGAACTATTTTGCCCTCCCATTTTGTCTTGCATCATCTCAGATTTAAAGAAATCAGAAAAAGTGATAAGAAATGCAAACCAGGATTTGTCAAGTACAATTGCCACAGCCCCCACTTTCTCCTGAAAAAAAAACACCTGTGCAGCTCAAGTCCCTGTAGACTATCTCAGAGCTGTAAGCCTGTGGTATTTTGTTGAAGATTTACTGACTTTTCTCAGCTGTCTGTTCCATTAGCTGTGACATAATTTATCCCGGGAAGATTTTCACCTCACAAGGATTTTCTTTCTGAAGATGTTCTCATAAATCTGCTTAGTAGCTGAAATGACTGTGGTTAGTGGTTACACTGATGAACAAGAGGAAAACAGGACAGGATTAAGGCTTATTGGCCAGTTTGAAGGTTGTTTTCTCTGCTTTCATACAAAAATTACTTTTTTTTTTTTGGTCAAAACGTCAACAGAAATTAAGTTTGAAACTGTCCAAGCATTGACTACCCAAACAAACAAGAGACTACTCAAAATCTAAATTTTAGTCAGTTTCTGCCATTCTCCTCTCTGAGATTATACAAGACATTGTAAATTCTAACAATTGGGGGGGGAGGGGATAGTTTTTTCTTTTACATTACAGGCCAAGAAAACCTACAATGATGGATCACAAAGTATGCACCCCACCTCACAGAGGAGCAAACAAGTACAAAGTGATGAGTTGCTGTCTCATGTCTGATATTGCACTGCAGCACCATTTATAAGTTAAAGTCTTAGAACTGTTTTCTTGGTTAAAGATGTGTATTTTCCACAGCAAGGTGGGAAGCAGGCATGCTCTCATCATCTCCACTAGAAAAGCTGCCTTAACTAGGTAACCCTACATATTGAGTATTCAAAGGGTTGCATTTGTTTAGCATCATAACAGGCTGTGTTTGATATGCTGCACCTCTGTCAACTTGATTAAAGCACCTTTGTACTATTGGAATTCTACTGGCTCTGCAGACAGCGGTTCTTAGAATCATGTTTCTGGAGTTACACAATCAAGGATAGTCAGACCATATGACATTTTTAATCAAAACAGCCCTAATGTTGCATAAGGAATAGTCCCGGCCAACTGCTCACAATAAGCTCTAGGTTGCAAGATATTCACAGACACTTACTTAGCAATTTCAAGGTAATAAATTAATTCAAGGGAAAAAAATGCAGTGGAATCCTTAAACAAGACAAACAGGGGAAAAAAAAAAAAAAGAGGTATTCATTAGTGATTATTTATCCATTCTTTCTATAAATGACTTCAACAAATTTTAATTTCTTATGTCTAGAGAAAATACAGTCAATTTATTTTGCATTTCTTGGGCCTGTTTCCCAGCTTATGGTAAGCAGCTTATTCTCCAAGTTCAGCAGAGCTATTATGATTTTACACTAACTGTCTGATCCTCTTTTATTATTATTCAAAGATTTGTTTCATACCTTACATGGTGATTTTTTTTTTTAACGTTTGCTGTTTAAGAACAACCTACAGTAAGCACAAAGCTTGAACTTTTTAACTCACCTTTGGACTTTTAACTTATTTGCAAGTCAAACTTAAGTCTCCAAGAAAAAAAAAAAAGAGCATTTGTCCCTGAGCCTTTCATTGTCAACGACAGCAAGGGAACTATGAAGGACAAAGTAAAATGAAAAAGAGAAGTAAGATTGCTACTATTGACTGAATGGAAACTGGCATCTTCATTTATTTCAGTGGCAGCAACCCAACATCTTTTCAGTTTCACTCCTTTCAGTGAAATGTGCTGGAAAGTTGCTGGAAACAGGGATAGTTGAACCATTCTTTAAAGTAGCATCATTTCAAATGGCCTTTTCCCTCCTCATGTTTCAAATACAAGGCAATTTCTGAAGCAACGGCTTGCTTTTCAGCCAACTTAAGAAGCACATTTGCTAAGGAAGAACACAGAGTATCTGAACGGAAAGGAAAATAACCACTAGCCACTCGAAACCCAACTGCATATATTCCATGTTAATTTTCAAATATTCTCTCCACTGGAAGTGGTACATTTCTGCAAGTTTATTTGCCAAAACTTTTATTCCTACTTCAAAGTGCTTCCTACTGTTACATTAGTTTTATAATACTTCTGATTCTTCTCAATTCACATAGCTGCTCACACTATACATCTCTTGTGGGATCAAAATAATTTTTTATACCCACTGGAAGATGCTTCAGTTCTAATGTCAGAGAGCAATTGAAATAACAGTATTTTTCTAACTCTGCTTATATAAAACATATTCATGTAGCAAATTACCTAGAACTGTGATATGGTTACTCCATCCAAGTAATTTTACTTGGATAAATCCCAGCTTACACTGAATAATTGCATTCGTCCCATGAAAGCACAATATATCCAATTACTACATTAAGAAAGGAAATGTAGCATCCATTAATCTACATTTATTTTGCTCCAAAGTGATGCTTATGTTCCCATCATAATCCAAATAGCATCCATGCTTGGGTGTAACCATCATCCCACATAGAAACTAGTAACCTTTCATTTAACTACACATTTTTACACAGGTATTTGTGTACATGTTTCTATAAAATCCAAAATTAAGAACACATTCACAAGACGTCTAGCCATTACAGAGCAGATTTTTCCAAACACATTGATTACTTTACATAAACTATTTTTTTCTAAAAAATCCATTTTTAATAACTATACAAAAATTCTCTATACAAATCCAAGCAATATCTTTTGCAAACAGAATTATTCTATAGGAGTTTCATAATCCTGTTCCTATAACAAAAAAAACCAACAAAAAAAAGAACATTTCAACAGAGAAAGTAATTAACACAGATTGGACAAATTTACTGTGGAAAGTACCTAGTTGCCAATGAAGATTACTACCCAGAATAATTCACTAAATTAATAAATCCCACCCTACATTAGAGAGATAGCACAAATATCTGCAAAAATTAAAAAATGTGAGGTTTTTCAAAGTTGCCAGAAATGGCTAGTAGTTTTATTATAGCTCTGTGTAGGCTCTAAGTAAGTTTTGCTCAAGCAAATCTCTAATACTATTAAATAAAAACTTTTTTTTTTTTTTTAATCTCAGACACGAGGATTTCTCACCATCATCTATTTCTCAATAAGAGATTTTTCTCTGTCTTGGTAAGTCTGAACAACTGGCTTTTCCCTTTTTTCTAGCCCTGTTTTCTTTTTAAATGATAGTAAAGGATGCATTTGCATCGCAGAAGGGTTTAAAGGACCCATCTGATATCATTATCCTGTGAGATATCGGCTATGGTTGGAGACATGGTGATCTTACAGAAAACCTCAATGGTCTAATCCATTATGGCAAGTCTATACTTCTTCCTAATACAAACTGCATTCATGTTTACACCACCAGTGAATTTAGCCAATACAGCGGACCAGAATGTACTACATTGATTCTGAGTAAAAAGGCAGTTCACCCGTTATGTAGCTCGCTTAAACAACAATACAACATTAAGCAACATATAAACTGCAAGGCATGTAGTGTCCCTATGGTTCTTTTTATGGGCAACAGTGAGGCATAAGCCTAGGTGCAATTGGTGTATTTCAGAGAAAAAGCACTTGTTTTGCAAAAGTAGTGATACAGCCTCCAGAAGTGTAGTGTAATCCCTGACAGATACTGCACAGAAGTATTCAGATACAGGAGGGGTAAAATCTAGAGGCAGCATAACTTCACATTTCAACCAGTAGCAGAATTATAACAAAAACTACACAACCACTGCTTCACCTACCCTTTAAAACAACTACCACAACAAGGTACCGGCCTTGGGTCACATGGACACACATTGTAGTCCTTGGATCCTTTAACAATAAGTAGTAAAATAGTAATACTGGAAACTAGAGGTAGAATGTAATCATTAACACATGATGAAGAGCAAAAAAAAAGTAATTCTCAGAAAATTGGAGAAAATATAAGCCTCTCATGTGGAGGCAGCAAATAACAGCAATCCATATTGGGCATTCTCACATTGGGAAGGAACAGTTACTAGCAGATAAGGTCATTATGAAAATCATGGGTGATGAGTTTTCCACCTCTCCGAAGTTTCTCTGCTCCTGTTTTAAAGCTTATGTTGAAATTCAAGTTCTTAAGAAACTTTAGATGAGATTGGCATCCTCAAATGACATCCTTTATATGAAAATGTTATAATTACACTGTAATAATCCCCACAGAGTGCCCGAGAGGCACATCCACTTTGTTAGTATCTGGTTTTGGTTTTTTCTTCAGTAACTTTGCCAGCAGGATGCCTAGGCACAAATGTAGTTACCCCAATCACACAGTGGATATGCTCTAAGTTCTGACTGTACAGGCACAACAGCAAAACTTTGTAATGCAGGCTTAGCCTAGATTTCCCAGCTGGCAAGTTTGACCTACTGTCTTGTATCCGACAAGGAATAGTCTTAGAAACAAGACAAAAAAGGAAACATAAGTATTTATTTCTTTTCCTTTTCTCCCCTGCCCTTGTTACTCCTAAGCCATAGTTCTGAAGTACTTAAAATGAAATGCAAGAGCTTCTAATTTGAACTGCAGAGCTGCCACAGAATCACCTTCATTCTCTCCTTATTACAATTCTCTGCTTTTAAATGAATATACTAACAAACCTGATATTAGAGTCTCCCATTTCCCTTTAGGGAGGCTAGGCTGTGTTTTAATTCATTTTAATTAGCACTTCATGCCCTCAGTATATGCATACATACACAAAACATTATCAATGAGAAAACAAGCCAGTAGCAAGAGGTCTCAACTCTCCTCCCCCTCTCTCTCCCTCTCAAAGTCATCAAAACATTTATCAGTCTAGAGTTCATTATATAAGCAACCGAACAAAGCAAATCTGAATTTTGGGTGATTTTGATCAGACAGCTTTTAGGAAAAAAAAAAACCAAACACACTGTTGTTAAGATGCTGTATTTTCCTCCACACACCATCTTCTCATTCTCCTCCAAATGCAGGCATGCAACCACTAATGCTCTCCTGGATATCAAGAGGACTACAGGGCAACATATAATATCCTCTGTCCTAGTGGTTAATATTCTGAAGTGCCTCTTCATACCATAATACATTTTTAAAGTTAATGATTGCATAGGTCATAAAATACACAACCTACTCAACTCAAAGGTCAATAGATGCTTTTGTAGCCACATTTTTGCCAAATCACATGGTACATAACCATTTTGTTCAGCATGCCATGAATTGACAGCCACCCCTCTGAATCAGTCATTACAAGAAAATATGAAGATCAAAGAGATGAACCATGCTGCTGTAAAATGACCTTCAATTTACTATTACAGGCAGAGAGAGAGAATGAGTGTGCACAGGCAGATGTGTTTCTCAGAGGGAAGAGAGGTTGTTTTATCCCCTATGTCAAATTTATATTAAGCAATCCTACATTCATTGAATGACCCAGAAAATGAACATTTTTCAGACACAGTATCATGAAATACTATTGTAATGATTAACCTCAACTAGATTAAATATCTGTCACTTTTAAAAATCACCTTCTTTATATGAATGCCAGCTGCTTTCTTACCCAATCTGACAAGGATTCTAAAGAACATTTTACCCTCCCTTCAAAAGGAATTTTACTGGCAGCATCAATCTCTCTCCTGAAAAAATAAGCCATTTGCTGCATGTTTCTGTCTTTGGTTTATGAGATATTATTACCCAACTGCAGGTGCTCAGGAGGAATGGCTTGATTTCCCTTAAATTACCACTATTAAAAGGTTACTAGTGACACACAACAGATTGCTACACATAAAACAGATTTTTGTATCAGATTATTAGCTCACTGTTAGGACCATATGAGGCCACTTATCTAGGTAGCTTGTCACTTTGCTTGCATTTTCTGTTTGAAGTAACACAAAGAGGTAGCACTGTGAGTGACATCTAGGCCGGTGCCTGTAGTAATTTTCCAGTGCCTGTCAGTCTAAAGACAAAGCTTCATGAAAGTGTTTTCTTTTACAGAGCACCAGAGGAAATTTAGTGGGATTAGGAGAGAGACAGCAAACCTGTGGGAAGGTTATTGCCATTGTATTTCTTGCATACATTACATAAACAAGGCTGACATCTTCTGGCAAGCTGTAGCTTGAGTTCTTTGATGTTGCCGATTAGGTTTTGGGCTAAAACAAAGCTGCTCCTGAGAAAGCAGTGTGGCAGTATCTCAATACAGAGACACTGATTACTATAGATGCCTACCAATGACCCAAAAGCAACAGCTGCTGTAATAAGATGTCCAATGAATTTACAACAGTTAAAAATTAAAGTGATCAACAGTATTAGATGAACTCATTCCCCTTCTGAACATCTGATTGCCCCCTTCTAATAGCCACTTAGGTTTAAAAGACCTCTGAAATACCGGGTCTACAAATTTATTTCTTAAAGCAGGACTGAGGACTAGCTTACTGGCGAGACAACCAACACAAAGAACAGCTTTATTCCTACACAGAGTCTTATAAAATATTAAAGTTTTGCCTGAAAAATTCATATTGCTGGATTGGTATTTCTGAGAAATTCATTCATTTGTTTATTAAACAAATATGAACAAGAGATCCATATAGAAGGATGAGTAGACAATTTCTGCACTTGACAGCCACAGAATCACAGAACAGTTTAGGCAGGAAGGAAGCTCTGGAGATTGCCTAGTGCAAAACCCTGCTCAGACTTGAACACCTAAGTAGACAATAGTTATATGCTTAAGAGCAGCCCACTTCCCTATAAATCAATGTAATATCTGAATCCCACCAAGACTAGTGAAAATTTCCTACTTAGTATGTGCAAATTTCATTTTTTCAAATACTTAATTGTATCTTTCTGTGTGGTTTAGACCTTGGAAGTTTCAATTGGTAAATTTTCTACCTGAAGTTACACAAGTATTAATACAAATATTTTAAATCTCTTTACAGAATGTTACTGTCACTGTTTAATTCAAACAGTTCAATTCAATACTGATTTTTCCTGAAAACATCTTTTCATCAGCAAAATATAATAAAGATCCTCCAAAATGAAGCATTTAAGAAGTTGGAGTATATATATTTGTAGACTGCAATTAAACTACAATGTTAATTCTGGTTTCACTGACATATTCTTATTGGTAACTAGAATTTGCTCCTGAAAATAGATAGCATCAGCTACAAGAGGGAGAAGATCAGGGTAATAGGATATGCCTGCATGTTGTTCTTCCAAAGTTGGATAGAGCAGCATTTTCTTTAGAGCAAGGTTTCCAATACTAAAGGACAACTGTTTCATTACATTTATCCAATTATTCCAATGGTGATAGCAGATGATTTTATTTAATTACATTACTTAATAATTTAAAGGCATATATTAATCAAATTCAAAGGCATGGAAGGTTCACAACTTTGGGAGAAAGCATATGAACTTTTTCTTTACTTCTGTTTGCAATGACAGAATGCTGGTTTTGAGTAAACTATGGGACAGAAAAGCAAATCCTAGTTTATGTGAGTAATTATGCCATTTACATCTGGAAAAATTTTCTCCAAAAAAATATTGCAAGATCAGTGATGTAAACAATTCACTGGCAAAATGCAGGGCAAACAATAGTGGTGAAATCTTTCTAAACTGTATTACTACATTAGGCTCTCATCTATTCTGAGTTCAACTGCCAACAGCATCAATACAAAAGGACACAATAGTTTCATTCTGGTTTCTGACACACACAGAGCAATGAAATGATTTGATAAAAAAATTGAGTTTACAATGAAAAAAGGTCTCAGAATAAAATGTGACAGAATAGTAATCTTACCCAAAAGGCTGTTCACCTTAAACAGTTCTGTTTGAAAAGCCAATCTGAATTCAAGACCCCACTGTGCAATAGCAGGTCTTCTATGGAGGCATATACATAAAACATTTGCTGCCACTATGATTTAAAACATGTTGGAATAGCAGAAAAATACACAGCACAGTCATATCTAGTATCTGGTCTTACACAGCTTTGTCATTGCAGTGCATATAATTTCTTCTCAAGAACAACCTGGCCTAAAGACCAGATAAAATAGGGGAAAAAACTCCCCACTGGATCAAGGTACACGCCGTCAATAAGTAGTGCAGCAGTATTCCCTCAATATTGGCTTTTATCATAGGATAATTCCACTCTCTTTTTTACAAGATAGACAGTAAAGTATCTCAGAAAATTAAGAAGAAAATGTAAAGCTTTTTCCCTTCTGCGCTCAAAAATCACCTGACAGAGGCATGATCGTGGCTTTTATGGTAGTCAAGCAGTATGAAAAACTATGCCAAAAAGCAGTATGAAAAAACTACCCCAAATTGTTAGCTTAGTGTGTAATTGAATATGGCAGCATAGTCGTTCAGGCTAACTTGGTAGCATGAGAAAAAAAGAAATCTTTCTGAAAACTATGCTATTTAAACTATAGCCTTAATCAACAGTAGTTGTCAACCCACTACCTTTCTCCATGGTAAAACTCAATTTAGATTCAAGCACTAAAATCTTATGTGCTTTTGAAATACTTTTGCCCCGTTTCAGAGCTGGAAATGTGGCAGAATGAACATCTTGTCAGCTGCAAGACTTATCATTTAGTCAGATAAAAGAGGAATAGATTTCCATCAACACTTATAAGAAACATGAAATTTTGAAACATTGGGACGTCTTGCATACTTGCACTACTGTTAAAGAATTAGAAATCTATACAAAACTGATAAATATCAGCTTCTCCTTTAGAAACAAGATTCAAACAGCAAACAATCCTCAGTAAGCAAAAGACATACAAGAACAAGAGGAACAAGAACATTAAACAGTTCATAAAAGCAAAGTCATGTCTTTCAAGAACATTAGCAGTGTGATAAGGGCCAGCTAAGAGGTAAAAGCACTTCACTTTACCTTGATTTTTAACCAGTAGTCTTGCCAGTAGCATATAGAAACCAACTATAATGGGGTAGGATTATAACAGGCTGCACATCAGGCACAAGCAGACATCTTTGGAAAACAGAAAAAGCGTCTCCAAAAATCCAGAAAAGGAACTTATTACACCCTTTAGTTTGGTTCCTGCTAGTGCTGACTGATCACTTGTTCCCATTAAGAAGCAATTGGAAACTGATGGGGTTTCCATCAACATCATGGTATTCCTCATGTCCCTCACTGCTGTTTCAAAATTGAATTGTCACTATCTCAAAGAGCTTACATTATTTTGAACATCCTCTGAAAAATCTATAACCAGGAATATTTCCTCATGGTCAGTCTAAAACGTTCCTTTCCTTAATTTCTGAATTTTGCTTTAACATCTCTTAGCATTTATCACTGTCCATCCTTTAGATATCTCTAGCCACAGAACAACTAAGAATTAACTTTTGATCCGTTAAAAAAAAAAACCTAACCAACACTACGTAGGTATCAGTTGTTTTTTTTTTTGTTTGGGGTGGGGGTTTTACCCCCCACACACACACTTTAGTTACTAAGGAACTCTAAAAGCATTTATTATTGCATATCAACCAGCTTGTAACTTGTGTCTCAAAGAGTTCATATAGCAGAGGTCTCAGTGGATGCAGTCAGTCTTTTTAGGCACTTAGAAAATTGGAAACGATTATTAATTCGGCAAAAGCCATGTCTTCCAGGACTCTAAATGGGACTATAAGAATCAGGCTACACAGAATAAAAATTAATCTTTTTACAACAGCATTTTTTTGCAAGCAGCATAAGCATCTAATGGCAGCATTTCCAAAAATAGAGTAATTCAGAACTGCATGGAAAAGATTTTTCAGGAGATTAGTAATTGGATGCAGAGTGTTAGATCATGAATGATTCAAACATAATCCAGCTCAGTGCTGACCTTTAGTTGTTACTATTAGAAAGCCTAAGAAAATAAGCTGATGATCTCATTCCAGTCTTTAGGAAGAAGGTATCAATTTCACAAAACTACAGACACACTTAGAATTAATTGTCACTCTCGTTGTCAATCACCACAAGGAGTTCATGGATTATGTGATGCATCAGTCTACTCAAAGACACTGTCTAGACTCTTTAAAAAGGTACATTTTTCTACCTTAAAACAACTACTACATATAAACCGTCCTCAGATACGGAGACAGCAAGGCCAGATACTTCAGTATTTCTGTTAAAGTTAAGCCAAGGCAGGGCCTTTTCACCATGTGAACACACTAATTTGACTCTTCTGTAAGTTGCATTGTGGGGTTTTTTGTAGGTTTTTTTTTTGTGGGGTTGGTTTTGTTTTTTTAAGAGGCCAAGGGAAATCAAAGGAAGTCATTTGACAAACATATACCACTATTCCTATTTCCAGCCATAGAAAAATTCATACAGATAAAAATCAGGAAGAACAACTCCAGTATTCAAGAACCTTTTGTACCACAAAACTAATTTTATCAGTAGGACATGAAGCCATTATTTTGGAATATGGCAAATTTCCACCCATCTTATTTCTACTCTCATTCAAAACAAATCAGAAACTACAGCAACATCTTCTGCTGAAGAGTTGCAGGGGATAGACCTGCCCAGGAAGATTTTTATGTGTTGGGATTTTTTTTGGTTTTTTTAGTTATCTGACATTTAACATTCTCTGATTTCTTGCTGGACCTTGGATGGAGATGAAATGTCCTCAATGAAGAGAGAAAGCAGGGCTCTGAAGACTGAAAAATACAAATCAATAATGAAAAGTGAATATAGGCTGCTCAGAAGATTTAATACCCTATAGAACATAACCCTTCTTACATTATGGACTGGTGCAACAGAAATACACACAGGACTTCATCCAGAGCACAGAGAAATGGAGAACAGCACAGAAAGGCCACCTTATGGTAGAATTCAACTTTGCTGCTAGGGTGGCAGTCTGCAGTTGAAAAGATGGAAAAGAAGCAGGAAGGGTGCTAAAAGTCTCCATATACCTCTGATGAAGTCCACTGAGTACCACTTGGATACTACCACTGACTCTTCTAAACAGTGAATCTCTCTCCCAGTGTTAACAACAATTGTTTAAGGTGCATCATAATAATTGTTTACACATTACTTCAGTGACTGAGCACTACTCTTCCTAAATATTTATTAGCTTTCAAGTTCATAAACACTACTCATAAAAACTACATACTGCTGATGAGCTGAGTTTAGTGAAACAGCCTTCTCTCCCATCATCTAGACATACTGTCATTTCAAAATAGATGCTGCAAGAAAACTTGTTCTAAAACTGTTTATTAAGTACTAGCCCAATCAGTAAACAAGAGACCTCTTTCTCCAGACAAAATGCACTCACCAGTGTGCCCTTAATAATTACCACTCCTAAAAAGAAATCCCACACACCTTTAATCTGATTTTATACACATCACTGAAATATTAAAGATCCACTGCAAATATCATTTATGTGAAAATTTATTAAGTGTAAAATTATCCTTTATATAATCGGGACAAACTTATCTCCCAATTAAGGGGGCATCTTGCAGAAACTGACTCACAAATGCACGGTTTACAGAGCTCAATCTCCAAAAACTTAAGCTTTATAAAGACTCTGGGCTATATTCTATTTTAAGACTAAGCAATCACTGACTACAAAGCCAATTCTAAGTTACTGTAAACAATTAAGCATAGTCTATATTTCATGCAGAATTGGAAATTATTTTGTGAATATAAATGAAAACAACATGAAATAATATTTCTGCAATCAGTCACAGGGGTCTTTTGTTCTTGACCTTTGTGCCTCAATCAAAAGCAGCTGAACACTCACTAACGCTTTGCTGTTTCAGTTCTGACTCTAGGAGCTATGACAACTGCTTGTACTCATTTATCCTTAAACTGGATACACCGCCAAAGAAAGAAGTCTGACTGATTACAAATTTAGGTTAACACATTAGTACCATCTGTATAAATAGGTCGCATGTCTGCTTTTAACGATCAGAAGAAAATATCACTCTACTTCAAAGATACATCACATAATTATCTACATTTCTGGCTTCTATCTATAAACTAATAATTTTAGTTTAAAAATAGGCTAATTATTTATTTTAAGCAATTAGGTTTTGTTACTGGAAATGTTATTCAACATGGGAAAAATTAGTTTCTTTGTACTAAATTTTGCACCCCTTTGACAGGAGGCTTCTTTTTGTGTTGATTTTTGTAAAAGTACATGGAGGTGGGCTGTTTTCGGGAGGTTTTGTTACTCCTGTACTTAATAGCAATTTTGAAACATTCCCATCTAAAGAGGTAGGATACAATGAATTGTGATTTGAAAGGTTAAAGAACAGATGTTCTAACTATTCATTTCTGATGCTACTCCATTTTTGGTTTTCACTTTCAGCTGTAACTTTGAAATTAGGCCTAATTACAATAAAGGGGGGGAATAGCTGTTCCCACTTTAAAATTTCCTTGGTATTGATAATGTTCTCATTACTACTAAAATAAAGCACACAAATTTCAGTATTTTCCCTTTTCCCATCACTTGATATATCCAATAGTCCCCTAAACAACCTTCCTCTGTCCATTCAGAAGGCTCTTCAATTCACTACCTCTTGTGGACCACGGGGACATTTTCCATTGCTCCTAATTCCAGGACATCTGTTCCAAATACTCCCAACATTTAATGCTTTGTGAAGCACTTCTGCTTGCTGTAAAGTTCCAGGTTCCATATTTGTATTTAAAGTTAATTTCAGCTCATTTAATATGGAGAGCATTCCCCATTGTGACACATCCCTGCATGTATGTTTGCAACCTCTGTTAAGAGCAGTAGAATTCAATAACTTTAAAACAAGAAGAAACTATATCACAAAACACAGTCACACATCTCAAACAAAGTTTCAATGTTTGGTTATTTTCTTTCACTAAAATGGCAGAAGGTAGAACTGGGACTCTCTTGAACTGTAAAATATCAAACAAATCTCGAATTCTTCCACACCTACAGACTGTGCCAACACAAATCATAGTTCAGATCCTCACTCATTTCAGTGCACACAGGATCAATGCAAATCAAACCCTTTTTAAAAGTATTTGCTTATTACGCAAGTTTGTGTGTATGCGTCAGTAGGATTCAGAACTTCTGTGTTCCTAGTACAAGACTATAAATTTCTTTAAAAAATGAACAGTCAATGAAAAATACAGCTAAGAAAAGAAAAAAGTTAAGACAGTGACTTTTAAACACCTTTTCAACCTTCAGTTAATATGGATTTACAAGTGCTCATATTATTACATGTGTATAATTTCGCAAGGATGGCCAATATTTACTAGCCCCTGGGAAAAACCACACACACAAAAAGATTAAAAAAAAAACCTCCAGCAAATTACTAATTGCTTTTAGTAGGCCCAGTTCAGATTACTGCTGAAATCAGCCAAGTCTGAAGAGGCCATACTTGCACTGGAGTAACCGCAGTTCGAGTTTGTGGAGCCATAAACTCAAGTCTTGTGTGCCAGCATTAAACCTCAGCTGCTTTGGAGTGGAAACATGCTGCAGTCTGCCATTCTAGTTAGTACTGTCCTGAAGGAGGTGAGAGGCTGGGATAAACAAACTATTCAGGCACCCAAATTAAATTCTTAGTTAAAATATGAGTTAAAACCCTTTGCTAGAAGCACATGAAAAAGCATCACTCAGCCCGAGACTTCTCAAGCATATCATGTTACTTTCCACAGTTTCCTTGCGATAGCTGTACTCCATTTAAAGTCCATTCATACATAATTTATACCCACATCAAATTGCTTGACCTCTCTTGTAAATATAGATAGGTGAATACACTATAATAAAGTTGATGCAGAAGCTGTGGGATTGTATATATTTACACACACATTTTCCAACAAGATGTCCAATAATTTCTTTTACGGGCAGGAACCTAAGACATTCATATCACTTGTATACTACGCATACACATTATGCAATTGATACGTATGCATGTATGTATATAAAAGCAGCTTGAAGAAAAGTACAGAGCAATGAAGGGCAGAGTAGAGGCATTTAATCTTTGTATCATTTTTGAGAAAGTGATAAGAGATGCTTAGACCACATAGCTCCTTGTCAAAAATCCATTCAAAACTCTCTAAAGCACATGTTTGTAAAGCAGTGAAGCACGTTTATGGCATGTTCACTACCTACCTCAGCTTAGTTTTTGTCTCATTGACTTAATTTGTAGAACAATCACTAATGTAATAATAGCTGTAAGACTGATGGACATACATCCATGTCATTTTGTAGAGCTGTAAATTGTAAAGTGCTTGTTATATTTCAGTTTTTTCTTCTCTACACTTTACCATACATAACATAGCTATTTTATCCTGTTATCAGTCATCTTTGCCCTCTTCCAAAACAATCTGAACATTATTCCTGCCCCCCCCACACCCGCTTAAAGCAAATTGTTTGCAGACTTATCTTCATTTATCCTGTCTTTGCCCTAAATAAAACAAAATTAATAGGATTACATCTTTCTAATAGCTTGAGGTTTATATAATTTTCAATGCTTAAGAGCAACAACTCGGAACTGCATCTTACACCTGGTCCATCTTCCCCCTTTGCTCTTAGCAAGAGCCCCCCCTGCTGCTACAACCTGCTCCTACAGCCCCCAGGGAAGGTTACAGGACAGTTAAACAACAGCTGGCCCAAGCCAGAAAACTAGAAATAAAAAATAAATTTGGGTTCATGTGTCAGAGAACCTAGCATTTTCACCAACGACTTACTGTAATCCAGAACTGTCGCATATCCACAGCATTCACCCACCACCTGCATACCACTGACCATCTTCAGCTTTTCTTTTTAGATGCACACAGTCTCCAGTGCAATTACTCGTCATCAGGGGGATTTCAAGAAACTCAGGAACACTTTCTCCAGCAATCACTTGAACGTGAGTAACCTGGATTCTCAATCACAGGCTACAAAGATCATATAGATGATCTTGGTCAACACTGTGCCCTGAAGGCTACTGCAGTAAGGCTTCAGCTCAGCATCAAGATAAACTCACCCGAGATACTACACGTTATTTCAAAAAATCTGTTTATATCAACAGTGAGATAACACTTAGTTAGCAACACCAAAAAAATCCACACTTAGATCCTGAAAATAAGCAATGAGATTGTCTAACAGTTCTTTTGCTGTCCCAATCCTGACCCAGCATAATGCTTATCTTCCAGAAACAGAAGAGTAACATTTCAAATTACACCCATACTTTTCTTCAGATTAAATTGCTTTATATTCTGTACAGCAGGTAAAATTACACAGGACTTGAAATAAGATCACCGATTGCAGAAACTGTACTGCGGCAATACTGGTGCTAGGAGAGGCTCACCTCCCCCCCAAAATACAGTATGTCACTACACAGATGCATAGAATATTTTGTATCCACACAAGTCTTCCCTAAAATGTTATCAGATACATTTCAAGCATTATAGTATGAGATTCTATTTAAATATGAATAATCCAGTACATTACTAATTGTTTAAACTGTGACTGAATTTCAATCACAATTGAATCTGACAGTTTTCAGTCCTTAATTTTCCCACTAATATTTCCACAGAGAAATTTAATTTATGCTGGAATCTACTACATCTTTCCCAAAGGCAAACAGAAAATAGGTTTCAACAAACTTGGAACTGCAGTAAAGAAAAATACTGCAAATAGTTTAAGCAACTACAGATTGCCTTTGGGATTTCTATACAAGTGTTCCTGCTTGGACCATTCAGGGAAGTATGTTAATTCTAGACTGCTGGAAAAAGGTGCCAATTAAAATGCCTACCATCCCTCCTTACAGTCACTAGGTTTCTTATGTTTTGTGGCTGTTTTCTTAACTGCAGCACAAGGAAGAGTTGGCATCCTTAATTTATAAGCTGCAAGCAAACTTTGAGGAAATGATTTACCACTGCCAATATTGGCTGCTCAATTTGCCCTTTTCATATCTGCTTCCTTCTTCAACACCTTTCCCCACACAGGAAAAAAATTACTTAAGTACTCTTCAGAGAAGAGAGGCCAAATCACAAACACTTAATGGAAGGAAATTTGAACAACTTAAACTGCTCTTTGCAAATTCTGTAAGTGCTAGTTTGTGCAATGCAGTACATTCAACACTCCACCTTTTTTGTAGGCCACAGGAAAACACTGCATTTATCCCTCCACAGTTGAAGCCCACCTCCTTTAAAGGTGGAGGAGTTTGGCTATCTCTGCCAACATCTTTAGGAGGGACAGGCTCTGAAGCATTATTTTTAAGAAAACAGACAGTTATATTCATGGCACACATTGTTTTGCCTTTGCATTTTATTGTCAAGATTTCTGTTCCTGTCTCTAATGATAAATTCAAAGTGTGTATTAAATTTATTTAAGAGGGATATATAACTAAGAGTGTCAGCTTCAGCCCCACAAAGCCAACAAAAGTTTTATCTCACAAAAGAAAATAAGAACCCAAGGAGACATCAGTATTTCCTTCTCTCCTGGGTACAGATCCCTTTACCCAGGTTTGGCACACACAGTTGCATTAAGAGAACAAGGTGGAGCCATTCTGTCAGTGGAGCAAAGAAAAGAACTGCAACTGAGTGGCTTTCTTCCAAGAGCAATTCTCTGGTTCACAAAAGGCCTGTCTGACACCTTACTTTGCTAACACCATCTGGGAAACTATATTCAGGCATCTTTACTTTCTCCCAACAGTACAGCAGCATGCTGATCTCTAGTAAGAAATCCAAAGACCTGATCTCTGCTACAAATTCTGTGATGTACGCTGCCCTGATTAAATAAAAATAATAAAACCCCACCAAGCACAAGCACAGCTTCAAGACACAGTTACATGAAGCTCTCCTACTCCTAGCATTAAAGAAATAGAAAAATGAACTCAGCAATTCTTAAAAGCAAGAAATAAAGATCTTGCAATAGCACACTGCATCTCACATTTTTTTGGTAATGACAGTCCCACCGTTTTCTAAAGGAGGCTAAGGTTGGGGAACCTGGAGGTATTCCTTCAAAGCAGCATCATGTTTTTGGCCAACTGATCAATAGTTTTCTGCTCCAACGCGCAGGACTAACACTGATCCAGTTTCCTTTAGAAGTTATGGAGACCAGCAGCTAGCTTGCTGCTGGCTCCTCTTACAGACACTTCTCTAAAGAGTCTCAGCTCCCAGGCCCTGGCCCTCCTGACTGTATTCAAGATATTCCCAGATCCAATCTCATGCACCCTGTGATCCATGCATATGAGCAAATGAACCAAGTGGCCTTGCTCAAAACCTGCTGCATTTGCTTAACCTCAACAGGATTTCCCAAAGGAACCTTCCTTTGTGTCATCTCTGCTCTCCTTCATTCCTGCACTTCCACTGCTGGTTTCTGTTCAAGGCTTAGTACAGACTATTCAAAAACGCAGGGAAAGAAGGAATTCAAGAAGTATTTCAACAATTAAGCATTCTTCTAGAGTAGTGCCAAACCACATAATTCACAGAATATAGAACATTTCCATAATTTTAAATCAAAAAGCCCCAGCCACCAATGGAGAACCTTAAGACTGTTATAAAGCATTTACCAGTTTAATGAATAAAATGACCAAGGTTTCTCTCAAAGGAAGAAAAACAAGTGTGGGTGGGAGATAATAGCCACAGTGCCCAGTGTCACATTTTATTTCTTGAAGAATGAGTAACGGGGATGTTTTGCTAGGTATTTATCAAAGTAAAGCCTGTAGTGGCCTGCAAGGATAAAGGGTCATATTTATCAAATGCCGACTGGTCAGTAACTCATTCTGACTTTTAAAAACTGAACTCAGGGACACAGGGCAAAAGGAGGATTTGAGACCTGTAGCTATGCTGTCTCTAACAAGTGTGAAATTTATTTTGATGGCTGTAAAGAAAAAAACATATTCTTCAGCATATACATTTATATATGCTTAGGTTTCTTATGCAGGGGGATTTTAAGTGACTTTGCAAAAGAACATCTGTTTTGCAAAGACAGTAAATGAGCAAGAGTCAGAGGCCATAAACAGTAGAAGAGGAGTAACTGGCAAACAATAAAGGTTCAGTTCATGCACTCGTGTATGCAGCCCCAGTCTAGTCAACACAAGCTGAATGAACAATTTGAAAGTAGAATTCAGCAAAACTTCAGAAAAATATGTATGGCTTACATTAAGTGACGAAGTTCATATGCAGTAAATTTTAGAAGAATTAAAATAATAGGATGTTGAAGGGGAAGCAAGAGTCCATAGATATGATAAAAGATTATTTTTTTCTATTCTTAAAACACAGGAAAACATCTCTTTAAAAAAATTTTCTTTAAGACTTAAAAATTGCACAAAATATTAACCATTCTAAAACTGCACAATGACAAACCTGATAACAAAAATAACTTGGGGCAGACAATCTGGTGATATATATTAACACATTTCAGTTGATCTCTGTTGAGATTACTCTGTTTAAGAATTTGGTTCATATTTAACTATCCTCACACGTCTATTTGAAGCCCAAGTTAACACTTCAGTACAAATTCTTCTACCTTTCAATGTTTTTTTTATGAGGAACTAAGACCTTAATAAGGCTATTAATTTTATTGTACCAGCTGGAAAGTCATTTGGCTGCTATGCATTTTTCTATGCAGATACATACATACATATGCCTATAAGTATGCATATATATATATTTACATTTACACTATGAAAATTTAAATATACATTTACAGATATATATTTATGTACACAACAAAACCCCATAGCTATGTTAGATTTGTGTCAATGTATTTTAACAGGGTCAAATGATGTTCAGCCCATTCTGGATTTTACTGCTATGTAAGATAAACGTGCTATAAGAAGGTTGACATTTTTCTCCAGAAGCAGGATAAAGTTTCCCAGATGTCATCATTCCTTGAATAGAATTTTTGTATCTCTTGTAATAACAGATATCCATGTTTAGAAGAAAAAAATAAGCCAGATCAAGGCATACCCATAGGCTTCAAAATAGCATGTCATACATAGATACCTGACAGCTTGCCAATAAAATGCTGTAGTCATACCAAACAGTATTAAAAGGAGATTCCTGTATGAAACTACCAGAGAGGCTCAAGCAGTAGTTACATGCACATTTCAGTTTGTTTGCTATAGGAAGAATCAACAGTACTATTTTTGTTGCTTCAATACAAATATGAAAATATTAAGTACTCATTCTTTAAAGAAGTATTCTCGCATGATACCTGGAGCCTCCTGAAAACTGTTGGATACAATCAAGTTCCATGAAATACACTGTTGATAAACCTTACAGATCAGATAAGACCAGAATTTTACATCAATCTCAGTTTTCCATCTTAATATATTATCTTTGTTGTGACAGGTGATTATACAGAACAGGACAGCTGGATAAATTTCAGTCTTGCAAAACAGAGATCACTTAATTAAATATAATCAGTACAACTAAACATTTTTTAAGCTTCCACTCAACAGAAAAGAGTAAATTTCCCCTCACAAAAAGAGTAGCTTGAGGGCATTTAGAGGATTTCTTGGACTTGGGGGACAGGGCCAGGGGGAAATCGCTTGTTTAAGTTTTGTGGAGCTCCTCATCTGGATCACTGGCCATTAAAAACTGACAGAAGTGTGAATTGAACAGCTCTCATCTTTCCTTTTTTGGCTTCTCTAGAGACAGGCAGTAGTACTTCCTACTGCTAAAGGGGAAAAAAAATACAGCCTGGTATATCTGAAAATACAGATTGCTAAATGTGAAAAAATAATTTAATACTTCGAAGAATAACACTTTTTTCTACCTTTAATAATGCCTAATAAGTTTTCACCTTTTCAAAGCTTACAAATTAAACAATTTATGTTACAGCTGGAATTGTTCAAGTGTATTTCTATTCTAACCCAAAACAAGATAATATTTACATTTACTGCAAAATGTCTCAGTTTTCAATGTGTGGAGCCACATTCTCAACAATCAGATGATGAAAATGTCAACATTATTGAAAACATTTAACTGAAAGTAAGCTGTCAAATTACCTTTTTCTTCTCTGGGGATACGCACTATAACATCAGTATTTTTCTTGTTCTTATATTCAGAGTAGAAGAGACAGCCCTGGAATACACTAGGTTTAATAAGGTATAACCTTGCGATAGACATATTGCTATATTTTAGTCTTTTTCTTAATTCCTCAGATCCCTTGGTCTAAGCAAGAATTGGGCAGCCTCACAGATTTCCAAAGGGTCATTCTCAGTGGTTGAAGTGGGACCAACAGGTAACGGGTGCTGTCAGGCTGCAAAGGCACACGCAATGCAGCATGCATATATCCTAATAAGACACTTCAGCCACCAATGCTTTTTCTATACAGATAAAGGTGAAGCTGCGGTACACCTTTCTACCATGGTATGCCCACACTCCTTCAATGCAGAATATCCCTGGCGGGCAATATCTGAATTACAGGTATGCTGCAATGATTAACAGCGCGGCAGTTGCAAGAAGCTTCACTATGTTTCTACCTTTTCTATACATTTTCTCTTCATTAAAGAGAAAGCATTATTTGCAGGGACAAAGACTCATCTAACCTGAACCTATGCTTTTTATTTCAGCAAAGAAGGAAACCGGAGAAACATAGTTCGAAACTATACCCGTTCTAAGCTTTTATTAACTACCAGGCACGTACTAGCAGAAAGAAACAAAAATTACAATCTTTAAAATAGCACTTTCAGTAGCAAAAGAGTGCTCCCTTCATCTAACTGGCTTTACAGAACATATTGCATTAAAATAAATTTTAAAATAAAGAGAAATCACATATATCTAGTAAGGAGCATCCAGACACAATTTCTTTCCTCAAACCAAGTATTTTATGAGACTAAATTTAACACAATCTTACCCTGCACAGAAAGCATCATGAAATGAGAAGTGCTAACATTCTCATACAAATCAGATGACATTATAGAACATGAATCTTTTTGTTACTTGTGAAAAGAACATGCTCTCGGTGCAATTGATTTCACACATAAAAGGCAACAGTTTGAAAGACCAACACTGCTATTTTTGGCCAGTTAGTAGAAACTGATTTCTAACACTGATAGCAGCTCCAACAATTAATTACAAGCTAAAGATCAAGCATGTCAAATCCTTGTGAAATCCCTAGACATGAATCAAAATGACTCCCGAGTACCTCAGAAGAGTTCAGAGGAACTATTCCCTCTTTTTCTTGGTTCATTTTTCAGTGTCTCTGAGCTGCAAAGATTATGAGCATGAATATTTTATGAAATATAAAGGTAAACAGAGCCAGGAGATTTACCTTCTCCTGAGTTTATGTACAACACACTTACCCCTTGTAAATAATTGTTAAGTTAGGTACTTGTATGTATTACAGCCAGGTGAGTAGTGGGGAAAGATACTCACAAACAAGACTCTAAAATATATTGCAAGGTAAATTGCAATTATATACATCCGTGTCTGTAATCTTCATTTTCCACAACCATGCTAAGCATTTAACAAAGGTGTCTTATGAATTTGTGTAGCAGCAGTATTGCTAGACAAACATTAAGGATAGAAAAATCAGAAATATTATGCCATACCTGAGTTCAGGCTGAAACAAGTCAGGGTAAGAGCTGAAACAGGTTTTGCTGTGAGCTAATAGCCACAAAGACATAACCCAGACATGACTGTCCCAAAGGATGATGACTATATTAAATGTACAGTCTTCACTCTTCCCAGAGGCCAAGCTAATCAACGCATCTGACCATCTGCTGCAGAATTTGCATAAGAAATCCATGGAAATTGTTTGGTGTAATGGATTCATTTTGCCAAAATATTAACTGTAATACGTTGGCACAGTAATGACTTGAAGTTTTCCACAATACCAGAAAATACTGGTTCTTCTAGAAAAACAAAGTGGATTTTGATGTACCATTAGGGCTTCCTGGAAAAAAACTGTGTAAACACCACTAGGTAATTTTAAATTGGCCATCTCCAGGTCTCTTAAGACTGGAGGGAAGGCTTAAAATGTGTTTGAAACAGATTAAATTCAGAAATCAATGCAGTTTACTATACTATACAGATATTAGAAGAGCTTTTTAAGTGGACAAACTATGACAGTATTTACTTATTTTCTTCCCTCCCTACCCGCTGGAATCAGGCACTCCTTAAATAAATACCTTAGGAAGCTTCTACTTAGTTCTACAAAAGCATATTGACTTTTTGACACCACGATAATTAAAATCAACAGGGATAATACAAGACAAAATAGAAAATCTAGGTTCTGAAAGGAGATGTTAACCAAGTCAAACCAAGTTTTAAAAATAAATTGTTCAAGAAATGAGTCACCCACCCCCAAAACAAATGCAACTGGAGAGGCAATTTATTAATTTCTAGGTTTGCATTCTGTTTGCGTTTCCCTCTCCCTTCCCTGTTTCTTTTAAATGCAAGCCCTGCTTTCTCAGTTACTGCTAAGACACTGGCATTTCCAGCCAGCCAGCTGAACAAGTAACTCCATCTTACAGGCATTTATTAGTAAGGTAAATTCTCTTTTCTATGCTCTACCAAACTGCACACCTGCAGAGACACAGTGGTCACAGCCACATGCTGCATTTTAAGATTGATTTGGTACTGGTGATAGAAGCTTCCCCACTTGTAGCAATAGGCATGTTTCTACTCACTAGTAGAAACAGAAAAATGCATAAGATGACTTGCTTATCTTTAACATCTTTCAGAAGTTACATAGGAAGCAATGAAAGAAATAGCAGGTGCACCAATGTTTTTAAGTAAGCATGTTGCTGCATCAGTGATAAATTCCAGCCTGACAACAGAAAACTTCTTAAGGTAGTGACACATTAAACTTATAGAGCATTAATTAATCCCAGAACTACATAATTATATTATTCTGGGGTAGTGACTTCATAGGTTTCCTAACAATTTCCACCAAAAAGTTTAGATTACACTTTCAGAGAGTAGCCAAAGTACACTTTACCTTAAAACATAAACAGAATATGCATAACTGCTGAGCCGTGTGAGCCTCCAAAACACTTGCTACACAAGACTAAAAAACACATCCAAAGTGCATACACACAAAAAAAAAAAACCCACACAAAACAGACCAGCACTCAAGCAGCTCTGCCTTGCTCCCCATCCTCTTAAAGACATGTTGTACACAGATGATTGCCCATTGAGGTGGGTCTGAAACGTCCACAAGATACAAGTTAATATTTACATGGAAGACACTGGTTAGCTAAGAGAGCTATTTCCAACAAAAAAAAAAAGCAATCCTTCGTGCCTTGCTGATTGAGGACCCCACAGTCCCATGTGAAGTCTGAGGTGGTTAGCTTTCATTTTCCTCTCCCCATCCTAGAGCTACTTATTATTTAATCAGAGCTCTGATAAAAGCATCTGTGCCAAAAAGAGAAACTATTTCTGGAACAATCTTTCCTTGGCAGCTTTATATAAAACAAAGCCAGCCCTGAAACAGAAGACACTTTCCAAGCCATGAAGCTAGTTTTATTTCCCCAGGTGCAATTTCCACAGCTAAGCAAATGTTTCTAGCAGAAATTATGAAGTGATAAGTTTTGGCAACTACTCGAAATGCCTGTCAGCTTTGTACAGAAACCCACAGCCTATTGGAAAACAGTCCAACAGAGATTAGGCAGCGAGAATAAATAACTTATTTTCAGATCCCTGATGGTATTTACAACAGATAGTGTAGTCTACATTAAAGTTTGTAACACTCCTACTGGAACAGAAAACTGTAGATTGAAGGAGGAGGTAGTTCCAAGCAATAAAGGTAATAAAAAAGGAACACATACTCAAGATTTATCGCTTGCCATGCAATGAAGAATATAATTGGCAGTTTAAACCATTTTAAAACTGTTTCATTTAAAGGACTGCCACATGAAACTGTTGCTGCTATGCCAAGTAAATAAACATATCACACCTGGTAAGCACTGTACTTGGGAAATAGCAATAACAGATGGATTAAGTGATATCAGCTAAATAGTTTACATCCAAGTATCATACTATGGTCTATTTCAACATTTTTAACACTCTGTTAAACGATTAAAAAATAAATACTTGATGCAAAATATAAATACTCTAGATGGGGGAAGGAGGGCAGGGGGAAACAAAAACCAACCACTTATCTCCCTGAGCACACAGAAGTGTCTCAAATTAGGACTTTCTCTCTCTTCTGACTACTGCATTTTTTCCTACATTGAACTCAAAATTAAAAGCACAGACAATGGACATAATGCAAAATAAAACACAAGACACTGAAAGCCACATCTTTTGCCTATGCAACTCAAAGGTACATAATTGACAAGGAGCAGATGATGTTTTGGCTAAGGACTTGAAAAAGTCAAGGTGTATTTTGCTGCTAAGTAAAAGGCAGGTCAGAAAAATCAACACCAAGAAAAGCAAATGTTCAGTTGCACTTTGGAGGGCTTTCTTAGAGTTAGAACTGCTTTAATTGCTGCCCTTCCCCACCCTGATGTGGGATTGGTATCTTGACAACGTCCCCTTAACTACAGTGATTTTTTAGATTATGTATTTCTAGATAAACATATTTTTAAAAGTTCTATCTTACTGCAGACAGTTAAAAAAAAAGAAAAATGCAACTTTTAAGAACGTTGAAAGCTAAGACAGCCTACCTTTGATCAATTCTTTACAGGGAAACATCTGAAGTGAAACATGCTCAGTCTATAAATAGTTATTGCATCTTGGTTTTACCTTTAACAGAGTGGTTGGTACTTTTCCCAAAAGACAGCATAAGGAAAACATAAGCATGATCAACTGAAGACCAATGCTTTAATTAGAAGAAATCTAGATTACTAAAGCACCTTTAAAATATAAAACCTTTGAACTACCTCTGTTGTTGTTGCTTGCTGTTCTTCATCAAAACAACATTTATCCTCTGTTCTAAAGAGCCACAAAGTGCCTGATGTTTGAACTGATGCTCAAGGAGTAGCTATTGATCCATGTAGAGGATCAAGGTTACTGTAATCAAATTTCAGTGTCCCACAGTAAATTTCAGTTTATCATGTCATTTCTAATTGATAGTCCTTCATCTCTGAAAGATATACATTCTCCTTGTGTTTCTGTTGCCTGAATACACTATACAAATGTGAAAAGCCTATGAAAGTTCAAGGAGAGGTTGGACTGTTTCATAGCAGAAAAATCCATTGAGCTTTACTGTATCTGTACAAACAATCTCAGGAATTCCATGAGCTACAGATGCTGAATGCTGTTAGAGTACTTGGGAATTCTCATACTTTTTTGGTTTTATACTTTTCTTTGAGTATCTGGTGGGGACCACTGTCAAAGAAAAAATACCGGGTTTGGTGGAGCCTGAATCTAACCCAGTAGGACACTGATTTTATTAGTGTTACATAAACACATACTAATCAGTTCATGTCTACATAAATACCTGCATAGGAGTTTGCAGTATTTTTTTTAATTTAGATAGACCAGGTACCAGTATTTTTATTTATTCAGATACAACTCATTGCACTCTCAAGATGGACTGAAACCAACACCTCCAATACAATGCAACATACTTGTGGCTTAACATCAGGCAAAAGCCAATCTACTTCAGTCTCTTATCCAAGAGATAACATACAAAACTGGAGGTAAGTTGACAAACACCAAATTCAAAGCATTTGCAGCATATGGCATTTCATCTCCCCAGCACATACAGTATTTTTAAGAAGATAAAGGCCAGAAAGAAATAGAAGACAGAGAAAGGAAGGAGCTGCTCACCACCTCACCCACCTGCACGTCATTAGGGAGCACACCTGGACTCTTCCAAACCCAATATCCACCACCTATACTCCTTTAAACCTTTGTGGGTTTTAGTCCAATAAACATTAAAATATCTTCTGTGAGATAACTAATTAATTTGCTTATTATTTATAAACAATCAGTTGTACATATTACCTTTATTTTCCACATGGGGAATTTCTTGAAGGGGATTTTAGGCATAAATATATACTTATGGAAGTATCCCAAATGACTCCCTGTACTCTTTCAACAGGGGGCAAATGTGGGGCTCAGAGGACTTATGATATTTCTGATCAAAGTCCTTCTACACCCAGAAGAGAGGCTTTTTCCAATAATAGGTGTGTTTTAGTTCTATATAGATTAAATCTAGTTTCAATAAAATGTTCTTTTTTATGGTTTTAGAGTAAGAAAACCCCTTCATGTAGGCAAAAATGCTCTTAACCATAAGAAGAAAAAAACTAAAGTCATAAACATGAGCTATTTTTAAGTCAAAAAAACCCCAAAAATTATTATTACCAGCAAAAGATGAGCCCCAGAGCTTTTTTTTTCCTCAACAGTCAGTTGTTTTACTGCCCTCACTATCACAAAACACACAAAGCATTCTTCAGCCAAGCACTTGCCCAATAACAACCCACAAAATAAAGAGTTATTCAAGAAGCAAATACACAATTGTATCATTTATATCTGTTTTGGTACAACTACTACAAGCAATATTATAGGCTTGCTCCAACCTAAAATAAACATGCACAACACAGAAGCCTCCAGCACATGTTTATTTGCTAATAGCTTAGACTTGAAGTAGCTAAAAAAAAAACCAAAACGACACTAAGTAGTAACAGAAAAACTTAATATTTACTGAGTAGCATAGGCAGTATGTTGTATACCTGCCCAAGAAAGAGACAGCAAGACAAACTTTATACCTGTATAGTAACCCAAGCTCAAAAGCAATAAAAATATACCACATGGACTTATTACTACAATACACCAAGACACAAAATAAATCTCTGCTATGAATCTTCTACAACCAGCTCACAGATTTTTTTGACCCATTTTATGAACCACTTATCCCAAAAAATAGTTTCTAGGCCCCTACTTCTAGCCTACTCTCTTTGATAGAACAGCTACAATTATTTATTTCATAAAAAAACAAAAGTCATATCAAGTTTTACTTGACCACAGACCCAAAAAGCTCACATATCACTACCTTATACTCATTATATGAGACCTCTCCTATCATGGATTGTAGAGGTGGTATACTGAAGCATGTCTGAAACTTTCTGCTGTCACAAACCCTCTTCTACTCCCAGTTGCACGTTTCCTCTTTATAATAGAAAAGCTTGATTCAGTATCAGCTGTGCCTCATTTGTTTCAAGATGAGGTTTTCTTGAGTAGTGACTTAGTATTTCTTCAAATTTTAGCCCTGTAGGGGCTAATGGAGAATGAGGAGAAAGGAAGGGCAAGCATGGTCTGTACAAGAACTAAAAAAACCCTCATGGCCCACCAGAAGTCTGTAAAAGTTTCCCTCACAACAGTAAAGATCACACAAGTGAAACAGAAGTTTCTAGCAAATCTGATAGAAATCATTTGTATAATTACATCCATCTGTTCCCCATTAAATTAGGTACCAAACAGACATTAAAAAAACTTTTTGTGCTTTACAAAAACTAATCGTGGACAGAAAAGACAAGCATATATTGAAACAGAAAATAAAAATAATCTTACAACATCCAGGTATGTCACAGATGGAGCCTTCTGGTGATTCCAAAGGTAGAAGCTCAATACTAAACTACCTCTTTAAGATTTAGCTGCCAAAACCACCTGGGGAAAGCACCACAGGTGTTATTCATGGAAGCCAGGACCCAGGGGGTCCCTCCCAGGCAGAATGTGGGACAGCTGGGGCTAATTTACAAGAATATCTAAATATGACAATCTAATAAGGAATTTGATACTGCTTGAAGATTAGGCTCTAGTTTCTAATGGATTGCTAAAAATTAATGTACATTTATTTGCATATTCTATATATAATATTTGCTTGAATAACCACCTCCAAAATTGTTTTTAAAGGAAGTTTGTCATCTGATATAACTAAGAACTTGCCATGAAAAAAGCTGTTTTTCTTTCAAAAGTAAAATATCCCCTGTTGTTTTAGGGAAAAACAGGCTCCTCTACAAGTATCAACAACAGTCTTTAGCTGTTTTATCACCCTCCAACTAGTTTAGTCTAAGTCATATCTTCATATGCTAAAGCTGTTTTAAATGATTAATATAATGTTCTCACAGTTAGCTAATGCTGCTTTGTAAGCAAACAGATTCTCCTGACTACGTGTTCATTCTAACCATACAACATACAGCAGCAATATTCTTTGAGATAAAGATCAAGGACATTTCTAGGAAATTTTACTGTGAAAATAAAATAATACAGAGATCCAAAATTGCTTGTGTGGCACGTAATTTTTACAAGTCGTGCTTCAAAAGTGTTATGTGATTTGTGACTATCTCATGGCATGATGATACCCACCACAGGGACAAATACTATAGAACACTATAATGCCCAATCTATGTAACTCATGTGAAACTCTTATTTTATATGTACATAAAACATTTTTTTGTGGATCAATAGACAACAAATCCTTACAGCTATTTTCTCTACAAGCTCACTGTTTCTCAGTAGAGGTAATAAATATCTAAAGGGAATATACAATACGTTATGGACCTTGAAAGGGATGGAAGTGTGATTTGCCCTTCTTCCTCAAAGCATGGATGGTGATCGCCTGGTAAATATCATGGATTTGTGGATCATGGCCCTATAATAGCTCCTACTTTTTTGCCAAGAAACCAGGAGTCCCAATGATATAGTTAGACACTTCAAAGAATGTCTTGCCTGTCAATAAAGGCTTCTGAAACACTAACTGAAAATACTGAGAGGAGGGAGGCCATGCAGACACCAGCTACCACAGCTTTTAGACACCTTTGACATGATTCATTCAGTATGGCTGCGCTCCACAATCTCTTTCCATAGAGATTCTCTTTAGGTACAAATCAAGACATTATGATGAAGGGGCTAAGTCTCTACTGTATTTAGAATAAATCGGGGAACTTCACTGTGTTAATGGTTCATGCACTCCCTTCACTTGAAACGGCTCCCACAAGACCTTGACAGAGAATTTGCTTGAACCACCAGGTGATCAATCTACATAAATCTTCAAATATTGTCCTTTCTAGTGTATTTTCTTATTGTCCAACACTTATGAGATCTCCATATACGGCAGTACTAGCTATCTGGTCTGAACAATATTGCTATACCCTCTTCCCTGTTATTACCTCACAGAGCTCATTCATATCTGTCTTCGTGCTCTACTCCAAAGCATGTTCAAATCAAGACTTCTCATTTTTACTTCTTTCCCTCAATTGTTTAATTATTAGGCTGCTTTTTTCTTTGAAGTCCAAGGAAAAAGTCCTATTCATTTCGATGGACTTTTATTTGAAGTGTTCCACCTCACTACATCTTCAAAAACTTTTTTTCCATAGGGACAGGGATGCATCCAAATAAAGACCAATAAAAATGCAATGACTATGGTATTATTGGTTGAAGAAATAGGATTGCATTTTTTTAGTGTCAGAGAACTTCAATACACTAATCAAAATAAGAATTAACATGGAAGTGTCTTGGGTCTAGAATAGAAACAACATCTATGTCAAACTAATCTGAATAATTTCCCGAAATATTGGCTAAATAACCAGATATACTTTGAAACTCAAAAATGCTTCCAACACTCCAAAATGAAGCTGAGTGAATGTCACCAAGTGAAATGAGACTAGAGATTTATTTATTTGCACCTTTTAAGCATGCAAGGCATTATAGTTATATTTTCATCTTGATGTTTAAAAATAATTCCACTTGAAAGGAGAATTTCTACTGCCCCTGCTGTCAGTACCCAGTAGTTTATGCAACTTGCCTTGTGGGGAGTTATTCGTTTCACATTGCAAGTCTGAAATTACTATTCACTTTGACAAGCCTGCTCCTGATTGCACCCTGATGATGTGTCCTCAATCCAGCTCATGACATTGGTAAGATAAATGTGTAGAATGAGAATAGGGGCAGAACACTAATATATGTTGTTTTGCTCAAAGAGATGCAATCAGACCCTTTCAATATTAGCTGATGTATTCTTGACAATATTATCAGGCAATTAAAGTCTATACGTATTTGCTGATGGAGGTGAATTATGGTAAGTTCCACAAGGCAATTGTCTGACCCAGCAGATGCTGATTAATTACCTAGCAATAATTCATTAAGACAGTTAGATCTGCTTGTGATTCACAAAGTCAGAGGGAGCAGTAGACAATAAATTGTATAGATACTATTCCGACTAAACGATGCTTGCAAGTATAGCCTTAGAGTAACATATATACAAAGGCAATAATATTTTCTCAGAAAAATTAGATTCTTAGAAGCAAGTTATCAAATCAAGCGGGCTGAATATTTCCACACTATGCAATGAATGTGCCAACATATGCACCAGGAGTCCCTGCACTAGAAGGCTCAGTACTTCCCAGATCTACCTGCTTTCTATACAGAATAGTCACCATACACAAGAGGGTACAAACAAGGAAGCAGACTGCATAGCCTCAGGCTTCTATCTCATATTACTAAACTGCAGAAAATGGACATGAAAATATATAAAGGATGAATGCAGCTTTAGAGATAAAGATATGTATGTTAGTACTGATGTTAATTGACTAAATATTATTTAAAGCGGATGTTTGCCTGTGTATCTTATGATCACATAAAAATCTTTTTTTGGGTGTGTGCAAACAATGTATCTGTATTTCACAGCATTTCTTGCTTTCTTTTTTCTCTATGTGGATCACACAAATGTCAGTTTTCTTTGCTACCAGCAAATTGTTGCCCCTTATGTGGATTGTTACTGCACAGCACAATATTTGAATTGTGACTTAAGTATTTTACAAAGGGAATTTATAGTGGCACTCCTCAGGAAATCACGTTTTCAATTTCACTGACTTTTCTCACTAACAAAATAGCACCTCTATTTTAGCAGTGATTCTAAAATACAAAATTTCCACAGAACCTTTTCTTTCCTCTTGGTGTCAGTGGGTTTTCCTCAAAGTCCTTTTGTGTTAAAAATTAATTGGCTGATTACGTCTAACAGACCCAATGTATTAGTTAGGGAATATATGAATACCTGAACAGTAATCTTCCAAAAAGATTAAGACTCTCCTCCCAAAAATCTTGGATAGCAATTTCAGGTTACTCTGAATCTCTCTCCATCTTTGACTTCTGAAGTTTTCCTTTAATCTACTTTTTAATCCATTTCATGTATACTACTGCAATCTTATTTTTTCTCCTTTTTGCAATTTGGTGTCCAAATACAAGAACAATCACAGCACTGAACACTTTAACATTTCTATAAAGTAACTTTCTTCTGGGAGAGTCTTTTAGCCAAGATCTTTGTTTGGATAAACTTGCTTTAGTAATAAGTTTCCAACCACAGAGTCAAAGGGCCCTCTGCCCTGAATTCTTTTCCTTAAAGGGACAGACAGATGGATGGATGATCTCTGCACCTTGTAAAGGTCCAATGTAATTCACTTTCAGGATACCGAACAGTTCTTAACATCTATCAGAGGATGTATTCACAGAAGATGAAAGAACTTTTCTCTAGCAATTACTTCCTGACCCCTAACAGATTCCTTAGGCACTTGAATTAACAAATTTTAAGCTGTTTACCTCATGACACTCTGAGGATGCTGACAAACTATGGAGTTACCATGTCACAGCATCCATGCTCTTTAGCTTAACTTTCTTTCTATATTATTGTGCTATTTCAATAATTTCTGAACAAAATCACTAGAAATGGGCAGCAATCTCTAAATCTTCCATGAAAATACAGTGTCATGCAGTATACTGTTTGCTTGAATCATCTCCCTGAGTAAAAGAAGTCAGTGCTTAAACAGGCATATACAGGATAACAGGAACAGTTCTGTTCACGAGAGCTGCCTCCTTTCCATCTCTCCTTATTTCACACCTACATCAAAGAGGTCAGCATTCAAGAGCTTTTCTTTCAGTCAGTTCTTTAACCCTCTAACTTTTTCTCATCTCATTATGTTCAGTTAACTAAATTTAGAGTTATTGAAGGTTTGTTAAACAAAGACATAAGTTAATCACTTTTCTTATCTTCCAGGCCATTAGGTAAACCAGCAGGTTATTCTGTCACATAAAATCCAGGCCTGTTTGACCAGTATATGATAGACAAACATTTACCTCAGGAAATGCTGCCTCAAAAACCACTTTTTATTTTCCCTGGTCTTCTGGGCATAGTGGACATCACATAGAGCCACTAGAGAAAAGCTCTAAAAAACAGAACAGCACTAAAACACAATGCTTGTTCCAGAATTGTTTCTCACTCAGCAAAAGAGTCAGAACAACTAAAAGAAGGACCAGAATTGTTTGGATGCTAGACACATGTATCCTCCAAAAAAATGTGCTGGGCAAATAGATGGAGTCTACAAAATTATAGCAGCTGCCAGCATCAGAGTTAGGTTTGAAAAAACACATTTCGTTATAACTTTCCATACAAAACTTTTGAGGCCTAAAATTTTCCAAGCTGGATCTCTCTTTGTAAACAGAAACTGAAAATAATTTCCTTCTCCATTTTAAATGAGAAATCCAAAGAAATAAATATGTACCATAGAAAAAAAGTTTGGAATATTTTAGGAGAAAAACACTATTTCACAGGCACATCAAAAGGACACACATTGAAAAGCATTTCCTCTAGTGTTATAGTAACCTTTCTCCATTCCTACCATGGCAATGATTGTGGCAGACGTTCCCTGGCAACTTTCTATAGAACAGAATCCCCTATGGTTATTAAAATTATTCACAATCTAATATTTAACAGCCATATTACAATACGTAACTTCACAACAGAGCATTAGACAGGTTCCCATACATGCCAGATGAATTGGTAGAAGTGCAGCCGACCCAGCATGGTGAAGCCTCTTAAGATCTTGCTAGCTCAGATCCATAACCGAATTTATAATGTTGCCCTTATCTACTTCGCATCCTTATGGGACTGCAACATGTGAACGCTGTCCCATTCCTTCCATTCCTGAGCTGGCTTGCAAGAAATATGCCCTAGCACTTGTACTACACTCTACAGAGCTTTTGGCTTCAGTATTATTTCGCTTAGTGCCAGCTTGAATGTCGCTGAACCTACCTTAGAAGTTATCTTTAGAATACTTAATTAGATAAACTTAGTGCCATATTAGCATGTTTGGCCTTTTTAATTTAACTTTTTGGCTTATTTAAAAATATAAAGTGGATAAAGAATAGGGCCTATACTTGTTTACTTCATATTAGGTAGAATTTCTGCATTCTGTGAATGCTTCCTCATTAGTTTTTCTCTGCTTGCTAGACTTAATTTATTCACTTTAAAAACATAACAAGACTGAATACAAGCCCATAGCTGCTCTGAACATAATTAAACTGGCAGTCAATTAATTAAAAGCAGAATTTACAGTCAATATTCTAAAAGATTAAAAACATACTTTTTTGATACTAAAACTCAGAAAAAAAAACTTCAAGAAAAAAAAATAGCTGTCCCCTGGCAGTACAAGACGTTTCTCATTATGATATATACATATTGCATTTTTTTATGCACATTTGACTTCAGAAACCTCATGTTTTTAATACAACCAGCTATTTTGACCCTAGCAGAAAGAACTGAAAAAACAAAATACTAGTATTACACGCAGGTACAGAACCACAGTACAATGATACCTGGCAACAAAGAGAAGTAAATAATCAGCTCCTAAAACCATGACAATGCCTGTATCTTACTGCACTGAGTTTCAGAAAATGCACTTTACTGGGGAGGAGAGGAAGAGAACAGTGAAACACTGGTAAGACTTAGCACTCTTATTTCCAGTGTATATCCAACCCCAAAGTCTTTTATACGTTCTTGCAAAAAGGAAACATAAACTAGATTGGACCTGGACAACTGTCTGATTTTTTTCCTTCATTTTTTTCCTCCATTCTATTTTTTCGTGAAACAAATGACAGGTAGGAGACAAAATCCTGTGTATTCTTCCTACTGTCATTTCAACAAACACACTACAGTTGTCAGGCCAAACATTTTACTTCAGTAAAAAGAAAAATTAGTGAATGTTTATTTTCTATATAATCATGTACTGACACACACAGATTCCGTCTACTTCCTAGAATAACAGCCCTTAGCATCCCAGCATGATGCCAGTTAATGCGGTTACTGCCTACGGATCCCAGTACAAGATCAGCAGAGGAAGTTTTGAAAATTATAGTCAAATGGACAGTGGAAAGGTTTGAGAGAATCTGAGTGGATTAAGAGCTAGGATTCAATTAAAAAACAACTTCATACAGTGCTACACCACCTTTTGTGCACAGTTCAAATAACAAAACTAGTTATTTAATAAACTGCAGTCTGACAGTCTTCTGGAGCCAGTCTATTAGCATATTTCACAGGACAGCGAGAAACTAATGTGGGTTTCAAAGAGATCTACCTAGGAAAAGACTTGAGATTTCGGTTCAATTATGCTGCGTACTTATTCATTGAGTTTGGCAACTAGCATGGCTAAGTAGACAAGTAGCAGAGGATTTCTATGTCACATATTTGAGTCCACTCACCTAATTCTGTCTACATCATTTGGATTCTGAACCATAATTTCTCTGAGCTTGTTAAAAGGATAGTAGTATTTTTTTTTTTTTGCATATACGTTGCAAAATCAACATTTAGAAACCAAATGCTACATGTATACAAGTATCTGGAAAACATTTCTTTTCTGTGTGAGGGATTTTAGCGTTTCCAGTATACTTGAAGCTGGTGAGGACACATTTTTCTATCCTATTCTGGAGAACTAGAAAACCACCATCAACAACTAGGAAGAAATTGTGTACAGGAGGCATTCTGTACCGTACACCTACTCCCTAAACTGGACAGTGACTTTAACAAGCCATCCATGAAGACTACAAACTGAGTCTTAGTATTATTGAGAATTTTGCCTGTTCTAATCCCTCCCAACGCACACACAACTGTTCTGATCTGAGAGGTTCAGATGGATGACAGGTTGCCGTTTCTGCTGTAAGTCAATTTATTCAGTGTGTTTAGGAATACCTGTTGCAATTTCACCTTATATAATTATGTGAACCTCCTAATCTCCATATCATTAAAAAAAAATACAAGATAGGAGGTGAAGAAGAGAATATTGGGCATACCATTTCATCAGCTATAGCAGGTACTCTGTACTGGCCAGGAATATAATAAAACTGGCAATGATTAAGGACTTATAATGTATTCAAAACTTCCAGGGACATCCGAGGTAAATAAGTTGTAATCACTGTTATCTGATGATGTGATTTCACCGTGACCTCTGGGCAAACACCCCTCCCATTGTAAATCATGCCACAGAGCCTTTAATGAATGCAGAAGGCCAAGACCAGAGCTTTACTTCCCACCTAAAATATGGTACAATCAGAAGCACTCTGCCTTCCAGCTCTCTGTGAAAGCACTGGTTCATTGCTGATTCATAAGGAAAAGTGCCACCTACTGAGCCACCAATACCTTTGCCAGCAGTATTCTCAGTGTCCCTTACTGACCTTGTATGCAAGTCAGAGCAAGCCTGACGCTCCTTAATTTACAAGCCTGCATAAGGCTGCAATGCCAAATGGTGTCCATATAATCAGCAAGGAATTAGAGCAAATTATATTCCTATTCCCTTTAACCCTTAGCAGAAGTACACTTGAAGTTAGTCACAAATTACGTAGACATTTCTCCCTCAATTTTGAGAAATACTACAAATTAGTCACTGCAGCTTCTAAATAAAGCAGCAAACAGCTTTTTATCTACACAGGAAGTCTATAATACAGAATTATTTATCTTTAAAAAGCAAATAAAAGTGCCATTCTACAAGGCACTTATCTCCTCACAATGTCAGTTTTCTGGAAAAATACTTTGTATTGTGTCATTGGTTAAACAAGAAAATGAGAAAGAAAATTACCTACAAGCCAAAGTTTTTATATACTTGCATATATATATATATATAAAACTTGTGTTTAACTATGACCTGTTTATTTATTCAATGAATGCTGATCAGTACCCACACAAAACTAATTTGCAGGCCTTCTTTTGTTATTTTAAACAGTCTAAAATAGTGGCTATTCTGGGTAATCATCAAATGTAAACTGCAGAAATTTTGCTATGAAATCTAAAAGTTATTACAATATCAGCAATCTAAATTTTAAATGAGCTCTACTCTGCTTTGCATTCAAAAATTCAGCAGTTAACAACTATTTATGGCAATAGTAGCTACATGACATGGTTGATAAAACCACATGTTAAACAACTGTTACAGAATTTTATCATGCTCATCCAGAAAACTTTCAAGATACCTTTTTATATATAGAAAACAATACTTTTAATTAAGCACCCAAAGAAAGTAATCAACTATCTCACTTCACACATTGAATTTCTGGATCATTTGCTTGCATATATGGAAAAGCTCCTTAAACATACCCTAAGAAAATAGAACAGATTTTTTTATTAGTGCAAGTGTGGAAGAAATGTATTACCTATGTGCAAATGCATTGCTCACAGCTATAGTCATTCATGTGTTCCGCTGCCAGTTTTAGATTAACTACTGGTTTGGAAGTACCAGCTGACCAATTTGTTGCAAATGCGTTTTATTTCTTATGGTGTTTAGTAAGCTTCTTGTCAGTTAAATAACTCGCTCATCTGTGTGAAATTCCTTCCAGGATTTTGATTGCCTAGAAGGATTATTGCCCACGAATGAAGCCTGCTATTCTGTGACAACCCTATTCTATGATACATCCAATAAAATTCCATTTCAAAAGCCTCCTTTACTTTTATAATTCATCAATGTAAAAATCTACTGTATATTGTTGAGTCTATGGCAAAGTCAAAAGTACTTCATCATTATTATGTATGAAGATGCACAATATATTTTCATCCATAAGTTTTTTTGAAAGTAACAGCTTACATATTAATAAGTGGCATCTTCCTAAATTTACTTGCTGTAATTGGAGAAAAATTCCTTATTTGCCTGAACATTTCCACCATTTTATCACTAGAGCTACAAGCCCTGAAACAGCAAAGCAGAAATCAGTGATACACAGAAGATACCATCAACTTCATCAACAGCTCTGTTAAATGCTTCCCATCTCTGCCCCAGCTGCTTTAAAATTACAATTGAGTTCCACCAAAATATCAGTATTCCACTCAAGTATCAATTCTCAAACACAAAATGAATAATTGGTCTATTCATGTAACACGCAAGTAAAAAGTCATGCAAAACATTATTACTAGTATCATTTTTTCAGTTATTCTGTAGCTTAGGTTATTATGTAGCATTTAAAGAATTAGCCTACAATCATTATCTATGCAAGGTTACACATTATTTCTGAGTAATTCAATACAGGCCAGATTCAACATTCACCAAAGTCAATGACAAAATTAAGATAATACTTGAGCCATGGTTATAAGTCAGAGCTGCATCGTGACTTCTTAACAGAGAAACATTCAAGACATTTGGGTGTTATAAATTTCCTGCAAGAGCTTGAGGAAAGGTTGATTATACAGAATTTTTTTATTCAGCCAACAGTTTATACTTGGCCTTTGTACATTATGATAAGACAGGTTTTTTATTTTAAGTGGTGAATGCAGATAATGTCTGATAGCTCAGCTTTAAAAGAGGTATTATTCAAGAATATTCTTGCTATTTTCAATCTATTTGGAATCTTGTACTCAAGACACAGGTCTACATCCCATAGTTATGTTGAAAAACACTTCATAGGTGACTTTTGCACATAAGTAATCTAGACACTCACTACGGAACTTCTTCCAAATATAATCAGAAAGAAAAATATACAGATCTGAAGTATATTATATACTTTCTGCTACTTTCAGAAATTATTTCTAGCAGGTTTGGAGAGAAATTCAATAACTAAGAAAGAAACACTACCCCAATATTTATAACATTGAAACTTATTTGCACATATGCACTCACATCTTTTAATAGAAACAGAACTATTCAATTTGCCCTTTACAGGCATCTTGAATATATAACTACTGGCCTTTTTCACACAGTCAACTAAATGAAGAGTTTTTTTCCTCAGCAGGATATTAAAGTATCACAATCATTCATATACAACAGATAGTAATTTTTTCAAAACTTAATAAAAATATTTGCCCCTTAAAAATGCAGATTTTGAATATCATACTGTAATATTTTCCAGCAGTAAATGAAATACATTAATGTTTTAAATAGTAATTAATTTAGAAAGTTGAGTGGCTTTGAAGCAAGAACCCACTTAAGCTTAAAAGCAATCTACACTAAAATGCAAAAAGATTAATAGACTTACTGATTATTAATTCCATAAGATCATACTATGATTATGATGTTTATGAAGTTATGATAATCTAAACAATATTAACGGCAATTTTCAATCAATATTTATCCTTCAAATCTATAATTTCACATTGGAGTACAGCACCTTTCTTTTAACCAACCAATTTTCACCTAGTGAAAGTCATGGGAAATTTTTCACTAGATACACTTACTAAATACTAGGCACCAGAGGAATGCTGAAGAGAGTTTAAGAAGCTAATCTTAGGCCTTAGCAATTAGCCCAAGACAAAGCCTACAATCTACTGATCTTAAATAGGTAAATTCAGAGAACTTAAGAAGTGCTTCCTGCTCACGTGACTGAGTGTTGCAAATTGTTTTTCTCCAAAATTTAAATGAGAAATGGACCCAAGCCTGGTACTAAAAAAAAACATGAAGAAATTCAAATTAAGTTTACTTTATATGATTGAAGTCAAGGACAAGAAGGTGACTTTATTCATTAGAAGAAATATATCATATCAGAATCTTGGTATCTTTACCTCTAACAAGCAGATGACTAAAGAAGAACTTCCACAAGCAACATGTAAGGCTGTGCAGGTTTCCTGGCAGACTGTGGAAAGAGTTGACTAATTCCAGGAAGCAGACTTTAAAATTTGTAAATAGATTTTATGATCTAGGTCTGTTTTGCAGTTGGTGATCTCTCTCCTCAAACTCTGGGTATTCAGTTCATAATCAGATGCCTCTCCACTGTCTTCCATTTTGTGTGAAGTTTCCATGCTTTTACATTCTGTATTTAAAAATTGATTGGGGGGGTCCTTATTCAAATGTCATTTCTTAATTTCTTAAGATGTTATGAGCACTTTTAGTTACAGACTCATCTGAAGAGATGCATTTCAGTTTCTACATATTCAAAACACATAGATATGTTCTTAAATAGTCTGGGAGACCACAGCATTCTCCTGTCTCTATTTTCAGTCAATTATCATCTTCTTGTGAAATTTCCCAATTTTCATACTTAGTTTCATACAGAATCATTATAGCTTTTTACATATTTTTCTGACCATGTTACAATTTCAATTAAGTGGATAAAAACGAAGAAATCAATTTGCAACATAATTAATCCAAGTCTCTTAATCATAGAGAAGAGTACTATAAAACATGGAGTATCTTCTTGATTGATGATTATGAGTGATAAACAGAATCTAAATAAATTATTTTTTCAAATGTAGTTCAATACTTCTCATACTTTTTAAAAGTATTCTTGTTTTCTGGTCTTTAAATTATTTTTATGAACTGACATAATTATTAACTTTTAAATCATACTTTGTAAATAAGTAGTTGTACAGTCTATTCAAGCAAGAGAAAATGGAGTAGGCACACACAGAAAAATAATAAAGTATGCTAACACATCATCATTGGCAAAGGAGAACTTTTGTGTCACCTAGCTCTCCCTCTTTCTATCAGCCAATTGGGTCATACGTAAAAAAAAAAATATGCCACTGTCTGTGCACAACACGAGTAAGTGAGAACGTGATTCAGGTGCGCAGGCACAGACATCTAGTGCTCTTGCAGCCAAGTCCTGTCTCACGTTCATTTGCCTTTCCAGAGGGATGAAGGTCTCCCGAAGTTTGTGCTGTATCTGCCAATCCCATACAGATATCTTGGATATCCTGGGGCATCTCAAATGGCTGTAGATAGTCAAGACATCTCAATTTTTCCCATAATCTTTAAAATGTTGCATGTTATGTTTACTGCTTAGTTCCTAGCAGATTTTTAACATGACTCCTTGCCTACTTAAATAAATCGTGAGAATCTTTGGCTTTTTCACTGCTGCTGTTTTTAAATAGTATAATATTTGTATTCAAGGAAGAGGTTTCCAACCTATTTTGGACAAAGATTTGCTCATTTTATTTGACAAATGAAATAATAATGCAGTTGGAAACATGTACTGTTCACAAGTGCTTGGTGACCAAGCTCTATATTGTGGGAACATATGGGTCTGCCAAAACCAGCTGGAGGTTATGTTATTAGCAATAAATAATTATTTTCCAACTAACAATGGCCATCTCTAACAGGAACAGACCTGAATTATTTGCACATCAAAAGTTTATCATCTGCATTACAAGCTCTGGTATGGAATGTATTCATGAGAAAATACCTGAGGAAAAAGTGAGGGCTTGGGTTTTTTTTTTAAGGGAGATTTGAGTTCAAGATGGTGATTATTGAGAGCCTGCTCAGGTAACCCTTGGTGGGGTGGGGCAGAAATCAATGGAAGTTTCTTTGCTGGATCAGCTTTTTACAGCTTATTCTATTCCCATGGAAGTGAACACAAATTTTGCCACTGACTTTCCTGTGACCATGATGAAGTACCACATATAAGGGAGAACTGCTGCACCTTCTCAGTCATGAAACCAGCATCATTTCACTTTAAGGGCTTGTACAAAGAAGAGGTATGTAAAAGCAAACACAAAGTGGGATCAGATGCACTATGAAATCCACACCTGGACAAGTCTTAGCCCATTACAACCTTTTCAACAGAGCTCACTCTTCTCTGTCTCATCATAGAAAGCAGGAAATATTGCTGATGGATTGCAAATCTCTACAATTTCCCTGTATTTGGCATCAGTGGTGTTACAAAAGGATTTCCGAGAAAATTGAGATGGGGTCAGCAAAGTCACTACAGCCCAACTAATGTATAGCCTACCAAAAGCCTTTTAAGTGTAAAGCATTTGGTATTTGGCCCATGGTTCATAAAATACGTCCATGACTGTAGTCATTGGAGTATTCTAATGTATTTATTTCAAGATTTAGTTAAAGAGTATGATCGAGTTATTTACAAATTTTGCTTTCTAAAGTCATGGAGCACAGTTAACTCATTATCAAACACAATATTGCTATATCATCATACCTATTCTATTACTTTTTAGCTTTCAAGTCATCCATAATTTAAAAAGTTCTAAACAATAGTAATTAAGAGCGATAGGACCTTTTAGTTTTGATCCAACAGGAACTGCAAAGTTTACTCTAAATGCTATGAATCATTCTCTGACTGCCTCCAAATAGACTTCACAGCGATCCATGTTGCACACGGTATTTCTTAATTAAAGTCAAAGGTAGGCAATATGCTTAGGCTTAGAAAAATTTACAATCTTGCATCCATTATTTTTGCTAACATGATTAGTTTATCAAGTATCAACAGTACAAGTCCAAACTGAAATGAAACATACATTTTGATTTACTAAAATCTCATTAGTCCTCTAACTGCAATGGGCACAAACTTGTAAGCTAACATGCGCCTCCAATTTCCACTAACTTCACTAAATACTGCACTCAGTTTTACACAGGATAAGATATTTAAGGAATTCTACAGCGTTTGAAAGTTCTAAGATTGCAGCTTTTCTTTTGAAAATATCTGAAGAAAACTGTGCTTTAACCGTTGTTTTCCACATTGCCTCATGCTACACAAATCACAATGCAACCTTTTTGTTCCTACTGGATACATGAAATGTTATCATTAGTTACTAAAATTAATTCTTGGACACTATCACGCTCTTTAAAAAGGTTAAAAAATACAATCTTTGTAGCAGTTTTTAACTGCAATATGCTAAAGGGCAAAAATTAAACAGGAATCAGAGAGCTAGTTAGAGGAAAGAAGAGCAAACAAAGATCTACTCTTATTAATGAATGAAAAATAGCTTGATTTACTATCATAAGAATGGTCACTAAAAATGAATTGTGTTTACATTACACTTACTTACAAAATAGATGTGTTAATAGAACTTAGCCAAATAATTTTTTAGATCAAAGCCTGTAACATCATACCCTTTTAAATAGTTATACTGATTTCTTTTTTATTCCTATCATCAGTCATCCTTCTCCACAGTCCTCCTTCCACCTCTGACCATCATTCATTGCACATGGTCTTATCCTCTATACAAAGTCCCCATAAGAGAAAACAATGCATTCATCACTGAATGATCAAATTTCAAGTCCTCAATGAAACCAAAGTCTATATACAAAAGCTTTTTTTTAATTAATGTTATAATTTGTCTGTTGTCATTACCCCTACATCATGGAATTAACTTTTTTTATTTCAGCTTCTAGTTAATGAATTTATTTCCTAATGTCTTCCATTGTTCTTCTAGGATTCACTTTAAAGCTAGCTATCCCAAGGTTATCCCACGTATTTTAGCAAGGCAGAACATCAGGACTGAGGTTTAACTAAGTCACTATCTGAAAACTAGCTCAAAAAGAGCAAGACATCCTTTCTTCTGTAACCAGCAGCATGGAAAGGAAGTGCATGTGCTTTCCTCACTCTTGTCTTCACAGTACCTCTGGTCCTGTCATCAAAATCAAGTCGTTCTTTTTCCTCTCCCCTTGCCACTTTCCCCAAAAAGAACAAAAAATGATCATCATCCAGGTTAACTGTGCACTAAGAACTGCAGTAACAGAAGATGGCTACCCGAGCCTAAAAAATACATAGCTCAAAATCTTAATTCTATGCTACTCCTTTATGAGGACAGGCACATTCTTTCAGATGCAAAATGGCAACCTGAACTGCACTGAAGATCTTTAATCTCTCTCCCTGAGTGCACAGCACCCAATATTTCGCTCTGTGCCTATTTTTTCAAGCAGGCAAACATCAAGACTTCTCTTGTAGAAAATACAGGTAAAATAGGAAATAAGAAAGAGAGCTCTGGGGATCAATAAAAGGACAGAGTCCCCATTTCTCATCTAAGACATTCTCATTCCCTGATTATGCTTCAACACATTTTTATTTCATCCTTCCTTAAAAAAAGTGTGTGGTTTTTACTAGAATGTGTCATTAACATTGTGGTTTGGGTTTTTTTTTTTGTTTTGTTTTTTTAAAGAAATGTGCTATATTTTACCATTAACTGATTTTAAAGGCACATTCTCTTCCAGCTTCCCCTTTAAATCTAGTTTACACCTTCAGTTTGATTTTGACAAACAAGATAAGTCCAAAGGAAAAAAAAATCAACCCAAAACTTCCAAAACTGAATGTGACCTTTATAGATCACATCCTGTTTTACCAGCTGCTTCATCAACATCTGTGCACCTAAGACTATGGAAGTCTAAGACACTCTGAAGGACACATCTACTGCTACTTTTTAGTCCACTATAGTAAAAATTCATTACGAGTTTAGAGAAAAAAAAGACCATGGGAGAAGCAGTCTATAAAAGTTTGTCTGCTAGTACGATACTGCATATTAATATCTTTAATGGGAAAAAAATTAAATTTGGGCTAATAAAAGCCTTCTTTTATTCCCTCTGTAAGAGCTCCCCAAGACTTGACCATTTGTATATTGATATATGAGTAAAAATACATGAATCTGTTGTACTACAGATTTGTAGGAGCTGACTACATCAGCACCACATTGAGTACACTACTTGGACATCCTTTAGCTGTGCACGAGCAGCCAAAGTTTAATTCTCCCTTCAGCTGTTTCAGAGTCATGCTGACTTAACCAAAGACTAGCTGTATTTTCATAAAACATTTGTTTGACCTAAAACAAAATATGAAAAGAAATTGGGATTGTTTGTTCTAGATTCAAAACAAAATATTTTTACTAGGAAAATAATTTCTATACAGATGAACTGAGGCTTTCACCAATGCAAGTGGTGAGAGATAATTACTGTAAGTGAATGTTAAACCTTGAGCTGTATTATGCACTCCAACAAATCACAGGATATGAGGAGCATCTCTAATCTCAGTATTTTTCCCATATAGTCCTCCTAGAATTTCAGACTCATTCAGAATATAGTAAGGACTAGAGCCAAGCAGGGAAAACTCTTTATATTCATCTCTTTCTGAAGGAGGAAGAAAGTGGCCCTTTTACATTTTTACACAGTAGTCCTGTTTTTACTGGGCCTGAGTTACCCTACATTGCATAAAATTTCTGACTTTGGGGTTGAAATTAGAGCTGCAAAATCCTGAAAACCAGGGACGCAGTGTGTCCTTAAGAATAGAGAGAAACATCAAAAGCTAGTACACTTTGCGCCAAATTAAAGGTTTCAAGTACAAAGATCTAACAACAGAAGAGTTAATCTACGCTAAATCAAAAAAATAGAGTGTATCCACAACCCAGGGGTTGGAAATTATTCATTAAAATAAGAAGTCCCGAGCCCTTGATACTGCTTTGGTTTTCTTCCCTTTTGATCTTAACGTGAAACAATTTATAACATCAAAATGGTGTTATATTGCAGAACTTTTTTTTTTAATTTTAATGCCAGCATTCATAATAATTATGATTTGCTTTTCAGACAATCTTTGAGAAGAAAAGCATATTAAAATTATCATAATAAATCCACTGGAGGATTATTGTTGCACTGGAATATCAAAGAATTTAGGATGCATTGAGGATTTATTGTCACATGAAACATTGAACTGCTAATGATATTAATCTGAAATTGGGTGTTCTTCCTTTGATTAGATGCTATACATCAGTCTGACAGTCTTAATACTTTCTAGTTAGACTGATAAATGAAATCAATTTTAAGTTACATTACTCAGTATGCCTGCTAGTTAATTTAGAAACAAAATTATTTCCTTACAAATGTTAAATGATAAACTATAGACATGTAAGCACAGTAAAACTGTTTCTTTATTTTGCAGCATGCATTGTATTATGAAATTGATTAAGAAATGTCTGCAACTTCCCCCCCCAACAATGGAAAATTATGGGAGTTATTTTTCTCAGCTGATGTTCCTCCCTCTAAGAAATATTTCGGTTCAAAGCAATCAAGACATTTAATGTTTGAATGAGCTTACTGATTTAAGTAGCAGTAGTATTCATATGCTTACAGTCAGGCATATATAGACCACATATGCCTCACTGACTGAGCATGCAGGACTTGCAAGTCCATGATTATTCTGAAAAACTTTAAAACGCATACCTAAATGTGCTTTTCAGCACAGACGTAAAAAGATATGTACATTGTTGCTCCACGCTGTCTCTACTACCAGATGATGCAATACAAAACAATAGAAGAAAACTTTTGCTCACATGGCTAACTTAAGACAGCAGCATTCTGTGTCATTTAGACCTTGATGACCCTCAACACTGAATTGTTTACCAGCAGCTTCATCTCATGCTTTTTAGCACTCAAGACTCAAATGCAGCAAGAACAATCACTTCTCTTTTCAAAGATGAAGAGTCCTTGCTAATTCTTCATTTATCCTTACGAAAAACCTAGCAAACTAAGCTTTGTATTGTAAATCGTTAAGCAAAAGGAGAGCACAAATTTTCCTAAGAGCTATACGCAAACAAAAACCACTTAATCCATTCCAAATTACTTCACACATACCAAAGCTTGCAAAGCAGGCATAAAAACATTAATGCCTAGGCACAAAGTATTTATACTGAGAAATGCAATCTTTCACTTACACATAAATATAAGTTAATAAAAATCTTTCAACGGCTTCCTCGGTATTTTTCAGTTTTCAAATTTACATTTAAATAACTACCCATCAAGAACCCACATATACATAGATCAGACACAGCAATAATAAATGAAAAACTGACTCTCTGAAGGAGACAATTTAATTCATAGTACGCAAGATAATGCAAACAAAACTAAAAGCAACAACTAAAAATAGGCATTATTTTCTCTTTTCATCAAAAGCTGATTACAATACCTCTAAGAAACCTGCATGATCTACACAGGTTTCATTGGCCTATGCCAGATATAGTGGAATTTCATGACCTGGATTCATATAGTGGGTTCGTGACCTGCTTGGACGCGGTACGGGGGAGCGGAACGGAGCAAGCGTGGGAGCATCCATTAAGTCATACATCGAACATGTGCTCAAAGTGTAAGCTTCTGAAGGCAAATACACATTGTCACTGCAAGACCACACACATTATTTAAGTTTTCAACACTTTTCTACATATGATGTCATGCCATGCAATCTGTAACAAAACAAAGAAAAGCTAGAATCAAGTGACTTCAGAGAACGCATGCTGATTTACAAGGTTAATAAATTTACAATATCAGCATCTACGCAGGTTAGTGAACTCTGATGCATTTTCTTTTCGCTAATGGAATAGAATAACATGCTGACAGAACTGATTGAGAATACTTATTTTTTTCCCCTTTCATAAGGATATTTAATGTGACTTTTACATGACCCAACTGAGAAATACAGTATGAAGTGAGGCATTCGTTCTCTAAATAAACTGTACATGACAGGGAGAAGAAAAAAATAGTTTAGAAAGCAACACTCTATTAGCATTTTGCCATCAGCCTTTGAAATTCCTATTCAACAGAGGACTAGTATCATGAAAGGAGAGAAGGCAGACAATGCCATATTAAAAATTAAATCTGTAAGTAAACAAAGGAGGATCTAAAATTTCAGATTTGTAAATCTTATGAAGCTCAATTCTCTAACTCAAAAGCAGGCAAGATTTCCAAGTCACTGTTACTAAGGTAAGAATGTTCTAGGAGTTTTCCACCTCAAAGAAAATTGCAATCCTGCCACATGCATTACTGCAGATCCTGGCTGCTGCAAAGACCATGCTACAGTGGTATTAAATAGAACATGACAACAGCTAATGTTTGCACTGAGATAATGAAAAATACACGTTTCTTTAAACAGAATGACCAGCACAGTATTCTTGTCTGTACAAGCAGGCAACAGCAGCAAGAAGACAACCAGGAATAAAAGAAAATTCAAAACACAGCCTCACAGAGAAGCTACCTGCCAGCTCTGTATTACTTTCATTAAGAGATGTCACAGAACAAGGCATTTTTTATGAGATGCCATTCACATACTCCGTATGTAAAATTCCACTGAAATTATTGCATGAAGAATTTGAATATACTGTAATTCCAGTAGAAAATTACACATTTGACAGTACTAAGCAAATGAAAAAGTGTTTAAATTATCTTATATATAATATTTACAAATATTTTTGTAATAGACAGTATCACTCTGCCCTGCTTCATAGGGAAAAAAATAAACACTTTGGTATAGAAATGTCTTGTAGCATGCCTGCTCAACTCTGCAGCATAATACTAACTACAGTATTTTCTTTTAAAGTTCATTTAATTTTATTATTATCACTCTGATATCAGTCATTAAATGCAACTTACAGAAATTAAAATAAGCTACCCAAATTAACATTGATATTGCTTTAATGTTGGTTTAAAGAAACCAACCCTTATTAAGGAAAAAAGGGATGGATCCTCATTCATTTGGAACATCTTCAGAGCTAATTTCAGTAGAACAACACATGCTTTATTTTTACCTGTTTTACTTAATTCCATGTAAATCCAGGAAGAAAGGAAAATATGAATATTCCCTCGATTTTATATAACACTATACAAAATGGCCTCTCTATTGGAATAAATTTACTGTCAGCCACTTATCTGCCCATTGCACTTTACAACTATTTGAATAGGACCAATTTTAGATCTATTTATTTTATTGTTCTAATATTGAGAAGAAAGAAGAGTCAGTTAAAAAGCTTACTCTTTGAAAATTAATGTTCTTACAGGTGAATATAAGAGAGAGAATGCAACTTGCTTCAGAAGGCGATTACTGGCTAATGACTTACTCTAATTCACTCTCTCAAATAAGGCGGTCCTCACAAAAACTACTCACCTAAGAGTGTTTTCATGCTTAGATTTTCTCAGATGTAGATATTTTCTTATTATTACAGTGCCTTAGCTTTCCTACTCCTGTAGCTACTTAACTGGAACATAACCAAGATAAAGGTAGAACATCCGATGACACTGTATAAAGTCAGACAGAGTGTTGTATGTCACTATATATATAGTGACAGAGAAAGATTCCACAGAGCATTTAAAGAAATATTTAAAATGTGGCCATGTGTGGATCTGCAAATTCAGTTTTCATTCTTCTATTACTGGAATCCTTATACTGACAGAATAAAGTAGACAAAAATTGTAGTATCATCTTGCACGAGCTCTGAACTTTTCTTCCACTTACAGAAAAGGTGTTTACTGCCATCTTCAGGAGTGCCTGTTTGTCTTAACCTACAACACATTGTTCTTTAGAATATGAATAGAATCATTACTGAAGATGGAGGGACACTATTATTTCTAATACAGTCTAATACAGGAATGTCAGAAACCTCATAAAAACACAGCATGGGCTCCAGTACAGTACTTGTTTCTTAAGCTAGCCTGAACTCTAATACAGTTGAGATTCACTCTCTTTTTAAGACAATGAAATTTTGAACTGATACACACAATAGCATCCTGCTCTGCATAATTTTCTGACAGAAACTTAATCCGCAAACTTGCCATAAAAGAAATTTTGAATACTTTCATTTTACATATGCAGTATGAAATATTTCTGCTGCACTAAAAAGAAAAAAAAAATCACTAAAGAGAGCAACTTACGACATACAAGGTGGAAATAAAATATTATACAAGATGGCACCACATCTTTTCCCAGTTAACATTTATACCATAGAAGGGTTATGGAGTGCAGAAGGTGCAGAAAAGTGGAGAATGAAGAATCCTTACTTAATTTCAAGCAGCGTATCTTGCAAGAAAAATCAACAAAATGTTTTGGTATTTGTTTTGTCATATCCTTTTAAAAGAAATAATAAAAAAAAAAAGCTGCAAGTGACTAAGGAAATAAATCAAAGTAGAGGAAGGATGTCCTATTATATTTTTAATAACTGCTAATATGCTCAAACATAGGAGCTCCCCCAGGTCTCAATGTGAGAACAGCAGAATTCTAATTGCTATGGACAATTATTAATTTATACTGGCAGCTAAGTGTGTATAGACTAATTATACTTATAATTATACATTACATTTTATGCATTCCAATTAAAAAATTAGTCTCCAGAATTTTGAGACATTTTTATGATTTCTTACTACTTTTTCTGAATAGTTTTGGAAGAAGTTTGGTGTCTCATATGGATGTCATCAATATAGCCATCAATAGCACAAGCATGGGTTAATGAGGCATTACAATATTCAAGTAAACTTAGTTGAACAATAGCAACTAAAGACAATTGCCTGAGCAATTCCATATTGATGCACTCCGTATTTGTGAAAGCTCACTTAGGCAGAGCTAAAACAGGCACAACTCTTGATTAATTTCTTGCTATGGCAAGAGCTACTGCAAATAGAGGGCCAGGAACACAGATTATTGTAATAAAGAAACTGAGTAACTATATTGATGATGAACCAGAGTTACTGGCTGAGCTTCTCATACAGGAGCTCATTTCAGGACCCTGACAATCTATAGGACAGAAAGTCTGACTGCCAGGCTCCCAAGAGATTCTCTGAGCTTTTAGCTAGTAAAAAAAATCTATTAGCACGACCTTCTTTACATCACAGGCTATTATAGTTTATTCCTATCTTGAATCCAAATAACTTGCATATACCCAAATGATATCCAGATTTAAATGGAGAACAATTTACTGCACCTCTGCTACAAATGCTAGGGGTTTTTCCCAGCTGCAGATTAGTTACAAATACAGACTCTAATTTAGCTCCAATTTCCAGCCTTTCCAAAGCAGACTTCCATTCATACTCGGGATTTCCATCTTGGGTTTATACATAGGATGTAAAAATAAGTATATAATGCATTCAGTCCCCTTTATTTTTATACACTAAATTAAAAAAATAAACTCCAACTTTGTCACCGTTGGAGATGTGCTCTCCAGAGAGGCACTTTTCCTCCATTTCTTGGATAACTGTGACTGTTCACTCTCACCCCTTGATACCCTTCCCATTTTTTCCAAATCCTTTTACAGTGATTTGACTAATTAACAGGGATGTCACCAATACTGATATCAAATGTCCTCCCTGCTACAACTAAGTTCTCCCCTGCTTATACATTTAGCATCACGAGTCATCTTTGTCAAAGTGTTACACCAAGTATTCCTGTTGAATTTAGAAGTATTGTTTAGAAAGTAGCTTGTAACCAAAGTAAGCCCCTTTTCATAACAAGATTTCTTATTTCCGGAAAAAAAATAATTCCACTGGGCAGTAAGAAAATGTTTTGCATTAGCACAGATCACTAAATGGTCCAATTATTCTGCCTAACTGATCCATCTTTCTCATTTACCAAGCCATTTATTTTTTTCCTCCATAATATTTACCACAAAAATGTTGTAATTATTTCCAGTTTAACAATGAAAATATTCAGAGAGATGCTCTGCTGGTCGTGGCAGACAATGATGTTTTCCCACAGACACCTACTTCTGTGATCTCTTAGTCAGTTCTTAATGCATTTAATATGCGATAAACTACCAGAGTAGTTTCAGCTTTGTAAATTAGGAAATCATGTGGCATTTAGAATTTATGAAAATTTATGAAACAGTTTTTTAACCTTTAAATGATATCAAAATTGCTTTCCTTTACTCCATGGTGTTCGTTAAAATGCCTTCTTTGCAACATCAAATGCTGTTACTATCTCTAATATTCATTAGCTTAAAGGGTAGTCCTACAAAGAGCTTATAAACCAAATACCACTGACACTGGATCACCATAATTTTGAAAGCATTTAATTTTGCTGTCTCAAATGACACTTAAACCAGATGTCTCAAAATAGCTATGGTACCAGGAGCTGACAAACATAGTCTTTAATATGTGAACCTTAGACAAAAGCATCCATTTAATTCTTAAAATTGATGGATATTTTAAACTCCTATTAAAAAACACCTCTTTAATTATTTCTGCTTTCATGTTCTAGGGAATGCTACCCTCTAATAGAATTTTGAATTTATCATATACAGAGATTATAATTTTCTAGGATTCTTCTATAGGGACAGTGCAAACTCAGAGAATCTTAACCCAAATTAATATACACAGAGAACACTTGGAATACCTCAGCCTTGGTTAGGAAGATGTACAAAAATGAGGCATAAAGGTTACAGCATACTTCCCAGAGCAAAAACCTCGGAAAGACAATACCACCCAGTACATAATCTCTGTGATATGATCCAGGCTACAACAGGGTTATTCCAGACGCAGAGTTGATGCTATCCTAGTGCAAATCCAGAGAAAACGGTGCTGCCACCTCTGGAGACACCTCTCCCCTCCTTCACATCCCTGGATTGGCACTGGTCATGTTCCAGGTACAATAGATGTGATTCCAAGAGTATGACGTGAAAAAAAACCAAGCAATAATGTGCAGGTTTACGTCCCTTTGGATCTTCCCCACTAAACCTGTCTCTGAATCTTGCAGTCTTTGAAATTACTTTGTTAAATTCTCAATCCCTTTGTTATAAAACAAGAAACTATCGTTTGTCATTTATTTTCTGTCCCTCGTTCCTGGTGTGAAAAGACCTTTTTTAAAGCTAATATTTACTTAAAGGATTCAGACATATATATGGCAAGCATGCTACTTTTCAGGAACTTGACTTGGAACTTGTGAACCATTGTAATTACTCTGTAAAGGAAAGCACAATTTGACCGTTAAACTAAACCGTTTTCTGGGCAATTTGCTTTGAATGTGGAGGAATTCTGACACCTTATGGCTGTTCCTGTATATGACCTACAATAAATCCTGAATAAGCATGGCCCCAGCATTAGCAGAACCAAAATGACCAGCTTAAATGCTATTTGGATTCTTGTACGTTAACTTTCACTCTCATACACTTTGCACAGAGCCCCCTGATGCTCAAACAAAATTATCTCATTGTCCTTCTGAAGATTGAAGTTTTATGATCCTTTCTGTACCCCTTCTTGATTCACCTATAACTGTCTTCATTCACTATTTCTAACACACTAGATTCACTGGCAGCAATAACGAGCAGTGCCTTGTCTTAATTAGCATCTGTGTCATCACAGCCACTCTAAATCCAGTCAGCAGGTATGGCAAGTGCATCTATAGTACATGAGAACTAACCACATCTCCGCACGAGGCATAAGAAGCATCCCTCACTAGTACTTTAAATAACCATTGACCATACTTTGCTTATTCTAAAGTCAATTGCTAGCACATGACTAATAGACATAGGATAGCGAAGACTTACCAGTTTTTCACCACAGAACAGCGCTTCAGCCTATACTCACAATTCCGGTGTCCTTTTCCGCATCGACTTTTGCCTGATCTCACGGTGTTCGTTGTGCAGGACTCGACTCTTGAGCAAAACTGCCAAAACTCCTCTGAAAACTTCTGAGACTTTTTCCCCCCCTCACGGGGGGACGATTGCACAATTGCACGATTACCTGGGGAAAGGGAAAGTAACGAACAAAGGGTTAGTGTGACACATGCTCCATTGTCAAGAGAGTCATGTAGCTGTGCAGCTCCTCGCAGGAAAGCTGGCATACACTCAGTGTTGCTTTCAAAAAGGTTTAATTAGATTTGTATACAAATAAGTGCAAAATAATGCATTTCACTAACAATACATGAATAAAGTCTTTTTCATGGTATAGGCCAGTATATTAATCTCACAGCTTTCCAGAATGCCACATCATCCTCATTCGTCCCATTTCATGGGGACAAAGGACAAATGACTAAAAACAGATTGTTTGTAAACAATGTGGATCATAAAAAAGTAAGCCTTGAGAAAGTAATAGACATTCTAAGGAAAACTAAAATCTGGGAAGAAAAATATTTTTTTAATGTCAGAAGGCATACTTAATTTAAGCAGATGTTTTGGGTTCTAAGACTTAGCGAAAAGGCCTAAGTTGATGGGACAGGTAAGGGGGTATCCCAACAGATAGAATTTAGGAAAAAAAAATACCGTCACCCAGATTTAAAGGCAGGTGAATACTGTGACAATATTTAATTGGAAGGCCTCATAGATTTACAAGAGCCCATACTGAGCAATGGACAGTGCAAAGTAAACCCCAGGAGATGCAAATCTGTTTACAAACCCCTTCAAATGAAGTAATTAACTCTATGTGCTAAGGAAGAAACTTAACTGTGAGTTCATAATCAGCATAAATTAGCCTAACCATAGGTTACTAACAGTGAATTTATTTCTCCCACGTGCCCTCCCTTGAATTAGCTCCAGCAATTGTGTGGTTGAGAAATGGCTGTTTGTAGACATAATAATAATTCTATTACTGGTGTAGCGATACATGTTGTTTCCAACAGCATTTTGCTTAATAATGCAATAAGTATTGATACTGTGAGATTACACCTTCCTAAAATGAATCCTGATTAACTATGGAATAACTTCTTCCTGCAGTGATCTAGGTTCAGGCTTTACTACGTAACTGACAAGTCATCACAAAACTTTCCAATAGGGAAATTCAGTGAAAAAAAACAGAGCTCATTTGATGTGAAGGAGGCACATCAAACATATTACCTATTATTATAATAATACTTATTTAAGCATACTTAAAGACAGTGCATTTATAGACTTTTCATTTCTAGTGTGGCTTAATGAACCAAACCAGATGATTGCACACAATGATAGATGTAATGCTAAACCTATATTTATACAAATGCTATGTCTTAAGTATTTGTTGTTTGAGACTCTTTAAATGTGCACGTTTCAGAAATGAAGCAAAAATAACAAAAGTTAATAATTATAGTGCATCCTAGCCTGGAACATGCTCTCAACCAAAGTCAAACTTGTCTATACCCAGCACCACCTTTTTTACAGGACTTCATTCCAACTGAAAGAATACTTCTACTTTATTTCCACCTCCAAGAAAGCTAAGAAATTGTTCGAGAAAAAAATGTCATTGAAGTACTTGAAATGTCATTTATAAAGTGCAATATACCATGAAAGCAATTTATTTCTATAACACTATTTTTGATAGATACACTCTTTGGTTATCTGCTGTTGCAGTAAAAATAATATTGGCCTAACAATGAAGAAAAGAGGGTATTCTAACATATATGGCTCATTGTAATGGTCCAACACTTTGGCATAATGTAGAAGGAAACAAGATGTTCTTTTATGTCCTGACTCCAATTTCTCAGAATTTTGCTGTGGGGAAAATGAAAAAGGCCATGTTCTTGCCAAGTAATAGGATTTAAGAACAGGCCTGCAAGAAGAGAGACACCTGTTGATCTCAACTACCTCTCAGGCCTCTAATTCTGTCTTTTCCCTCACCCTCTTGTGTAAATCAATGTCTCTAATCAGCTGTGTAATTCCACACAAAAGGTGTTATTCTAGCATAAAAAACAAATTATGTAAGCACAGATTAAAATTATTTGCCATGAAGAATCAGATGATTGGTATCTTTGTCTTGGGTTGTTTGTTTTTACACACCTAGTTGTGCGATGCAGCAGCTGTAAGCCAGTTTCCCTCAGAGCAACCAGTGGAGGGGCCATCCCTGAGGAGAACTGTTTACACGCTGCTTCTACAGCATTTCTCTCCGAGCTCCACAACGCCTCACCCTCACCAGGATATCAACCTCCACATCCAGCGATCCT
>VUYV01000085.1:3324476-3422308 GCA_008711295.1 Anarhynchus alexandrinus | reverse complement strand
TGCTGTGGGGAAAATGAAAAAGGCCATGTTCTTGCCAAGTAATAGGATTTAAGAACAGGCCTGCAAGAAGAGAGACACCTGTTGATCTCAACTACCTCTCAGGCCTCTAATTCTGTCTTTTCCCTCACCCTCTTGTGTAAATCAATGTCTCTAATCAGCTGTGTAATTCCACACAAAAGGTGTTATTCTAGCATAAAAAACAAATTATGTAAGCACAGATTAAAATTATTTGCCATGAAGAATCAGATGATTGGTATCTTTGTCTTGGGTTGTTTGTTTTTACACACCTAGTTGTGCGATGCAGCAGCTGTAAGCCAGTTTCCCTCAGAGCAACCAGTGGAGGGGCCATCCCTGAGGAGAACTGTTTACACGCTGCTTCTACAGCATTTCTCTCCGAGCTCCACAACGCCTCACCCTCACCAGGATATCAACCTCCACATCCAGCGATCCTGTGGCAGTGGCCTGGCCCCAGAGAAAACAAAATTCCCCTCTTCCAGGGCTTGCAGGAAATCAAATGCAAGTGAACAAGGACAAAGGTGCAGCAAAATGGCGCACATACGCTTACGGGTACACCCTGACTAATGGCTTGGCGGCCACGCTGCCTCCTCAGGCTCTGCACCCCCTCACAGAGAGGGCTGCTCTACGTTGAGCACAGGTCTTTCTCTACACGATATGTTATTTTAAATTCAGCCAAGTCCAACACCCCAGAGGTGGGTTAGGATGGGGTTTGGCTGTGTCCATAATTTGTTCCACTAACCTCACTAGTGTGTGACTTGCCCCATTTGTCATACCATCTTCTTGTTTTGAGATAATGTTAAGAAATTATCGGCAGCTCTTTGCTTTCTTCCCTTTCTCTCTTTCTCCTGAAATGAAAAAGATGGTACCTAGGATCTGGGAACCCACTTCAGGAGAAATATCTAACCTTGCTGGTAGAAGCAGTCCACATTTTAAAGGAAAAAAAAGATGGAAAGCAGAGTTAGTAGTTTTAAATTATTGTTTGGTTACAGGATACAAGTAACTCACCCACTGCCGAAGCCCTGTTTGCCGAAGGGGCTCCTCTGGGCCAGGTGCTCCTGCCAAGACCTCCTCCTCAGCCCTTCCTTCGCACCCCTGGAGCCGCACTGAGCAACGAGGCTGTCGCTCCCAGATATAACTAGGAGACCTGTCTCCTGATCAGTGAGGTCACAGGAAGATGTCACAGTTGACCCATTGTTACCACACTAACACGGGTAAGCAGTCCCACTTACCTAGCACCTCCATACACCACTCAGCCTCGGCTCGTGTAAGTCCATCCCAGCCTCTCCTCAGACTTACCCATAAGCAAAAAAGAGATTAAATCATACAATCATAGAATACCAGGTTGGAAGGGACCTCTAGGATCATCTGGTCCAACCTTTCTTGGCAAAAGCATAGTCTAGACAGGATGGCCCAGCACTCTGTCCAGCTGAATATTAAAAGCATCCAATGCTGGGGAATCCGNAATCTTAAAAGTGTCCAGTGTTGGGGAATTCACCACATCCCTGGGGAGATTAATCCAATGGCTGTTTGTTCTCATTGTGAAACATTTTCCTCTTGCATCCAATCAGAATCTCCCCAGAAGTAACTTGTACCCATTACCCCTCACCTTTTCCATATGAGTCCTTGTAAAAAGGGGGTCTCCATCTTCTTTGTAACCACCCTTTAAATACTGGAACATGGTGATAAGGTCTCCCCTAAGCCTTCCTTTCTCAAAGCTGAACAAACCCAGTTCTCTCAGCTTCTCCTATGGCAGGCTTCCCAGGCTTTTGATCATCTTGGTGGCCCTTCTCTGGACCCTCTCCACATCTTNGCTGAACAAACCCAGTTCTCTCAGCTTCTCCTATGGCAGGCTTCCCAGGCTTTTGATCATCTTGGTGGCCCTTCTCTGGACCCTCTCCACCCTGTCTACATCTTTTTTTGTGTAGCAGGGACTAAAACTGAACACAGTATTCCAGGTGTGGCCTGATAAGTGCTGAGTAGAGTGGGATAATGACTTCTTTATCTCTGCTGGTGATGCCCTTGTTGATGCAACCCAGCATCCTGTTGGCTTTCTTTGTCACTGTGGCACACTGTTCACTCATATTGAGCTTGTTGTCCACCAGGATCCCCAGGTCCCTTTCCACAAAGCTGCTCCCCAGTCAGGTCCCAGCCTGTGCTGCACTCCTGGATTATGTTTTCCCAGGTGCAAGACCTTACAGTTGCCCTTGTTGAACTTCCTAAGGTTCTTGTTAGCCCACTCTTCCAGCCTCTCCAGGTCTTCCTGCAGGGTGGCTCTCCTTTCCAAAGTGTCCACTTCTACACTCAGTTCGGTATCATCAACAAACTTCATCAGGGTACACTTGATCCCATCATCCAGATCACTTACAAAGATATTAAACGCCATTGGGCCCAGTATCCATCCCTGGGGGACCCCACTTGTGATAGGTTGCCAGTTTGAAAAGGAGCTATTGACCACCACCCTCTGAGCACAGCCTATCAGCCAGTTCCCCACCCACCATATGGACCACTTATCTAGACTGTAACACATCAGTTTCTCTAAGAGGAGGCTGTGGGGAACCTTACTGAAGAAGGAGAAAATCCGCGTAGTCAATGTCCACCTCTCACCCCTCATCAACAGAGCAGGTTACTTTGTTGTAGAAGGCAACCAGGATCATCAAGCACAATTTGCCCTTGGTGAATCCATACTGGCTTTTCCCATTATTATGCATAAATTAATATGTAGAAATTCATAACAATACTCACTTTTCNATTGGGGCCAGTATCAATCCCTGGGGGACCCCACTTGTGACAGGCTGCCAGTTTGAAAAGGAGCTATTGACCACCACCCTCTGGGTGCAGGCTATCAGCCAGTTCCCCACCCACCACATGGACTTGTCTAGACCGTAACACATCAGTTTCTCTAGGAGGAGGCTGTGGGAAACCTTACTGAAAGCCTTGGAGAAATCTGGGTAGTCAATGTCCACCTCTCACCCCTCATCAACCAAGCAGGTTATTTTGTTGTAAAAGGCAACCAGGATTGTCAAGCACAATCTGCCCTTGTTGAATCCATACCGGTTTTTCCCATTATTACACATAAATTAATATGTAAAAGTTCATAAGAATACTCACTTTTTACTAAATTCCTAGCAGGGATTACAAACCACTTAACAGTTTGCATTTCCCTGCATTTCCCTCAGGATATGAGCTGATAGGTTATGTTATCCAGGTGGCTCTCGCCATTAGCCAGAACATCTCCAGCTGACTTAACCAATTAAGTTAGGTTTTATCTAATAAATCACTCCACTGGAGGCTGGTATAGCTTAAGGAAAGATGTGGTGGGGTGGCTTGAACAGGTTATTGTTCCTGTTTAGGCTACGTTGGGGGGAGGGCACGTGCTCTTGAAAGGAAAGAAACAACATTTGTGTTGTCTTTCTCAGTTTTTTTCTAACAGCTTTGAACCCATTACTCAGTTTCAAGAAAGTCTGCCAGAGGAATATAGGCTTAAAATGCTGGTTAAGTACAAATGCTGTGAAAACAGGTAGCTGAGGAGATGAAGAGGACTAAATGAGTGTCCTTGCTGTGGGCTGGATTATTTAAATGCAAAAGAAATACTCATGTGTGTAAGAGTTACTACTCTACAGTGGGTTTTTGACAGAGAAAGAAGGACCTGAAAACTGCTCCTTGTTCTGATTTGGATGCAAACTGCATTTCTTTGGCTGTGCTTTTGTAAGTTCAAATTCATATTCACTTAACTTCCTTGCTTATGAGAAATACATAGCTAGATTTTTATTTCTGTGGAAAGAACAGTACAATGTATTAAACTTAACTTATTTTTTTAATTGTGGGAGATGCATGCATAACAGTGAAACCAGAATAGTTAGTAGAGTACAATGGGATCTTGGACTACCCATAACCACCTTAAAGTTAACTATTCACTTGTTATTCATAAAGCAATTAATGTCAATTAAAACTACAGTAATGATCATAATTTTTAAGGTATGGCAAAGAAAGTGGAAAAAATCAAGAAGCCTGAGTTATTTTAAGCCTGGTATTTCTGTCGTTATTTGCAATTTTTTAAATGAAATATTGTAGATAGTACTGACTTGTATTTGCTCATAATTCTAGCCTCAGACAGTTCTAAAGATAATGCTGGATGTAAACTAGAACCAAGTTGCATAAATTCCTAGAAACTAGAAATAAAATACTGTTCTTCATGCTTAGATGGATAAATCTTGTAATTATGTGTTTTATAAAGAAGTACAATCTCAACAAAGATTGATTAGCCTGCTCAGCACTGAAAGTTCTGGACATGATTGGTTCCTACAATATATATTAGGTCAATTTATACTTCTTTTTTTCTCCCCAATATTTAGTACATAGCATTTTTCAGACATTCAGGTCCCAATCTACCACATATCACTGGCAAGAAGAAGTTCTTTCTGTCTTTCACGTTTATCTGAAGAACCAGTCAGGCACATAGGGACCTGTGGGCTCTGCTAAGAAGGAACTCGGACCAAAATTTATGGCAGTTCTATATATGTTAGTACAGAATTGGGCCTAAGTGAGTGTTAAGTTTTGGGGGTTTTCTCTTTGATTCTGAGTCTCAAAACTGACTTAGTTATTTCTTAGCTGAACAAGTGGTTAAATTACAAAATTCATCATGTGAACTTGCAACAACGAAGGACACGAACTAATTAAATGAATGGTTGAATGTGCTCAGACCACACAGCAGGCTTTTATAATCTGTATCAAATAAAATACTTATGGTAATCTTCATTTCCAATACTGCTTTCAGATCATGATGAGAGGAGAAAACAAAATGGGAATAATTTTTCCTTTATGTTGGAAGACACAATGAATTTTGCTGCAAAATCAATAAATTTTGCTGAACAGGAAAACGTTACGGCCTGGCTCCTGGTACAGTGGAATCACAATGACATTAGTGGGAGCTTGACTGACTTAAGACAGCGAGTTGTCCCAAAAGCTCAAACAAATTACACCCATTTCTAGACTGAATTCCTCTTGTGGGAGGTCCCAACTGTTGTGTGCTGCTATATATTTTCTGATGGATCAAGAAATCATTAGTTATTACAAATCTTACTCAATGTAATAAAGTATGCATGTTAATCAATTAGCCTCTTAGACCTTCTCTTGCCTCATGCTTCTTTGTGATTCTGATCTTAAAAAAAAATCTGAAATTGTTCTCCTGTATCATGCAGACTATGTGGAATCAAAATATTCAATCATTTTTTGAGTATACAAGTAGTGATGTGTAACAAACACCTGGTACGGTTATTTAGTTAAGCACTCTGAAAATTAAGATAATTTATTGCACTACTTGGATCTTTTGTGTTGCAGATCTGGGGGTGCTTAAAGTCTTTGTAAGAACAGCTTGCTGTTCCCTTACAGAACAGCCTGTTTTCTTACCTGTGATCTATGAGATTATTTTAAAAATATGCCTTGTTATTAAAATATTTTTGGACACAGATTTTACCAGAAATTACTAAACTTGGTGAGGAACAGAAAAGTCTTTACTTACTGTACAAAGTATGAAACTACATCCTAGCAAGACTTAGGCACCTTACTCAAAATGAAATTTGTGCTGTAGTGGCTGAAACAGACCTTAAAATCTGTTATCAGCAACTAATATTTTGATATTGGAACTTTTTTCAAAAATCAAAAGTTGGCAAATCTGGATAACATATGCCCCCCTATACATTCCACTTTTTTTCCGAAGCATTTTTTTTCTAATCATTCTAGATGAAATAGGTACCATTCAAACAGTGAACACTACCAAAGTTTTGCATTTCTTCCTGTTGCAGAAACTCTTCCATGTGTGGGAAGGAAAGAACTATGAAAGCCCATCTCATGAAACCAAAGTAAAAATTACACTTGTGGCATGGTCAGAGAACATGCATGAAAGCCACAGCATGAGAAAGCAACAGTGCATGTCAAGGCTAAGAAACTCAATGGGATTTATGTACCAGACCATGATCCTACTTGGGCATTTGAAGTCAATTTGGGATTGTTTAACCCTTTCTACAGAGAGGTTTGTCCCACTCTTGGTGGAACCCAAACCCAATCTTGGCTTTTTGAAAGAAAATGAAGAGGATAAATGGAAAGCTTATCTTCCCTCAAGCAGACTACCATTGTTTCACACACTCAAACCTGACCCGCTTCTCATAAAGTGGAGCATCCCTTCTGCACACAGAAAGTCTGCTTATTTAGAAGGAATGGTTTATTTAGCAGTGTTCCCCTGGCCAGCAGGTAGCTAACGTTCAAACATCTGAGCAATTTGCAGTACCAAATTCTCTTCCACTAGTCCCTAGTGAGCGTGTGTCAGTGCACCAAATATAGAATCAAGAGTTTAGCTCTATAATTGTTTTTTGGAGGCAGTCTTTAGAGAAAGATGCATTTGTCAGGTGGAACTCAGAAGGGGAAAAAAAGATGACCATGCAAGCAGCTGACTTCAGATATACTTATTACTTGATGGTTGAAGTAGCATGGGAGAGTCTGTTTTCCTCCCTGACATTTGATTGTCTAGCTTGTGGGTTCTCTAGGATGCTATCTTGCAGCTGATCTTAAGGAAATCATGGCTGTTAATAAGCAGCAACTTGTGTGTCCTCATACAGCAGTTGCTTTCCCTCCTCTGGCAAAGAGATTGAAGCAAAAAATACAACCACATACGTGCACAAATGCGCTATCACCTGACCCATCCCCACTCCCTCCATAAAACACATATCCCATATGGGCCAACAGTGATTCAGCACTCAGGTGCTCTCCGAAGACAAACAGCGCTAAGGTGGGTGCTTCTTGTTGTCCTACATCCAGCTGCTCACAAGTCTGCTGGCAGGCTGTTCACCACCTGTGGAGGCAGCGATTAAACTTCTTGCTGCCTTCCGGATTGCTTCCTTGAAGCCCTGGAGCTGGTAGAGGTAAGGGTGGGCTGCCAGTGCTTAGCTGGGTCCGGGTTTTTTGTGGCTACAAGTCCATGCAGCACTACGGGCTTGGGGAAGAGTGGCTGGAAAGCTGCCTGGCAGAAAAGGACCTGGGGGTGTTGGTCAACAGCTGACTGAATATGAGCCGGCAGTGTGCCCAGGTGGCCAAGAAGGCCAACGGCATCTTGGCTTGTATCAGGAATAGTGTGGCCAGCAGGACTAGGGAAGTGATCATCCCACTGTACTCAGCACTGATGAGATCCCACCTCAAATACTGTGTTCAGTTTTGGGCCCCTCACTACAAGAAAGACATTGAGGTTCTGGAGTGTGTCCAGAGAAGGGCAATGAAGCTGGTGAAGGGTCTGGAGCACAAGCCTTATAAGGAGCAGCTGAGGGAATTGGGGTTGTTTACCCTGGAGAAGAGGAGGCTGAAGGGAGACCTTATCACTCTCTACAACTACCTGAAAGGAGGTTGTAGTGAGGTGGGGGTTGGTCTCTTGTCCCAAGTAACAGTTGATAGGACAAGAGGAAACGGCCACAAGTTGCACCAGGGGAGGTTTAGATTGGATATTAGGAAAGATTTTTCCACTGAGTGGGTTGTCAATCACTGGCACAGGCTCCCCAGGGAAGTGGTGGAGTCACCATCCCTGAGGTATTTAAAAGACATGTAGATGTGGAGCTGAGGGACATGGTTTACTTGTAGCTTGGCAGTGCTCACTTAACCATTGGACTGGATGATCTTAAAGGTCTTTTCCAACCACAACGATTCTATGACTCAACACCCACCTCACTGGCAGGTGACCATCTCTGAAGGTGGTGGTGGCGGTAAGCGCAGCTCCATCCAGCCACCGGCTCGTGAGGGGAACCACTTCCTGACCACCAAAAGGCGCCTCTCCCGGTGCCAGACGAGTCACGAGCCCCGGGGGCCGCCATNCCCCCCCGTGACGTCAGACAGAGCGCCCCGCCGCCGCCCCGCCGCGCGCTGCCTGCCGGGAGATAATTGGGGCCTCGCGCGCTTCCCGGCTTCTAACGCGCGGCGCGCCCCGCGCTGCCTTCCCAGCCTGCCCCGCGGCCGCCGGCCTCGCCAGCGGGACTCGTTCGCCTACCCGGCGGCGGCGGCGCCGTTCCGTACCGCCCCGCCCTGCTCTGCTCTGCCCTGCCCGCGGCCCTGAGAGCCCCCGAGCGAGAGCCGAGGCCGCTCCGCCCTCCCCGCCATGCCCCCCAAGAAGCAGCAGCAGCCGGCGGGGGGCAGCAAGAAGGCGGACCAGAAGAAGAAGGAGAAGATCATCGAGGTGAGGCGAGCAGGGCCTGGCCGGGCCCAGAGGACCGCGGCCGACGCCGAGCGGGCCGCTCTGCCGCCGCGGCCCTCTCCCTGCCCCTGCTGGGGCCTGCCGCTTCCTGCTGTTTCCCTTGGGACGCGGGCAGCTCTCTCCCTGCGCCCCCCTCTGCCGCCCCCACCGGCTGCCGGGGCAGGGACGCGGCTGCCGGTGGCAGCCGGCCTCCCCGAGAGCCCGCCGTCATGGCCCGCGGGGCAGCCAGGCCCGCAGGCCGCCTCTTCAGCTGAAGCGGCCAAGGGAATGGTCATAAAACCGAAAACTTAAAAAAAAAAGGCGGAGGGGTATGCGCACGCACACCTTGTCGGTGCCGTAACCCAGCCCAGAAGCACCGTTCCGAGTTCCATTGGCGATCCCAGCGCTGCCCGGATCTGTCAAGTCACTGACTGTCGCCCTTTAAGTTGTGCAGGTGGCCGCTGTGCTTCTTGGACTGAGGTTTGGGCTTTCAGCATGGGTATTTTCTGCCCAGAGCTGTCTTTGGACTGAACGTGATGTGACAGGAGTGCTCTTCCTTTCCCCCCCCCCTCACCCCTTTCCCTTCTCTGTTTCTATATTCTGTGTGTTCCTGTATTTTTGGAGTCCGACTCTCTGAGGTGTAGGTTTGCATTTCTCACTCAGTATAAAACAGTTGTGTGATTTGTTTTGGGGTGGTTTTTTTGGTACAATTTGACCTGTGTGGCCAAAGAGGCGTTTCCTGGAATAACAGTTTAGTAAATCGTTCATAAAAATTGAATACAAAATAATTTGAAGATTAATCAGTAATACACCATATTCTATTTAAACTTCTGATACTCAATTCCATGGTAAAACCAGATTTAAAAAAACCCACACACCTCCAGCAGTTTTTTTTGTATAGTGGAAGGTTTGCATAACTACCCTAAAAAAAGCTATGTTGAGAGTACAAGGAGAGAGTGCTTATAGAAAATTAAATGCTTGCCTGCATCTATTGCCAAGAAAGTTAGTAGCTGCTCAGCTGTTCTAAGCAGAATATCTATGTAGTGCAAGTGTTCTTTTAAATCTAGCACCACAGAATATTGTTTCCGTGTTCTTTGTTAGGTTAGACTGGTTGTTCTCTCTCTGTTGGCTTCAGAGTTTCTGATGTTCTTGCTGAATCCAGCTACATAGGAAAATTCTGCTTTTTATTACAAAAATGTGCAGCTGAAAGAGGAAAAACTTGCATTGATTATTAACAATAATTTATTACATGATTCAAGTATGCAGAGATTATATATTCCATGTGGCATTTGCCACAGAAATCAAGTGTGTGAATGATCTATTTTCTTTCCCAACTAGTTATTTTAAGAAATTACAGACTTTTCAGATTAGCATAAAGTATCAGAGGACTAGCTGCTGTTGGTGGGTGATACATTGTAAATGAAAACATGGTGACTCTGGAAATTTGGAACTGTTTATTCTATAATTCTTTTATAATATATTTTTGGGTTGTTAGGGTTTCCAAAAGTATGTTTAAGCTGAGGTATTATCACTGGATGAACATCTGTTACTTGTTCCTTGAAGAAAAAAAAGGTATCGAATCAAAGGCACACGTATGTTTTTAATATAGATATTTCAGTTACAAAAAATAATTTATGCTTCAGATACTTGTGTGAAAGTGAGCTATCTTTTTGTAACAGAATTTTTAATAGGTTTGCTATAGAAACCTGCCTCTAACAATGAAACTGGAGATGTAGAGGAAGAATTGGTTCAGGCAGTAAACAGAACCTACTTTTAGTGAAATTTAGGAAGTATAAACACGTGTCTGGATTTGACATGGGGAAAGACTTCAAATTAGTACAGTTGACAAATGAAAAGCTTAAAATCATTGAAAATGAAAAGTAATATGTAACATGCAGCATGTTTGTCTGCACAACATAGGTATGTAACACTTATCACATTACTTTTCTCTTTAAGTATTATTATTTCAGGTAGGTAGGAGAAAAAGCAGTATTTATGGCTGTTCAGTCTTCATATTTTCCTCAGACGTTGCTTGGGTAGTCACCAAAAACATCTTGTCCTTTTGTCTTGAGAAGTCTGAAAACACTGTGTGTATATGCTCCCACAAATACTTGGACACAAGCAATAGCTCGCACAAAAGCAGCAAACTTGTTCCAACTGTTTGACAGTTTCAATAAATTTGGCTGTATTTATCTCTTGATTTAGGACAAAACATTTGGCCTAAAGAATAAAAAAGGTGCAAAACAACAAAAATTTATCAAGGCTGTGACTCACCAGGTTAAATTTGGTCAGCAAAATCCACGTCAGGTAAGCATTTAATCTGTAATGTTTTCCCACTGCATAATGAAATAATCTTTCACTGTACATATAGATTGTGATATAATATTGAAGTAGAAAAAAGTTGATGTTACTTGCCTAATGTATTGTGACTAGCACAGATTTAACTAGATAGTATTCTTGCAAGACTTGTCTAGCTGAGAATTATGTACCAAAACCCCTAAAAACCCCTAAATTCAAAATCAGCTAATAAGGGTGCGTGTTTCTTACACAGTATTCTAATAGTAACATAAAAGAGTTTAAGGTATACCTGAAAGTAAATTGTAGAAACTGGCTATCAGCAACGTGTAGTTCTATATTCTTTCTCTTCTTGTTTGTTTTTTTTTTTTCCCCCCTCTAATTCCCACCTAACCTAAGAAATAGTGAACCATTAACACTAAGAGTAGTTGTTACTAATATTAAAATTAGAATTGGGGGAAGATTAAAAAAAAGCGTAAGCCCATACGTGCTGCTTGTTCTACTTGTGGATGTATTTATTATAATACTTCATGTTGTATGTATGGAAATCTTCACATATTTGGTGAAGTGGTCAAAGAAACTGAAATTTTGAGTCACTGTCTACTACTCTGCTCTTCTTTTGTATGATGAAGTAAAATGTGATGGGGTTGAGATACAATATCTAGATTATACTTGGTCAGAAAGCACAAATTTCATTGAAATACTTTTATGATGGAAGTGAGCCAGAGCTCTTATTCCTACAGTTCTAGGGAAGCTAGTTGCGAAGGATTTATGCAGCTTCCTCTTCTATGAATAAGCCTGTAGACTATTACGTTTGCATCAGCTAAATTCATGATGTCATAATTAATGTTAAATTCCTTGCATAACATAAGGATGAACTAACAAATGTCAAATACAACTTTAAAGGTAAAGTTGATATTTGGGTCATTAGATCTAACAAGTTCTTGTAGTGGAAAGGACTGCTTGATGTCACTTCAAAAACATTGGTGTTACTCAAACAGTTCTTCTGAAATTAGTGCATGAAATCCCTGAATCTGTAGCATTTAATGGAATACTAGTATGTAAATTAGACAACCTAAAATAATTTTTCTCAGATGCTTTTAGCTATTGAATGATGGATGTCAAAAACTAATTTTTAGACCTGATTATGCCTTTCTTAACCTGTAATAATGCTTTCCAGTTAGAGTTGTCCCTGAGTAAGGAAGAATGCTTTAAACCAATTATTGTTGTGTCCTGAGATACAAAGGGAAATGCTGTCAAGGCTTTTTGCTTAGTAAGGAAAAAAAAGGCAAGCTTCATCTTCATGCTTTTGGAACCCTAGGGTGAAACAGAAGTGTTCCTACAATACTGCTTTTTGTAGTTGACATAAGTGGGTTTGCCTGCTATATAAAATAGGATTTGTGGACTTTCAGTATCAAAATTGAGTGTTCTGTATGTGGACCAAATTAATCAATTGCCTTTTAAAACAATTTGGCATTTTGTTGCTGAATTCACCACACGAACAAAGCTCCTTTTTTACTATTGCACTGTATTCTACCAATAAAGTACCCCACGTATTTGTGTAGTGGTGGTAGTCTCACTAGCTTCCCTGAAGGATAAGAATCAAATCATCTTATGTTTCTCACATGTCCTCTTTCATCCATCTTGTTCCCTCTCTACTACTCTGGTATAGATACAAGCCTTTTCTGGGTTATCCTAAAAGGATAAGGCAGAGTCCAAAAGTTTTTTTTTTAATACATAAACTTTTCTTTTCTTAGGGGATCTTGTTTTTCAGTCCTTGGCCCCTAGTTACCTATAAAATGAATGTTCTTGTCTTAGGAACCGCTGATCATCCATGAACTGATATAAATTCAAACAAAAAAAAGTGTTCTAAAAGCAGTTCCTAACTTCTACAGACAGATTTCCTGGAAGTGCTACTGGTATACATGAAGAAAAAGAACAAAGCAGCATATAGAGGGCTAAAGATAGAGAAGCTTTTTGCACAGATCTTGAAATAATTGCATTGACTGTTTGCACTACTAATGTATCACTGAAAGAGTAACTAACTTTTCCTGTCCTCATTCTCTTCACTTGATTTCCTAGCCTGTAAAGGTGGAATAGAGGTAGCTGTGTTATCTAATGGTGCTTACTAGTATCTTGCATTTCCGACAAATTGTATTTGAAATCTCTTCTCTTTGAAAGGTCAGTACCACTAGATGGCACTGGCTATTCATGCAAGGGTAGAAATTCTGAGAAATTCAGAAATCACGGGTTCCTTCCCTCCTCCCCTTATAAAACTATTTTAAAATTATTTGCTATTTCAATGTACAGTGCCTGTGAAGTGAATAATGTCATTCTAATTATATATTAATAACTTCAAATTTGGGGTCATTATAGGCTGCTCAAACAGAAAGTGAGAAGAAATTAAAAAAAGAAGATAAGAAAAAGGAATTACAAGAATTAAATGAACTCTTCAAGCCTGTGGTTGCTGCACAGAAAATTAGCAAAGGTATGAGAAACTGAATTATCTTTATTTATGTTCTCTTATTTTACCTGAAGTAGATATATGAATAACCCTTTAAAAATGGCAGCTCATTTTTCAATAAAGCAGATGTCTGTTTCCTTCTCTATCTAGTGTACCAAGTAGTTTGTCACTAATGATTTGACATTTTTTTTGGAGGTTATCTGGGGTTATGAGATCATTAGAATATCAAAAGCTACATTGATAATGACAGGGCAGCTATAGATACTTTGCTGTATTCAGGTTCATTAATTAGGTGCTTCTGGATGAGTGGCATGATTTTTTTTTTGTGTGTGATGGTATTTTTTTAAAGCAGCCTGTCTCCCCAGGAAAGCATGAACATCCAGGTATTACAAGGAATATAATATGGTAACTGTCGTCTTCACAGAAAAGTTGTGTTGAAATCAGAACAGTAAAAATTTTCCACTTTTGTCCCACCTCACAGTTGACAGTAGGAGTTGGCTTCGAAAGTGTGATCTTATTTGAACTTGGTTATTGAACAAACTAGTTTTCTGATGAAATGTAAGTTTAAGCGTATTTGATACTTCAGGGGAACTCTACAATTGGCTACCATGTGGGAGGAGAAAAAAAATCATACTTTTAGGAATGAACTAATCGACTCTTTGCTTTATTAATCTTCTGGAACTAATGAGATTATGTGCAATAATTTTTGACTAAACAAACAAGTGTGATTTCCATGTATGTATTTTAAAGCAAACGTGGTATTTGTTCACTGTGGCACTTAGCAGCAACAAAGGCCAGTTTTCTGTTTATGATCTGCAGTGGTGAGCTTTCNAAAAAAAAAAAAGGTATCGAATCAAAGGCACACGTACATTTTTAATATAGGTATTTCAGTTAAAAAAATAATTTATGCTTCAGATACTTGTGTGAAAGTGAGCTATCTTTTTGTAACAGAATTTTTAATAGGTTTGCTATAGAAACCTGCCTCTAACAATGAAACTGGAGATGTAGAGGAAGAATTGGTTCAGGCAGTAAACAGAACCTACTTTTAGTGACATTTAGGAAGTATAAACACGTGTCTGGATTTGACATGGGGAAAGACTTCAAATTAGTACAGTTGACAAATGAAAAGCTTAAAATCATTGAAAATGAAAAGTAATATGTAACATGCAGCATGTTTGTCTGCACAACATAGGTATGTAACACTTATCACATTACTTTTCTCTTTAAGTATTATTATTTCAGGTAGGTAGGAGAAAAAGCAGTATTTATGGCTGTTCAGTCTTCATATTTTCCTCAGACGTTGCTTGGGTAGTCACCAAAAACATCTTGTCCTTTTGTCTTGAGAAGTCTGAAAACACTGTGTGTATATGCTCCCACAAATACTTGGACACAAGCAATAGCTTGCACAAAAGCAGCAAACTTGTTCCAACTGTTTGACAGTTTCAATAAATTTGGCTGTATTTATCTCTTGATTTAGGACAAAACATTTGGCCTAAAGAATAAAAAAGGTGCAAAACAACAAAAATTTATCAAGGCTGTGACTCACCAGGTTAAATTTGGTCAGCAAAATCCACGTCAGGTAAGCATTTAATCTGTAATGTTTTCCCACTGCATAATGAAATAATCTTTCACTGTACATATAGATTGTGATATAATATTGAAGTAGAAAAAAGTTGATGTTACTTGCCTAATGTATTGTGACTAGCACAGATTTAACTAGATAGTATTCTTGCAAGACTTGTCTAGCTGAGAATTATGTACCAAAACCCCTAAAAAAACCTTAAATTCAAAATCAACTAATAAGGGTGCGTGTTTCTTACACAGTATTCTAATAGTAACATAAAAGAGTTTAAGGTATACCTGAAAGTAAATTGTAGAAACTGGCTATCAGCAACGTGTGGTTCTATATTCTTTCTCTTCTTGTTTGGTTTTTTTTTTTCCCCCCTCTAATTCCCACCTAACCTAAGAAATAGTGAACCATTAACACTGAGTAGTTGTTACTAATATTAAAATTAGAATTGGGGGAAGATTAAAAAAAAGCGTAAGCCCATACGTGCTGCTTGTTCTACTTGTGGATGTATTTATTATAATACTTCATGTTGTATGTATGGAAATCTGCACATATTTGGTGAAGTGGTCAAAGAAACTGAAATTTTGAGTCACTGTCTACTACTCTGCTCTTCTTTTGTATGATGAAGTAAAATGTGATGGGGTTGAGATACAATATCTAGATTATACTTGGTCAGAAAGCACAAATTTCATTGAAATACTTTTATGATGGAAGTGAGCCAGAGCTCTTATTCCTACAGTTCTAGGGAAGCTAGTTGCGAAGGATTTATGCAGCTTCCTCTTCTATGAATAAGCCTGTAGACTATTACGTTTGCATCAGCTAAATTCATGATGTCATAATTAATGTTAAATTCCTTGCATAACATAAGGATGAACTAACAAATGTCAAATACAACTTTAAAGGTAAAGTTGATATTTGGGTCATTAGATCTAACAAGTTCTTGTAGTGGAAAGGACTGCTTGATGTCACTTCAAAAACATTGGTGTTACTCAAACAGTTCTTCTGAAATTAGTGCATGAAATCCCTGAATCTGTAGCATTTAATGGAATACTAGTATGTAAATTAGACAACCTAAAATAATTTTTCTCAGATGCTTTTAGCTATTGAATGATGGATGTCAAAAACTAATTTTTAGACCTGATTATGCCTTTCTTAACCTGTAATAATGCTTTCCAGTTAGAGTTGTCCCTGAGTAAGGAAGAATGCTTTAAAGCAATTATTGTTGTGTCCTGAGATACAAAGGGAAATGCTGTCAAGGCTTTTTGCTTAGTAAGGAAAAAAAAGGCAAGCTTCATCTTCATGCTTTTGGAACCCTAGGGTGAAACAGAAGTGTTCCTACAATACTGCTTTTTGTAGTTGACATAAGTGGGTTTGCCTGCTATATAAAATAGGATTTGTGGACTTTCAGTATCAAAATTGAGTGTTCTGTATGTGGACCAAATTAATCAATTGCCTTTTAAAACAATTTGGCATTTTGTTGCTGAATTCACCACACGAATAAAGCTCCTTTTTTACTATTGCACTGTATTCTACCAATAAAGTACCCCACGTATTTGTGTAGTGGTGGTAGTCTCACTAGCTTCCCTGAAGGATAAGAATCAAATCATCTTATGTTTCTCACATGTCCTCTTTCATCCATCTTGTTCCCTCTCTACTACTCTGGTATAGATACAAGCCTTTTCTGGGTTATCCTAAAAGGATAAGGCAGAGTCCAAAAGTTTTTTTTTTAATACATAAACTTTTCTTTTCTTAGGGGATCTTGTTTTTCAGTCCTTGGCCCCTAGTTACCTATAAAATGAATGTTCTTGTCTTAGGAACCGCTGATCATCCATGAACTGATATAAATTCAAACAAAAAAAAGTGTTCTAAAAGCAGTTCCTAACTTCTACAGACAGATTTCCTGGAAGTGCTACTGGTATACATGAAGAAAAAGAACAAAGCAGCATATAGAGGGCTAAAGATAGAGAAGCTTTTTGCACAGATCTTGAAATAATTGCATTGACTGTTTGCACTACTAATGTATCACTGAAAGAGTAACTAACTTTTCCTGTCCTCATTCTCTTCACTTGATTTCCTAGCCTGTAAAGGTGGAATAGAGGTAGCTGTGTTATCTAATGGTGCTTACTAGTATCTTGCATTTCCGACAAATTGTATTTGAAATCTCTTCTCTTTGAAAGGTCAGTACCACTAGATGGCACTGGCTATTCATGCAAGGGTAGAAATTCTGAGAAATTCAGAAATCACGGGTTCCTTCCCTCCTCCCCTTATAAAACTATTTTAAAATTATTTGCTATTTCAATGTACAGTGCCTGTGAAGTGAATAATGTCATTCTAATTATATATTAATAACTTCAAATTTGGGGTCATTATAGGCTGCTCAAACAGAAAGTGAGAAGAAATTAAAAAAAGAAGATAAGAAAAAGGAATTACAAGAATTAAATGAACTCTTCAAGCCTGTGGTTGCTGCACAGAAAATTAGCAAAGGTATGAGAAACTGAATTATCTTTATTTATGTTCTCTTATTTTACCTGAAGTAGATATATGAATAACCCTTTAAAAATGGCAGCTCATTTTTCAATAAAGCAGATGTCTGTTTCCTTCTCTATCTAGTGTACCAAGTAGTTTGTCACTAATGATTTGACATTTTTTTTGGAGGTTATCTGGGGTTATGAGATCATTAGAATATCAAAAGCTACATTGATAATGACAGGGCAGCTATAGATACTTTGCTGTATTCAGGTTCATTAATTAGGTGCTTCTGGATGAGTGGCATGATTTTTTTTTTGTGTGTGATGGTATTTTTTTAAAGCAGCCTGTCTCCCCAGGAAAGCATGAACATCCAGGTATTACAAGGAATATAATATGGTAACTGTCGTCTTCACAGAAAAGTTGTGTTGAAATCAGAACAGTAAAAATTTTCCACTTTTGTCCCACCTCACAGTTGACAGTAGGAGTTGGCTTCGAAAGTGTGATCTTATTTGAACTTGGTTATTGAACAAACTAGTTTTCTGATGAAATGTAAGTTTAAGCGTATTTGATACTTCAGGGGAACTCTACAATTGGCTACCATGTGGGAGGAGAAAAAAAATCATACTTTTAGGAATGAACTAATCGACTCTTTGCTTTATTAATCTTCTGGAACTAATGAGATTATGTGCAATAATTTTTGACTAAACAAACAAGTGTGATTTCCATGTATGTATTTTAAAGCAAACGTGGTATTTGTTCACTGTGGCACTTAGCAGCAACAAAGGCCAGTTTTCTGTTTATGATCTGCAGTGGTGAGCTTTCTCCAAATAAAGTAGCTCTTGCTTAAAGTTATTTCAGAAGACTAATATTTTTCCAAATTAAAGCTTTGGTTTTCTATTGAGATTGCCAACAAGGAGAGCTATGTTATCTGAAGTTCTTGTAGGAATCCACTCAGTGTTTAAAAACTAGATTTTTAGTTAAGATTTTAAATGGGTGTTGCTGTACATGCTCTAGTCACTGGTGACTAGCACCAAGATTAAAATCAGCAAGTGGAAAAAAAAACTGAACTTGAAATCTTACGTGAGCACTTAATGAGTATTACAAGTAAAGCATTTCTGATTTAGTTGTGTCTCATAAATACATTTCTACCTGTTTTCATTAGTTTTCTCACTTCCTAATAATCCCTTTAGTGGTATGATATTTACTTAAACTGCAATTAGGTAGATTGAGTATTTCATACTATAACAACAGTTGCTTATTTTGGAGACTATGAGCAGCCATCTTATTTCTATTATTAAAGAAAGTGGTCTGAATAAGTGCAGGTTAGATTATTAAAATTTATTCTAGTATGGTTTTGATCTATTAAGGAAAGGCTGACATCCAGAAGATGTTTTACTGTGCATTAGAGGCAAAAATAGCTTATTGTGTAGAGAAGTTCCACAGAGTGGTGTCTTGTATGTATTATATGAATTAATAATTCGCTCAGCCACACTACTTTCCATATTCATTTAAATAGTCAAGTGCCAGCTTTGATACTTAATGCAAATATCATACTATACAAAGTAAATATGATGTGTTCAGGGCATGGAGTATTTACTTGTGATGAACACATGCATTAAATAACTTTCATTTTTAAAAACAGATCTCTAGAGATCCTAAAGATTGTATGATCCTAGACATTGTTCTCAGACCTTTTAATATACAGCTTTTGCGTAAAAATAGTATTAAAATATAAAAACTTTCTTCATTCAGGTGCTGACCCCAAATCTGTAGTTTGTGCTTTCTTCAAGCAAGGACAATGCACAAAAGGAGACAAGTGCAAGTTTTCTCATGATTTGTCTTTGGAAAGGAAGTGTGAAAAACGAAGTGTCTACATTGATGCAAGAGATGAAGACCTTGAAAAAGGTACAAAAATTCTAGAAAATGACTACTAAACTATTCTGATTCTGAAACTGGATTTTTAAGATTAAGAGTCATCTTGTGTTGTGGTTATGATCCTGAAGAGCCTGGTCAATGACCAAGGCAATCCGTACCACTATGTTCAAAAATATGAACAACAGTGAAACTTGCTTTAAAAGTGCACTCACAAGTATTCTTTAGACCTTGTTTAGAAAAAGAAGTGTTGGATGGTCGTTTTTGAATTCTGCTATGTAACGTATTATGTCGTACAAGTAGCAAGTTATACAGTATTTGGTCGTTCTTATAGTTGCTAGTTTCTTCAAAGTTCTGTAAAACCGAAGTACAAAAGGAGGGAGTGTAATGAGCAACCATAGTTGCCTTCCAGAACTATTACTAGTGTTTGCCCAAATGTGCGCAGTTCTACAATTCAGGATACTTTGGAATTTTTTGCTGCGACTTTATTTTCTTTCCCGAAATCACTTGTTGGCAAAGTACTCAATTTTACTTTTACTTAACAGAGGTTAGATATTTCATAGTCAAAATAATTTCTTTCGTTTTTCCACAACCCATCACGTCTACGTCATTATTTGAATTTTAGACTGTGTTGTCCTAAATGAATATGACAGGATCTCATAGATTCACTACTACTGTTACCATTGGTGATCTTCCTTCTTTTGATGGTACCTTCTTTTAACTTTAACACAGAAAATTTGCGATTATCTCTTTTGATCCTCAAGTTATGTTTTCTGTATTTCTGGACATTAGCCTCGAACCTCCTTTTTTATTCAGTCACCTTCCTTTTCCCTTGTCCACGCTCAGTAGCATACAGATGGAATGACACGTTTTTTTAATCTTTAACTGAAACGCACTTCATGCATGTCAAAATCTAAATTTCTAAGGCTTTTGAGGAAATTGTCTTGTGAGCAGCATAGAAGAGTTTGAAAACTTTATAATAAAAGCCTGAAATTATTTTCCATACTGTAAATTAACTTAAATGTAAGAATTGCATGTTAAAACTGTTATTAGGGAGAAAAGCAACGTGACAGCATTGTTTAGTATTTGAATATTTTTGTGAAACCATCTTTTGTCTTTTTCTAGATACAATGGATAACTGGGATGAGAAGAAGCTGGAAGAAGTGGTGAACAAGAAGCATGGTGAGGCGGAAAAGAAAAAACCCAAAACCCAAATAGTATGTCCTTTTTTTTATTGCGCTGTAGTAGAGAGAATTAACTGCAGACGGGTATTAGATATGTTTATCATTATCTAAAGATTTTGAATGGAGTATTATAACAGTATTCTGACTAGTATTTCTAGTAATGTGTTAAAATACAAACAAAAATACCCCACTCCAAAGCTCTTGCAGTCATTTTCTCATGTAAAATACAAATGGATAGTAGATGAAGTGCTTTCAAAATAGAAATGCTAAAGGAATCTGTACTAATCTAATGCATCCTATTTGCTTAGAAGATTCAAGTATTGTGATGAGTTAGTTCTGTCATCTCATTCCAGCAACTGCCATATATATTGGCTTATTTATGTACTGGGTGACATATAAGCATATAAGTTAAAATTTCCTCCTGTAAGCTGAAATTTACTAATTGAGAATCATTTGTAGTTCCTGACCTCTGACTTCAAGAATGTTCTTTAGTTTGTGCACTAAATGGTATAGTATCTTAATCCCTCTTTGATTCTTCAGAACTATTTCACCTTGTTTTCAATACCAAATTATTAAGTATTCTATTGGTACTGCTTAAATTTGGAAAAGTTAAACTTTGGTATGGCTAGGTGTGGACTATGAATTACTTGTTGAAAGTTCCAGAAGGGCATCTCTACCTCAAGTTCATGAGCTGGAAGGTTTAACATCTAAGGCAGATTCTATTTATTTTGATTAGAACTATACTGATGTTGATGTTTTACATGTGCAACTGGGTTTATGGTAGTTGCCAGTCTTCTGAGTCATCCTGTCTTTTTTTCAGTTGGGATTATATTAAGGGAAAAAAGCTTTTGACTACATGAGTTTTAGATAATTCGTTGCACTTCTTTTGTCTGCTTTTTTAGTAGCAAGGCATTTCATGTGTTTCTTCAGTTTTGAGCACAACTGGCTTTGAATTACTGTACTTCCAACATGTAGTATCTATACATGTAGTGCAAATTGCTGGGGATAAATAGAGAATGCAGCACTAACAACTGTTGTTTTATACAGGTCTGCAAATACTTCCTTGATGCTATTGAAAACAACAAATACGGATGGTTTTGGGTCTGTCCAGGTGGAGGAGACAACTGCATGTATCGTCATGCTCTCCCTCCAGGTTTTGTATTAAAAAAAGACAAGAAGAAGGAAGAAAAGCAAGATGAAATTTCTTTAGAAGATCTAATAGAAAAAGAGGTAAAGTTGTCAGACAGGTACCTTTTGGTGGTATTTGGTTTTGTTACTCTGAAGAGCCAATTGTAAATATTTTCCTAATTAATAATTAAAAAATGTTTTTATAGCTGTATGAGCTAAGGTGTAGCATTTGATTCATGTTTTTGTTTAGAAACTATTACCTAGTGAATAGATTAAACTATATCTGCATACTTAGCGCAGGTGTTGCTAATCCTTTTCTGGGAGGCTTCTATTTCTTACTGCTATTTTTCCTTTATCTCCTACAACTGCTTCTATGGGTCTTTTGCATCCTCAGCTCACTGCCTCCTTAGTTCTCACATAACTCTGTAAAGAGGAAGCAACAGCAAGAGAATGGAGCCTTCTGAAGGCGTTACATTGCTGCTCTGCTTTCTGTCACCATTGCCTGGCAGTGTCAATTTGAGGAGAACCTGGTATATTGTTGTTGGTTTCTTTCCTCCTCCACTTTTCATGTTAACTTCCATGTCAACTCATCTCAGTAACTGGAAAATCGTGTGTTGAGTCAAACTTTAAGTTGATGGTGCATGTTTAATAGTGGTGAGAGTGAAGAAGGAATTAGAAATAAATGTTTTCAATTAGTTTCTGGAAAAGAGTAATTAAATCTCTAACTTGTTATAGCCTTTGGAAACAGTTTCTGTCATTAATCAGTCTCTTTGCTTGACAGCGTGCTGCCTTAGGACCAAATGTTACCAAAATTACTCTAGAGTGTTTTATTGCGTGGAAGAGAAGAAAAAGACAAGAAAAAATTGATAAGGCTGAGCAAGATATGGAGAGGAGGAAAGCAGATTTTAAAGCTGGCAAAGCATTGGTGGTATGTTCTACACTCCAATTCTTAATGTAAGAAGAAAGAGTCAATAAATTTTTGAAATAAGGTAGCTGGCCTGGAATTGCTTTGCTTTTTGCTTTTTCTTTTTTCTTTTTTCTTTTTTTTACAGCAGTATAAATTCTATCAAATGATAAATTAAGATTTCTTTTTATGTTAATAGATTAGTGGACGTGAAGTATTTGAGTTTCGACCAGAGTTGGTTGATGCAGATGATGAAGAAGCAGATGACACCCATTATATTCAAGGAACGGGAGAAGATGATGAGGTAAAGAACAGTATTAACTCAGATAGTATTTCAAGTTACTTTCAGGTCTGAAAACTTTTAGTTTGAGAGGTCTTATAGTGCAATTAATAAGCTTGGTTCTTAATTTAACACCACCACAAAGTATATCTTGTCAAAATTCCGGTGTCAAAAGGAAAATTAAAAAAAAATAATTGTAGGAATCCTGCAGAAATTCTAATTTCTGTAAAAAGTAATTCATACAGAGCATCTTGGTTTATTTTTCAGATGGAAGATCCTGTGTGCATAAATGATGTAGATTTGAACCTGTATGTCCCAAAGGCTGTAGATGAGACTGGTATTACTGTGGCTAGTCCTGAGCGATTCAGCACATACAGTTCAATAGAAAAAGATGGTAAGTTCGCTATTTAGGTGTCATTTAATATGGCTTTGAATTGTTAAGAGCTTCCCAAAAGGTAGATAGAAATGAATTATTGATCTGCTGAAAATAAGCATTTGTTTAAAAAGGGTGGGGAAGTGAAATTACTGTCAATGATACATGTAGTTACTAAAGGAAAAGCTTTTAGTAAATGCTATGCGCTTAACTTCTTAAATTCGAGTTTAAATAAAAGGTAGTGTTTATGGCCACTTCAAGTAAATCCTTAAGATATCTGTCTTAGCAGTTCCCCTTTTTATTCAGATTTAATAAATGACTGAATGAATAATATCAACAAAAAGCCAAGCTTTTCTTCATATTTTCTAGCTAAGTTAAGTTAGCTCGTAATTTCTTAGAGCAAAGTCTTGATCTTGGTGTGCTTGTGAAAGGCTTAACCTAGTATTTAAGACCCTGAGTCTTCTAAGTGCAGACATTGAGTAGGAGTAGCTAATTTTGCTAATTTTTTGCTAATTTAGCTGAGTTTGGGAAAAAAAAAAATCAATCTGTTTCAAGTGATGATCCAAACCTTCATATTAATCAGGTACATGCAATTTAACCACATAAGTCCACATAAATTTCAAATAAAGTAACTTCTTTATAGTTTCAAAACTTTAAAGCTTGTTTAGTGAGATTGTGAATTAGTGATTTGTGACACTGAAATGTGTAAGAATTATTTTTCTTTTCAGATAATAAATTAAGTGAAGCTTCTGGTGGTGATATAAACAGCAGTGAGCAAAATGATTTAGAGGAAGATAATGATGGAGATGGGGAGTTGGAAAATGGAGTAATTGATGCAGTTCCAGTTGATGAAAATCTTTTTACTGGAGAGGACTTGGATGAACTAGAAGAAGAACTAAACACTCTTGATTTAGAAGAATGAATTAAAAAGCTCAAGCGAGGAATTAAATCTATGTGACAAAGTGAAAACTGACTACACTTTTTCTCCTTTTTGAATAGAATTCTTAAACAGGATGTTTATGGTTACCCAGCTGATTCTGATGGGCACATCATAGGAATATTTTTCCTTCAATCTCATCTACTCCAGTCTCGACTATGCTCACAGTAAAATATTCAGCGTAGGTCAGAATTACCTGACAGATGAATTTGCATAAAATGAGATTGTAACTTTCAACTAAAAGTAGGAAGTGTAACTGCTTTGCCAGTATGCAAGTAAAGTGGGCAATTTGATACCAGGTACAGTATAAAAAAAATCAAAGTATACATTCTTCACCAGAACTGCATTTTTATTAGTGATTGTGTTGATTTAGAAACTGCCTGAAGTGGTTTTAGGCAGTATACTCTAATGGAGCTGATGCAGATTATGCTTCTTTAAGTGGTGATTAGCTTTATTTGATCAGCTGGATACTGAAGATACAGATTGTGAACTGATACGTCATACAGTACAATATGGTGCCCTCTGTTTAAAATGTTTTAAACTTTCCCACCTCCTTTTGCCAACAAAACTGTAAATAAAAACTATCAACTTTAAAATATCTGTGTTGATTTTTCTCTGTTAAGTTAGGATATCATACCAAACTGTTAATAACTTCACTTTCTAATACAGTGATAAACACTTTTCTCTCCAGTCCTGGTACAGAAGTGATGATGTTGGCTTCAGTTACATTAGGGCTAACTGCAATCACAATTTTTTGTCTACACTTCATGCAGCATAAAATCCAGCAGCTGACATTTTTCCCTACTGTTCCCCCCATCCGTTAACTGATTTAATACATGCTATACATCACTCGTTGCAATTTGAGTCTTGTTCTTTCCCTACTGTGTTTTGTATATTAGAGACGACTTCAAGCTCTGCAGAGCAGGGATGTTACAGTCTAAAAAATGCCTGTCATATCTTTGGTGTTCTATAAATAATGAAGTTATGCAGCAGTAAGTTGCCTCAAAGCGGTGCAGTATTGTACCCTGCGTTGTGTACCCTGCAGGGGGCACTTACTGTTAGGCTTAAATGAAGTCAACCTGTCCTTTTAAAATTCGTTGAATCCCTGCCGTAAAGATTTCTCAGTAGCGGTGCTTTTTCAAGGGGGCTGTAGGTTATGCCTCCTTGCCATACTCCTAATAGTTCCTGCAACAGCGTTGCTGGACTAATTATACTGTTTGTATTGATTTTTCTAAAGCTTTTAAATTACTACTTAAAGACCATTAAGATAAGTGAGCTTTCTCGAACTGCTTTTGGGTGGTAATATTAGCTTTAATAGTTAGTTCTGACACTGCTAAATTGACTCTTGTATCTTGAATGCTATTTCTGAAATAGCTGACTTAGACATTTTTTGCCCTTTTTGGGATCTTTGGAATTTGTTTTCTCCTATAGGAACAAGAAGCAGTGTTTGGGAGAAAGAGGCCTACTGAAATTGACTTCTAAATGTAAGTGTTTAAGGAAAAGCTGCAATATCAGATATATAAATATTTATTTATGGAGATTTTTCTCCTATGGCCATAAATAAACAGTGTTGACAGATTATTGTATTATACTGGTCAGCAATAGGATACCTGGATATCAGGACACTTAAGAATGCAATTCATATTTGAATGTATGATGCATAATTTTTCACAGTTGTATATTTTAAATTGGAATAAAAGTAATTTAATCATTATCGAGGATGAAAATGGCTTTCTACATTTTGTGTCTTAGAGGCTGGTATATTGTATATCATACTGATCTGATTCACTGATCTAAGTAGGTTAAATCTGCCACAATTGTGTCAATGTTATTAATTATTTGCCTTTTACAGTGAAGGAATGATTGGCTAACTTGTACTCATTTCAGGTAATAAAACACTGAAAGACAGAGAGTGTGTGTGCACCCTTTTGGGTCTAAAGGGCTCAGTGTGGTGCGTAACTCCTTTGTGCATGTGTCATTTAAACATTAGGACTGTCACCTTGCATAGTATTTAAATATGTTGAATATCTGTAAGTTGAAGAAAAACTTATTTTCATAGGCAGTAGTCACTGATACGTTACTTGACATGGTCAGGAAACAATAGTTTGCTGTCCCTTTCTGGGTTTTCACTCTTTCCTCTCAACTTATTGTGGCACTTCTGACTGCACTTGTTCTAGCCTCTTGGCTTGGTTGGTCTGTCTAGATTTCCAACCATGAAAGCAGGGTGACTGCTTTCAAGGAAGTGTTTGTTAGCGTAGCATTCAGGCATACTTTTAAGGATTAGTAGCGATATGCTGCTTCCTGTTCCTTCTGCTTGAAGTTAGGCTTGCATAGAACCTGTTAAAAGTTCTCAATCTTGACAGTTAAAGAAGCCAAAATTTGCAGCTGACAGGGAGTTTCAGTTGATAAATGCTCAATTAAAAATGAATGCAAAGGCTTTACTTAAGGTAGGTTAATTATTAATATTTTGGAAATGAGCACTGTGATAGAATGGAGTCCACCTGAATGTTACTTACCACTGAGTTGTTCCTATTGATGCAAGTTTCCCAAAATCAATCTGATGTAAAGTGAAGGAGTCACTTACAGAAAAATGAGATATAATCTGAATCCTAAAATAGCAGTATCCTCACTTCAGTGACTGTCCAGTTGTATGGGTCAAAAATACAGTATTTCACTGTTAAAGGAGTAGGAGGGCTCGGTCCGAGACACTTACTGGGTTGAGGTCAGGCTGTGAAGGATCATAAGACAGGGAGGAAAAACCTCTGCAATAAACTTTATTCCCATCCCTTGCAGCCTGCACCACCATTTGCATCATCTTGTTTTTCTCGCAACTTAAATGAGTAATATATGAGAAGTGTAGTGTAGCTATGAATTTAACATTTCTTGAGGAAATACGCTGGTGTACCACTCTGCCTTCAAATCACCTTTGTTACTGGACACCTGTGTAGACCAAATCAATTTAAAAAATGATGCGGAAATCCCATGCCTTTCCTTCCTGGTGTTTGCTATTGTAGGAGTAGAGTATCTGTTTGCTTTAAATTTTGATGTATGTTAAAATCCCATTTCTGTCACACAGAAAATCTGCTTGAACTGCTTCAACTGGCTAGCTTTAAATTCTCCTGGGATTTTTTTTTTTTTGAGACCCGTGTGATTGAATTTTATGCTCACCACTGCTTTGTTACTCAGAGCTCCCTGCCTGTTTTATAATAAACACTGCTGATAAAGGCCTGGAAAAACTTGGAGAAAAATTAAATGTAAAGACTGACCTTAAATATTAGACTATCTGTTAGTTGTTTGTAATGGAAATGTTGCCATTTCTTAATGGACAATGCTCCCCAACTGCTTTTTATCAAGGGGCGTTGGATGAAGCAGTGGTACTTTCCTTGGCATTTCAGTATTGTCATGATAGATTGTGTGTTTATTTAGCAAACAGATTGTACAAAAAGAACCTACACATTGAAATTAGTATATTTTTATGAATATTTTCTTTCAGTTCTTTAGTCAGTTGTGTGGAATAACAAATGTCCAAAAAGTATCTCAGACATTGAGAATGCCAATTTCTACTTATTTTGCAATGTTTATGCCCCTTGTTAAAAATTAACTGAATATAATAAGCAACGCAGGCTTAAATATTTTGTAAGCTTATATATCTTGCAAATAACATACTTGAAAGTTTCATAAACAGTGTTTGTTATTCTTGTTCTATGTGCTGCTTTTGAATAACTTAATGAAACCATAGGGTAATTAAGTGACTAAACTAAAAATCTTACAAAGTTAGATCTCTGTTTCCCTCGCAGTGAAATTATTACAGCACTAAGCTGAGACAATGAGATTGCTCTCATACATAAATATCTCTCATATATATTCACCTGAAGTATCTCAGGAGAAAAACTCCCTGAATAACATCAATAAAAAAAAGGAAGAGAATTGGAAAAATGAGACTTGGGAAGACCAGAGGAATAGCAAATAAAGAAAGTAACAGCAGATGCACCGCATCAGATGGAGAGACCATTTATCACGCTCCAAAAACCAGACACATGGGGAAGAAAGAGGTAAGAAAAGGACAAATCCATGTACTTCTCAGGAGTGCTTGAGGTAGCTTCCAACTCTTCTTAATCTAGAAGATATCTTCTACTAGATGTAGCCTGTGATGGCTTTCTCTTACAAGTATGCTCGCTGTTTCTCCTGTGAATCCCTGTATGTTTTTAGCATCTTTTGGAAACCCAACAGTTCATCAGCTCTGCTCCATCTTGTTTTAAGCATGACTTCTAGCTTGTGTTATTAGATCTCTAGGGAAAAATACTTAGAGGAAGTGATATCCTATGCCTTCCTGTGCTTTGAGTTGATGCCAAGTAGAGAAAGCGCATATAAAAAAAGGAATTGATGTATTTCAATTGTGAAGATGTCCTGGTTCGGGTGGGGATAAGGTTAATGTTCCCAAGGATCTGGCATGGGACACAAGTTTTCCATACCTTGTGACACCGCGCCCAGTCTATAGGGGGAGCTGGCTGGGGGAGGGGGGCTGGGAAGTCGCTGCTTGGAGCAGTCTGGAGCTTCCCGGGTCTGATGGGTGAGTGGTGGTACTGTAATTGCGTTTGTACATTCCTCTATTGGTGGTGGTGTTGTTTTCATCTTTCCTTTGCTGTTTTGTTAAATTGTCTTTATCTCAACGGATGAGCTTTGTCTTTTTCTTCTGGTTCATCCCCACAGCTGGGGGGGGGGAATTGAGTGAGCGGCCGCGTGGTTCTTTGTTGCTGGCTGAACCCAAACCTTGACAGAAGAACACAATCTCCTGATGTATTTGAGTGCTGGGAACAGTTTTCTACAAAATTAGCAACTCTTCCCCCTTAAGGTGCTTGATTCTCTGCTACGAATGGGCCTTAATCAGCAAAATCTTTAACGAAGAAAATTATCTTTGTTCCTGGTTATGTACTGGATGTATTTTATGTAGCTATGATCACATTAAGTGCTTTTACAGCGATATCGGCAAATCGCCCTTCTCTTTTTTTTTTTTTTCCCGTCGTGCTAGTATTAGAGACTTAGAAGTGACGTTGGCTTAGTCTGTCACTTTTAGTTCTTTCATTTCAATAGATGCTCTGTCTTTTTACAGAGAGTGGCTGTTGCTGCTATTAGCAATAAGACCAAGATGTTTTACTCATTTATGATGTTATAGCCCTAATATGTGACTACAGTAGGCTCCTTCATAGTACACTATTGAAATGAACGGCAAAAATAATCAGTTCTTTCGATCATAAAATAGCAGTGTTTCATTGTGTTTAGTGAAAGAGACCTCTGAGGTAATCTCTTTATGTTGCATTTGTGACTGAAAATTACAGAGTGTAAAATTACAGAGTGAAATTTACAGAGTGTAAAACATTTGGATGTAAATTTGAGCAAGGCTGGCTTAAAACTAGAGATGTTCCCAAAGTACACCCAATCAGAATTCAGAAATGAGATGGACCTCTAAATTTAAGCAAGATACAATGGAAAATAAAGCATCACAGCTTTCCTTTAAAAAAAAAATTTAAAAACCCACCTAAATTGCTATATAAAATGTATGAAAAGAAGTAGAAGCATTCCTGAACAGGAGAGGAGCAAATTACTACAGAAGGTTCACAAGGCAAAAAGGTACTCCTTGTACAGTCAGCCATTGGGGAAATGTGTTCTACGGATGCTGCATCCTTGGACCTGTGCTGGAATGAAACTGTCTTGTCAGCGTATAATATGGGTGCATCTTTTGTAGTCACAGAAAATCAGCTAAAACCTTACATTTCTCAGGCCTCTGATAAAGTTTAACAGGCTTGCTATTCTAGGAGACCTTTTGTCCTGTTCATGTTTCATCTCTGTTCCTGTTCTGTTCCTTGGTTTACCTTCTTACACTGAGGCAGTCCGTCTTGTGCTCTAAACGCTGCATGTAAAGGTTGGATTGAAGACATTATGGTAGCTTGGTCTCTATGCAATAATACGAATCCATTGCAAACTCTCAGTCAATGTTTTCTACTGATCTTAATGTTTGACGTGTCAAGTAGTTTAGTTGTCGTGGTTCGGGAACAGTAGACTACTTATGAAAAAGATTAATTGACCTCCACTTCAAAAACTCTATAGCTGCAATGTAATGCCTCCTTAAAATCAGATAACAGCAAAGTTTCTAGTCAAGAAACCTTTAATCTTCACTCTTCATCACTTTCTTTTGTTGTCTTCTCTCTGTTCCAAGTATAAACACTACATAAGGGAGGCTTTTCTGACTGACCTCCCCAATCCATATCAACTAGTGTAGTAATTGTTGGTTAAGCCAGCTCCCTTTGGGGTCCCTCCATAGGCACGGAGCAAAGCACAGTATTGCCTGGTAGTGAGCTCTCCTAATGCGGCTCTCAACTCTCTAGGGTTTTGTTTATAAAATGGAGAGAAGAGGGATTAGGAAAGCTGGTCAGAAAGGACATAGCAAAGATCTTATCTCTTCAAATGTCTGTCAGACTAGAGTAAAAAATGATGAGAGGGGATAACCTATAAGGCATCAAAAGGAGTTTTAACTGCTGTTGTCTCACCTTTGTGAACTTTTTCCTTGAATAAGAAGCTGGTAGGTGTCAGAACTACACTTTGTGTCAGTAGTATTACCCTTATACCACAGGCTTTTCAGTCTTTTTCTTGTCGATACATGGGGAGGCAGGAAGAAGTGGAACGAGGACTCTTCCCCCAAGACAGCAAAAAGGAAACAAAGCTTTTAAATGCGCTCTTTATTCAAAGCACAGAAGTGTCTTCAGTTTCTATCACTGATAGCTGTTGCCAGCACTAACTGGCAGGCAACTTCTTGATAGATGCAAAAAAACCCCTTGTATTCCAGAAGTTTTCACCCGCAGCACCCAACTAGGAGTCTACAGGAACAACTGCCTGGCAATTGCTGGCTAATCTCTTAAAAGCAAACAATAACTTAAAAAAACCCCCAACAAAATCCAAACAAAGCAAACAACAAAACACACTAAACATCCCCCACCCTGCCAAGCCCCCTGTTAGAATGATTAGAGACCTGAGTCTGTATTGATCTGTTTTCTTTGGCTTTATTCCTTGAATTAAATATTCTTTTATTCTTTAAGTCTTTGATGGGCTGGTCACCAGTGTAATACATATACACACACGCACACACACACACACACACACACACACAAAACTATATATATACTGTTTTGTCAATAACAATATGCTTTGGTGTAATGTTATTGCCAGACAGGACAGTATTGCATGGATATAGAAGATCAAAATGTAATGGTTTTCAAATTGAGGGTGAAGTTAGGTCATAGTTTGTTTTGGGAGAAGGGGGATTTTTGGATGGGGGAGAGAGCAGAAGTTTGAACGCTGGGGCATGCTGTAAGATGGAAATGTGTCTTCTGAAGTCAAAAGGCTGGAGCTGATGGCTGAGCGGGTTTATGAAGGCCCGGGATGCCTGGGCTCAAACACCTGAAACACTTTTTGGGAGTTAGGGGGAGGGAAATGCCTCTTTCCGTGTCAGTTTGTCATACTGCAATCTTCTAGTGCTTTTGTATTTGAGTGTAAAAGAATATTCAGATTAACAGGTTTAGTTCGTTAGAGGATTTCTGAAGTATTAATGCATCATGATATCCCTTTCCCTATCAGATAGAAAGGAGCTTGGCTCTACTTTACTCCATTGTCTTTCCATCCTACTTGCTTTGCGTGCTATTATTACTTTACTGTATAATTTTCAACGTTTAAAGTCTGAACTCATTACTAAGCATAGAGCAGTCTGAAGAATTTTTTTTCACACTGCTAACCAGGGAATTCTTCACAAGTTTTAAACCTTGCTTTGTTCCAAATCCTTTAGCAAGAACGTAGAAGTGTTACAGGAGCACCAGAGGACAGATGTTCCAAGGCAAGATGTGGCATTGTGTCTCTGGAATAGTAAACTGAACAGCAAAGACAACTGTTCTTTGTGACTGAGCTTTATTAGATTACTTTGAAAATGCATGATGAAAAAAATCATAGGGAAAAAAAAATAATCAGTGAAAGATTCTCAAAAAAAACAGGGATAAGGTTGTACATAAATTGTTACAGTTTTACTACATAGATTATTTGCACTAACAAAGGAATGGCAATATCTCTGTAACGGGAAGCAGTGATCTCTGGTATTTCTGTATATAAGGAGCAGGCAAGAATGTAAGAAAACTAGAAAACGCCTCTTGTCTTCTGGAAATTCTCCATAAATGGAAATCTACTAGAAAGTGACCCTTGTCTTCGGTGCCTATAGATCCTGGCTGCAGGGAAGTGCTCTGTTTCTCTTTGCTCCTAGTAGAATTCTGTTTCACGAGTATTTTTACCAGGCAGAGTCACTTCCACTGTCTAAATAAAAACTGTGTATATGTTTTTATAATGTGCTCTGTATGCATTTATTATGGCTGATGATCTCATCAGAAAGGATGGTACTTAAAATTGTATGAAAATAATGACAGGCAAAAGAAGGGAAAGGTTGTTAGGAAAGAAACTTAGATACAACGAAGAATACAACAATGGATGAATAACAATTTCTTCCTCACCTTTGGAAAACTGTACAAAAGCAGTGTGTTCTAGAGGGTCTTTTGTGAATGTAAAAAGGTAGAGTTAAATTCATGGCATACAGTGAGTAATTTACCTTCTCTGGAAAGGAAGAAAGAGGTGGAGGAGAAAGTGATGAAGAGGATAGTAGGGATGATTATTTATTCAAGCATAATATTAGTACTCTTGTATTAATTGTGCCTGCTGCGTATTTATTAGCTCTGCAGGATAAAAGCAGAAGGGTGGATTAGGCAGGTCTAATCTGAAGACAGAATCAGCCCATAAAGGAGGTGCTACTGCAGCAGTAAATGGAGCTGGAGCTGTTTCATCTAGTGGGCTGACATCGCATAGCACCCATGTAGCTGTTTCAGTAGGGTAAGAAAAGCAGAAGTACAGAAACGCCTTCTGGACACGGTACACGTATTCCGGGCAAGATGAAAGCAAACCTGTGATTTCAATGTTTTGTCTCATCTGTTTTCTTTTCCTACTCTAGAAGCAGATAGCCAACTCCATTACACTCTCTAGATTAGCAAATTCTCCCCATCCCCTTCTAGAGAGCTCTGCTGAGACCTTTCCCACCAGAGGACATGAGACACACCCCCCACCCCCCGACTCTCCCTGTCTCCTGAAAGCCCCTTCCCGGTGGTTAGCCAAGGGTGCCGTGCTGATTCGGGAGGGGAGGTGTGGCGACTTCCCAGGCTTTCCCCTCTGGGCTGGTGTGTTCCCACACCCTATCCCTTAACAGAATAGGGTGGCTTTTAACTTTTTGTCTATTACATCTCGTATATGCATAGATATTATGAAAGCATTTTTATTAAGATTGTGTAGAGAATATTGCAGAGACTGGTTTTTTTTTTCCCTGATCTGTTTCTCCTTTATTACATTATTTCCTGATGATCCTTTTTGCTATAGTAAAAATACTGTTTAAAAATATCCTTTAAAAATATTTGTCTTTGGGGGTGTTACTGAGCAACATGAGGATATGGTTGGTTGTTAAATCTGCAGAAGTGCTCTCTGAAGCAAAAACTGACACACTGATTTATAATGAAGAATTTTGTTAGACTGAAGAAGTATGAATCCTTTCATAAATCAAGCAAAGCTGCCCCTGAATTTAATGGTATGAAATCCTAATATAAAATAAGGCCTGGTGAGTAATAAGCATTCTTTAAAACACAAAGAGGGGATGGTGGAAATATATTGACTAATACTGAAGTAATACAACTATCAGTACTGAACAAATCAGGAAAAAAAAATCCTGGTACAACTCATTTCCTTTTGAAATGAAAGATTTTGAACTCTACGCTGAGAGTTGTTCACCAGCTAGAAGCTGATTCTAAAAACATAGTCATACCCTCATTGTCCTAAAGAAAACATTCCCCTGGAGCCTTTGGCTAAGGACAGTTTTTGCATAACAACTGAATGAGTTTTTGCTGATGCGATGAATTGCTGATAGGAGCTATAAGGCAAATCAAACTTACAACATCACTGTAGTGGTTTCCTTGTGTTTCTCACCCAGTAATGCTTCCACAGTTTTCAGATTTAATGTTTGGGTTGTTTTTGTTTGGTTGGGTTTTTTTCCCCAAGACAATGAACATTAAACAGAATTGAAACAAAAGGCATTAACTGACCAAAATAAAATAATATGTAAAGGACCAAACCAAAATAATATGTAAATCCATCTTTTTGGTCAAGTTAGGCTTGCCTGCTTTCTACTGCCTTGTTAGAAACCAAGTTACTTCTTAAAAGATCTGTTCCGGGCAGCCAAGCCACTTTACAGGTCCAAGTGTCTGGATGGCACAAAAGCAAAACGTAATAAAACTCACATGTCAATAAAGGCTTCTCTGGGAGACTAATAGCAGTATCGATGAACAAATGAGCGGTAATCCTTTCTTTTCTCCAGATATTAATACTACTGATACTGTAAAGCACAGGATCTGCTAAGAGGCTGAAGCTTATCACTTACATGCAGGACACCTTGCTCAGCCTTTTAAGTAGGACCATGGGGGCTTGCACACTCACAATTTGTACCAAATTATAGGACTCTGTCCATTTCTTGCTGATGAGTGTCATATGAGGAAGAATTACAAAGGGAAAATATTCTGATATACTCTGTCAATGTTACGGGCTGGAGACTCAGGAATAGCAAAAAAATTAGTACCTGTCTGCTGAAAGTGCTTTGCATCTTGCAAAATCTTATTCAGCTGTGTTAATAACTAGCTGTATGAGTAAAAACCTAACAAGACTAACAACTTGTAACAGGAAATTAGTTTTATCTATTGAATAGTGGCAAACAGTTCTTTAGACTCCAAAGAATTCCAAAATAATTTTATTCAATTATAAATAAAGATAAGAATTTCAGTGTCTTGTTAAGAGGAATCCCAGTTCTTCTGCCCACTTTCTTAGTGGTTAATTTTCACCACTGAATAGCTTAGTGGCCTGTAAATCAAAATCTAGAGATAACAGGAGAATAAATATAGAAACATATAATTCATTTGTTTACGTTCTGTAATATGATCTCAGTAGCTGTTCTTTATCTACTTGTTAGTCACGCTGAGAACTGAACAGGCTAGTAAAGAAAAATCGCATCTTCACTGAAAGGGTGTTTCCTGCTTTACATTAACAGCAAAGTCTGTGTTAGGCTTTCATTCATCTGTCCGTGATTCTGTCGGGCATAGTAGCTCAGTGTAAGCAATGGAATCAATCACTCGGTCTTTTCTGCAACAGTAAATACTTTTCTTCATTTACAGTAATCTTGGCTTTGATTGGGAGTATAATCCCAAGCCTGTACGCTTCATTTTTTTTTTTTTTCCCATGTTGAGGTGGGGGGTTACAATACCATATAGGGATACGTGGGGCTACGCTCTGAGGCTGTCTAGACTGATTGACTCTGATTGTGTTCTGAATCAAGGCCAGACAGCAGTGACGCCACCGCTTCCGTTTGCCACTGGTGACTAAACTTTGCTGGGAGCGGAGCAGGGTGCTTAGTGCTGAGTCAGGGAAATGACAGGCAGACAGGCTGCTTCACCTTTCTTGGCCCAAATGATGGGAGAAAGCAGATATGCAGCTGTTGAAAAAGCGATTATCTTCTTGAAGACAGGAAATGGTTTGGAAAAAGACTTCCCTAGGGATGAGTAACCCCGACTCTGTGTAAAGTCTGAGTTATTCCTCCAGCCTGTCTTTTAGCAATTCGCTGACGATAAGCAGTAGCGCTGCACAGCCCATCCTTAGGAAGCCAAAATTTATCATTTGGTAAAACAATTCTAATATCTTAATACAAACAGTGAAGGATAAGTTATTTTTATGTTGTGAAGTTATATAATCAAGTAGAGCAAATTAATCCTCCTTTTCCTTAAGCTACTGACTTAATGATCAAAGTACACAGAAAACACTTTTTTCTTTTAGTTTATTGCCCTGTCTAGTTGCTAGAATTTGGGAACTTATTAACCCATCTGCAGTTTTGCTTTGATCGGGTCTGTAGTACAACAGCTGTGAGAGTAGTCAGTAAATAACAATAAATTTAATCTTATTAATTTTTTTTATCTATGAAGAGGCAAAGTTAGAAAAAAAATAGCAACAAGTATCAAGTCTAGGTATAGGAACTCTCCTCGTGTTCTTGACAGAATAAGAATTTTTGAGTTGGCTTCCTTAAGGAATTATTATTATCACTTGGTAGCAAGAACAAGTGACTGGAATACAGGATTACCTGTTTCTTCTTTCTGCCTCTGCCACGGCTTTACTTGAACAAAACAATTATCTTCTGTACTGCTGTTTGTCAAGCTGTGATACACCTCACTGCAGACAGGGAAGTTGTGAGAATGAATAAATGGAAATGTTTGGGGGGTTTCTTCCTTGTGGGCCATGAGGCTGCTGAAAAACCTACATTAAAACAAATGCATATTTTGGATGAAAAATATGTATTAGTTACTGCTTACAGTGGAGTAACAGTGCCGCAGGGTTGTGCAAGAATCGAGGCGACGCGTGTATTTCTAGATGGGAGGAAACAGTTCAGGCGTAAAGCATTTCTAAAATGGAAAGCTAACTTGCAACCCCTTTTCAGTGGAAACAATTTATTGTGAAATCTTCTCTCGCTTTCTATCCCCATTTTCTTTTTCCTCCTGTATTGATAATTTTTCCAAATGATTTTTTTTTTTTAATTTTACCAGTAGGTAAGTAGCAGTAGGCTTGTCAAGAATCCATGGTGTATAATATTGCTGACATATCTTACATCCAGCTTCTAAAAGGTTGCCATTACTCAGCCTCTTTCTCTTACTCTATTGTATTTTCTGTTGGCTTCGAGACTAATTTAGCTTGCATATTAATACAAAATCTGACTGTATTAAGATACAACAATATGTCGACTTTTTTAATTTAAAGCAACTTTCTCTATTCATGTAGTGAGAAACTGAAATTATCACCCAGTACCAACCTTCAGTTCTTCACCTTGGGATCCTTTATACATTACACATTTCTTTTTCTTGAAAGCCTAAATACCCTGGTATCAGTAAATGTAAGCTGATAGGGCATTACTAAAAAAACCCAACAAAACAACAGTGACTGTAAATTTGCACTCCAAGGGAAAACAGGAAATTGATACTAATTCTGAGATGTGATTCATTAGTGGGTGATGAAGACAGCACTTTTTTTTTTTGTGAAAGGTCATTGGGTTCTTTGAAGAATAATTCGTTAAAAGAAAAAGAAGACAGACAATGTTAAATGGACCTTGGTCCAAGTTTTAATATACTGATTTGTCTACATTGAATTAAACCAATTACATCAAAACTTCAGGAATGCATAATGATTATGAAGTCATGCCTCTCTTGTTCAGTAGGTTAATTATCAGCTCTTCTACAAACATAATGCTTCTGAGTGCATTGAAGTAAGTTGCCTACCAGTATTCCTGATTAATTTTAGTTATTTTCTGCCATGATGATTGCTCTCCATTGGAAACGTTCTCAGTAAGCGGCTTCTAATTTTGCTTGCTCTGCACCGTTAACTCTCCCTGATACACTCAATTTCTAGAACCGAACAAGCAAAAGTTCTCTTACAGTAAACTTAACAGATTTTTCTCATAGAAGAGAAGTCCAAAATTTCACCAGTGGTTCCCATATCCAGTTCAAAGGTTTGGGGGGAGTTATACCAGTATTTTAGAAAGACACTCCAACTGATGTAATTTCCACTTTTTAATTAAACAAGCCATGCCTTAATGATACCTTTAAGGTAGGATTTTCAACTTCTTGTTGCAGCTATTGTTGTACTAGAATTAATCGCTTATGTTAGAAAGGCCTCAGCATAATCTTTCTGCAACATGACGTGTTTTCTGAGGCTTTTTCTTGGGTAGCGTTGTGGGTTTTCATATGCTTATTATATAAATTATTTTCTTTCAGGATTCCCTTTACACGGGATCTGTCCTTCACTAAGTATGTACGGGATATTTTTAACTTGTATTTAGGGTTTGAAGCATCACTGTATGTTCCTTTTACTTTTTATCATGCTCACATGAGATAAGCAAAGCTAAAAGTTTAGACTTTTGGCGGCAACAGTGTGAAACAGATTACATGGTAACAGTATTGGGTTTTATGAATTAATATTCTGAATTAATATGAATTAATTCCACTTTATAGGTGTTCCAGCATGTGTTTTCCTGAGACATTGCTACAGTAAGCAGATGCTGGACTCCGCTGTAGGCCCATGCAGGCAAGGCTACGAGGGGTTTGATAGCAGCCTACAACTGCCTGAGGTACCACAATGACAGTGCTAAAATCTTATTAGGGACAGATGATACAAGGGACGGAAACTGGGCCTGAAGAGGTTCAAGCTGGACACTGATGGGCAGTGCAGTGGTAAAACCGGGATCTGCTGGAGAGGGTCCAGCAGAGGGCTACAAAGATGATTAGGGGATTGATTGGAGCATCTCTCTTATGAGGAAAGACTGAGGGACTTGGGTCTTTTTAGTCTAGAGAAAAGAAGATTGAGGGGGGATCTTATTAACGCTTACAAATACTTAAAGGGAGGGTACCAGGGGGATGGGAACAGGCTTTTTTCAGTGGTGCCTGGTGATAGGACAAGAGGGAACGGGCACAAACTTGAACATAGGAAGTTCCATCTTAACATGAGGAGGAACTTTTTTACTTTGAGGGTGGCAGAGCACTGGAACAGGCTGCCCAGAGAGGTTGTGGAGTCTCCTTCTCTGGAGACATTCTAAACCTGCCTGGACACTGTCCTGTGCAACCTGCTGTAGGTGACCCTGCTCTGTCAGGGAGGTCAGACTAGATGATCTCCAGAGGTCCCTTCCAACCCTGACCATTCTGTGACTCTTTAACTGGAGGTGAGATCTCCATGAGGGAGATTTGACAGACCTGGCTCTTCACAGCCCTGCACCCGCTGCTTGGCCTTCCCCTCCCCGGAGGGGCTCTGCAGTGACCCTGGGACTTTAAATCGCTTAATATCTTCTTAGTTTGGAAATCGCAGCGTGCTTTCCTCCGTGGATGGATCCCCAGTGGCACGTACTTCGCGCTGTGCTCGTGTTGGCTGCGATTTGCCTCCCAGACGTGGCAAGAAGGGCTGTGCTGAAGAAGTCTTACCAAGGAAGACTTTGTAAGACAAAGCGTGGATGTGTCCCCTTCTTCTTACTCCCAGCGCTTGACCCCTTCACGGCTTCGGGCCCCGCAGAAACTAAGTTTTACGACTCAGGTGCCTCAACCGAGGGGAGACCACGGGGAAAGTACTTCCCGCACACACACACAGAGCTGAAACTGAACGGCCGCGGCGCTCCAGCAGCGGGGAGGGCCGCTCCCCGCCCGCCCGGCGCTGCTGTGGGCCGTGCCGGGCCTGCCCTGCCCGCTGCCGGCGGAAGGGAGAGGCGGGCGGGAGCGGGCGCGGCGGCGGCGGCGGCGGGCCCCGGCCCGGTGCGGTGCGGAGCAGGGCAGGGCCCGCCTCCGGCACCACATGATGCCGCTTCTCCTTCCTGCCGCCCCTGTCCCGAGCAGAAAAGGGAACTGGGCGCAGGGCGGGAGGAAGTGATTCCGCGCTCCCCTCCCCGCCGCCGCCCGCGGGAAACGCGCACCTCCCTTCCCCGCACCCCCTTTCCCTCTTCCCCCTCCCCACCCCCGCCTCCTCCCCGCCGCCGGGCGCCTGTCAGGGCAGAGCGGCGCGGCGGTGCGCGCCCCGCGGAGGCAGCGCGGGTGCCGGCCATGGCGCGGCTGTGGCTGCTGGTGCTGCTGGGCGGCGCGCTGGCCCCGGGCAGCGCCTTCAACCTGGACGTGGAGCACCCCGCCGTCTACTCCGGCCCCGCCGGCAGCTACTTCGGCTTCGCCGTGGATTTCTTCGCTCCCGACCCATCCTCGTAAGTGCCCTGCCCCGGCCCGGTCGGTGTCTGCCGGGGCTGCCGCTCCACGGGGCGGGGGCCCGTCCTGGCGGCCCCTTCGCTTCGCTCCGCTCCGCTTGTGGGGCGCTGGCGGCGGGGCTGTGGCCGAGGGCGGCGTTGTCCCGGCGAGGTGCGATGGAGGAGGAGGGTGATGGAGGGGCCGGGAGAAGCCCCCCCGGGGGGGGGGTGTCAGCAGCCGAGCCGCTATGGCTAGTTCATAGCGCGGGCAGCGGGGAGAGCCGACGCCGGGGCCGCCCTCGGAAAAGAAGCGATTAATTGATGGGAGACGTGTGATGAGCGCTGGGATGGGGCCGGGCTGGCGGGCGGTGGTGGGGCCCTCCTCTGTGGGGGTACCTCCTCTGTAGGGGTACCTCCGGGCACTCCTCTGCGGGAGGACCCCCGGCGCCCGCGGGCGGGGGNTGCCGGGTGGGTACCCTCCTGCCGGGAAGCTGAACGTGGGTTTCGTGCGGCCGGTCGGGTCCCGAACGCGGGGTAAACTCCGCGCTGCTGGGTTTCCTGCGGAGCCTCATCGGTCTGTGGTCTGTGCGAGTAACGGGGATAATAAAGAAAGCGTAGAAGGATGAAGGTATGGCATTTCGCTGCCTTACGTCTCGCACCTGAGGTTTGGTCTCGTGGAATTTCGGGAGTTCTCCTCCTCTCCTTATTTTTTTTTGACTGCTCTTTGCAGGAGTGGGGTGTGGGAGTTGCGCTCGCGCTCTGCGGGTCACAAAGCCGCTGAGGAGTCTGGAGAAGGAAAAGTTCCGTGTAAATACCCTCCACATCTGCTTCCTGAGTGCATTCTCGTTTCTTGTTAAATGAAAATTAGGCAGCGTCCAGTAGCTGGTGTGTTTCAGACTTCTGAACAGTCGTGTCACTAAATTCAAAGTCGTGGGTTTGCCGTGATGAGTTAGTCTGTATTTCTCAAGTGCGGGCTACATTAAGATCCAGTTTTTGCCACTTTTTCCCCCCCTCCTTTCCCATCTTAAGAAAGGGCTGTAAAGCTGGAAAAGCTGCTGCCTTCCGTCACACTGAAGGGATTTTCTCTCCCTCTCGATCTTCAGCTCATAAAACTTTATAAGCAAGTTCTATAGCTATTGAGCAAGTCTTTTTGCACTACATCAGCTAGCCTTGTTTGCATTTCTTTATTGCCTACAAATAGTAGAAGTTTTCCTGTCTTAACTTGCATGTGTTGCAACATCTTTCTGTGCTATCTTAATCCCGTATGTCTTAGTACTAAAAGAAAAAAGGTTCTATTTGCGTCCCTCCCTTTATTTTTAGTCAGCATGTGTGGCTGCAGAGTTATCAGGAGACTGGTAAATGCATGTAGTAAACTTTCTTTCTTGCTTTCCGATAAGGAATTCTGTGACCCAGCTCTAGTTGAAATCACTATTTGGAACCTTTCCATTATTTTTATAATAACTATTGACCTCAAAGTGCGTGGCTGTAAAAGAAAACAGTGTTGGAGTGTTGGCTTGGTTTTATGGTTTTTTGTTTTTTTTTTAAACCTTGAACACTAGTGGTTTTCAGACAGCATGGAAGACTCCTTCATATTTTTAAGGGAATTTTCTGCGCAACTTTTAGCTGTGACTAGAAGTTAGTCTGTATCTGCTAAGTTAAAGTCTAGTACTGTGCTTTATCTTAAATTTAAGCTCATAACTGAAACAAAGCAGCTATGCAACTTTTACAGGAACAGGCTCTAATGGTGTGAAATTTTGAGTTTACGCCTATGGACACTGATCTTTTTGCCTCCTGAAGTAGCCAGAAATACATGTATGCCGTGTCCTCCAGATGTAGGCCAGTGTCTTCCCCATCATTCAGGAAGGATGAACAGTCTCCCCCCGCAGACTGGAATGCCTGCACATTCCCTTGAGCTGTTGGAGGGGAAGGAAAGGTAGTGATGAACAGTGAGCTCAGCGATGTCTGCAGTTAAATGTTAGGTAGAAAAGTGAGTGAACTGTTTTGCAGCATGATTAGCAAAAGGTGTTTAGTAAAATGAGCGTTGTTATGTGGTTTCTATTGAGCGTCACGCGTGTCGCTTGGTTCCTACACCTTTGTTGTTGCTTTGGTGAATTTTTAGTTGTCACCTGTTCTTTATGTGAGTACTGGAGATGAAGTAAATTCAGCCAAGCTAAAGCTATTTGGATTGACTAGCCTGACAACAAAGGAGTGTTAATAGTCCTTGAATGCTTAAGCTGCTGTTTCATAGTCTATTTTGACCTACTGGATACCAAAATAAAGCATATTTAGAAGTCCAGTATGAAAGACCTATTCCAGGAGTCAAAGTGGTAGTCTTGTATCAGGGTGCTGTGTGGTGCCGGACCGAGGGCATAACTACAGCACTAAGGGACTGAACATAACTTTATAAAAACTGAAAAAGGTTTCTCACACACGCTATGTTTTAAAAGAATTGCGTTTGATAGTCTGTCTTCCAGTATACAAGTACATGGAAATACCAGTTTCTCTTTACTGGCCCATGGCAAAGCGCTGGCAAATGATTATTCCTGTAATTACACCTACGTAAGTTGAACTGCTGAGGATGTCAGTATACTCCCAGTCTTGCCAGTGTTGTGCTGGGGCAGGTGGTTGCATCATGTAGGAGATAGGCAGTATCAAAGCATAGCTGGTGTATTCCCATGGCAATAACGCGTTTCCCTCTATTCCAAAAGTATGTGGACTAGAGACTTCTTTGGATTTGGGCAATTTGTATATTATTATAAGACCTATGACAAAATCTGCTCACTTGGTCTATGGTGATAAAAATGTATGGGGTGGGGGTTTTTTTGGGTGGGTTTTTTTTTTTGCTTTGGGAAAAGAGGTGGCTGAACATTTGTGGAGTCCCATAATGATTCCTTTGTTGGTAATCTTGTTAATAAACTTTATCACAAAGCTTATCTTGAGAAAGATTTAAAATCTATGGTTAGAATGGGAATGATTTAATTTCTAAACAAATACTTCGTTTGGGGGGCTTCTCAAATGCTCGTGATGCAAGAGTAAAGTGGGAGGCAAGCTACCACTTGTTTAATAGATTGTAATTGTAATAATGAATGTGTTTCTTTACTTGGCATTATGATGGCTATTTTTAAGCTTTTCTGTTTTGCCCAGAGAGAACATTTTAAGTTGATTAAAGCATTTCAAATTCTTGTTCTTGGAATCTAGAGAATCTATGAATAGCAACTGAGGGAAACATTGCCAGCTAGCCTGGATTTCCTATCAGGGTCCACACCAGGAAGTTTTTAAGGTTCTGCAAATTCAAGCAAGTTGAAAACTAGTAGCCTATGTTGGTCTTCATATGAAGTGAGCTTTGGTGAGGTGCTACGTGGTTATACGTGGTGTTTATATATAAAGAAATAGAGACTTTGCTCTGTACTAAAGTGGAGTCTGGAAGATGACTGTGAGAACCAGAACAAGTTTGATAAGTCTGGATCTGCCTACCTGTAGACATTCTCTCCGACCAGTCTTGCAGCTTGTTCAGCTTAACCCAATTTCAAAACTAAGTAACCATAATGCCTGCTACGGGATGGTAAGACTTGCAGGCTCTCCCAAACAGTCTAAATGGAAACAACAGAGAAGATTCTGATGAAAGGAAGCATTTAATTTTATGTCTTCTATACGTCTTTGTTTATACTTCAAATTGACTTCCTCAGGAAAGTGCTGATGAGTCAAGTGTGTCTTGGAGTTTCTGGAAGATGTTAATAACCTTGTTGGAAGATGCTAAGAACCTTGTTTGGTCTGGCATTTTATTAAATCTGTTTCTCACTTTGCAACTTCTGAATTTTACCACCTGCACAGGCATAATCTCGTAGCAGTTCCTGCTCAGAGTGCACTTAACGTGTTCGTATAATCAGAGATTTATAAAAGCACAACAGGTCTTAATAAGAAAATGATTACTGTGTAATTAATTTGGCTAAAGATTCATTAATGTAAAAACCTGTGGTTGACAGTCACTTGGGTACTTGCAGATTCTTTTTAAAAGAGCATTTGCTAATACTAGGCTGACTCACCACTTAGCATCTTCTGAGCTCAGAAGCACGACTGTTTTGTTTATATATTGTTTCCATTTTTGACTGAGTTCATTGAATTACTTATGTACAAAATTAACCAGAAATTATGCCAGCCGATGACTTTCTTAAATTACAGAAGTACACAACTTCCTGTTCTGCTGCGTGCATGCATACATACATATTTTTGAAAGGAAAAAAAGAATATAAAAGGTGTTTATCTCATTTTAAATATCATTTTAAGTAGGACGGAATACTTTACTTTTATCTTCCTTTTCGTAAATTTTTTTTTTTGCCTGCTTTTGCTTGCAGAAAAGAGGGACCCAAGACCTAAACCTAATATGAATTTCTCTGAAACTCAAAGCAGTTCTAGTCAGATTTAGATTTGTATGGGCAAGGCTTTTGCTTCATTAACTCTTCAGATGTCATAAAGTAACAATGTCTGTGCCTTAGGTTTTGAAACCTTTGTTTTATTTCTTCTTTTTACTGCAGGATATTTCTTCTGGTGGGAGCTCCAAAAGCAAACACTACCCAGCACAACATTGTAGAAGGAGGCCAGGTGCTCAAATGTAACTGGAATTCCAACAGAAATTGCCAGCCGATTATATTTGACTCCACAGGTAACGTGTAGTTCGCGGTGGGGGAAGATGGGGTGTCTCTGCTCTAATCCCAGTGGGAGAGTGCAGAAGGGATTCAGATTCACGTGGGGCCTTTTGATGGTCGATGTGGATGCAGCTGGTTTTGGACTTGCAGCTAATCAAGGCTTGGTGGTTGGGTTTTTGTTTTGGTTTTTTTTTTTTTTTTTCCTTTTTCCTCTCCTTTCTTTGAAAATTCTGTTGTCCTTGGTATGTGCTGAGAGCCTGAGTGAGCATACATTATTCTTCTTTTGTTTTAACCTATTTATACTTCTCCTCCGTACTTCCCAGCAATCCTAAAACATTTCGCAACCTAATTCCCAATAAACCCCAAGGGGTTTATTGCCTGTCAAGAGCATGGGCATATGAGGAAAGATGCTTTTTTAATATCAGCAAAGGTAGTGTGTGCAGAGATACTCAAAAGTTTAATCTGAAATTGGGCGTATAAACTTGAAACTGTGGGAAAAATACCTTCTTTTATAATTTTTCCCCTTGGAGATGTAGCTTCGTAGTATTTGTGAGCCTTGTGATAGCAGCGCTGGGGGTGCCTCAGGTCAGAGGCATTACTTACCCATTTCTGAAGTATCCTAAAGCTGAGCAGCAGCAATGCTGACGTTAAACATCTCGCTCGGTCTTCATGCTCTGGTACACATCGTGATTTCCACAAGCTGTGGCAGGTCATATGAGAACACACCCCATGTGCTTTTCTGCTTCAGTGTTGAATCCCGTTTTCCACAGCGTGTTTCAGGCCAGCGGAAAAACCTTTCCATGTCATGGGAGTGGATTAGCAAGACCCATATGGTAGGGCAGAGGAAGCACCTGTGCTTTTAAGGTCCAGTTGGTTACAATTCAGTCTTGCCTCTGCTGGTATTTTGACTTGGCAGTCTAAAGGCTATTATGCAGCCATCGTAGATAGTGTACGATACATTGGAGAAGCCTTTCTTCCAATTCCGTTGTCAAGGTATACAACAAAATGTTGTTGATGTTCAGGTTTCTGAAATCTCCATATATTTTTCTGAAAACTGTTATGTTACCGGTTCCCTTGAGGGGAAAAAAAAAAAGGTACGTAATGGTACACACAAAACCCAAGTCATTACCAGTCCCTTTACTCTATAGGAACCTTTCTGCCAGATTACTTAAGATCTCTAGTAAGCTGCAAAGTGTGACATTTCATCTCCATCAATGCAAGACAGCAAAATTATTTATTTTTTTTTTTTACTTTGCGATTATTGTTTACTAGAATACAAACGTGGTGTTTGTTTTAAAGAAAGACTCTAGATGTCCCTAATTAATAATCACCACAAATAAAATATTTGAAAAGACTTGTGGTAGGGAAAGATGGGCCGCCTGGGTAGGTTCTAGATGCATCTTCCGGTGGGAATGGCAGTGCATTTATCTGTCTATACTGCGAACGTTTGCAATAGGCTTTTCCATATGCCAGGCAGAGTAGATACAGAGGCCACACTGCTTTGCTTTGTGTCTGTGCTTAAGGTATATGCTACTGGGCAAACAAACAGTCTTTTTCTTACAATTTGCCTTTAAGTAATGGGCATGTTAATTGCTTGAAATTTAACAGTAAAAATAGCAGGTCGTAATGGCTTAAGAGGATTTCTTTCAGGCACATTTTAACTCATTCCAGCTTTGTGGCAATGAATTGGGAAATAATGCATTTGTCAATTATTCTCTGGGTGAAAAGGGGCATTGTATTTCAGTATAATAAAATAATAAATGCGCTGAGACGAAATAAAGTGTCTTTTTCTTCGTGCATAGTACAATGGCTGATTCCCAACGTTACGATGGCAATGTCTTACTGCCGACACAGCGTAAACCCCCACTCCTGCCTGCCCCTACCTCATAGGGGAAGAGGGCTTAGGGAAGACCTGCGATTCACTTTTAGGGAAATGGGAAGCAGAAGGTTTGCTGCTGATTTGTGGTGCTAAGGCCAAGGCGCTCTTTGTAGATGACTAAATAGGACCTCTGCAAGAATTCAGTTTTATCCATCACTACTTCATTCAACACTTGTGTAATATGATTTGCAATTCCAGGGGTATTGCTTAGCCCTGCAATACAAGGCAGATTTTTATTTTTCTTTTCCCCTCCAAGTCTATTTAGCTGTTTTGTCACGGGGGAAAAAGCAGCACAGGTTATGCATAATTAATTAGATGGGTTTCTTCGGAGTTCTTTTCTGATTGTTTACAGCTCGTGAGAAATCTGACCCGTGAAAATAATGAGAACATTCGCACTTGTGGTTTTTCTCTGTTTACCTGTCGATGCCAAACTCCGTATGTGGAGTTGCAAAATTGTAAGAATTACTAGAAGGCATGTCCCTATTCCTTCTCCTGTCTCCCTGTGCCAGGTAGCATAGCTGGCAGGTCCCGGACCGGGCGAAGCCACTGCGTCTTGCCGGCAGTGTCTGAGCAAGAAGGGGGACGTATTTCTGTGCTGTGAACGTCTCAAGGGAACAGAGGAAAGAGCCAGTCTGGTTCTGACTGTGTGAGGTTGCGTTGGTCCACTTCTCTCCTGGTTGTATCACTAATAAATGCGGGAGTAGGGTTTCTGCAGAGGTCCAGCAAGCAAGGTTTTTGCTCTCTCAATTATTATTATTTTTTTTTCTTATTAAACATTACTTGGTTTTAGTGAAGTTTTCGTCCAGCTTTACGGATCCTCTTCCCCATCCGTACAAAGGCCACACTGAGCTCAGCTGCGCAGCAGTGACTGCACAGAGTTGAGTTTTATTTTCTAACGCTGCCTTTTGGCTTAAATACCGTGTTGGCACAGAAGCATGGTCATTTACACGACACAAATGCAACGGCCATTGCGTAGCCCAAGAGAGAAGGTACTAGCTGCTTTACCTTCATCTTTGGAGGAGGAGTTGTTCAAGCCCTTGCCATGTACCAGCATTGCTTGTTACTTGTGTTTACCCTTACCCCGGCTCCCCTGGAGGAAAGCGATGTCATTAAGCTGATAGTTCCTGGTAGTACCAAATTTATCTCTTTGTTTCCTCCTTCCTGTGCGTGACAACTCGTCTCTTTCAGGAGGGCAGCTGGGCAATAAGAGTCCATTCATATGGAACTCGCATAGCGCTCATTCTGAAAATACATGTGTTCCTCTCCCTTTCGTGCCCTCCCCACCAGCCTGTAACATAAAAAAAAAAACAACTCAATAAAGCATATATTACAATTTTTAAACTGCTGTCCAAAAAAAAAAAAAAAGTCCTTTCACTGTCCCTGCACAGTGTATTCTCTCATTTAAATCAATGATATATTTGCAAAGGGGAAGGGGGATCTCCCCTCGTCTTAGGTCTCCCAGCACAGTGGTTACACACATGTGAAAAATACACCAGAGAATATTCTGTATCTATGTCTGTGTGCGTGTGTTTCTGTGCATATTGCACTAATTGCTTTTGACGTTCTGGTATACATGGTGGCTTTGGAAGACAAAATGTTTATATCGCACATTAACACTTCCCAAATGTAAAGATGCTTCGCTGTGGGGCTTCTGAGCAGTTTAGCATTGACATCAGTTGGCTTTGATTTAACGTAGTTATGACTATGTGAAAATTGCGTAACAAACATGTGTGGTAGAAAATGCCCTCAAATTCGGGGGTGCATATAGCTGCGCTGCATGTGCTTGTGCCTACGTGGCCAGAAAGTTAGAGTCAATTTTTTTGAGAGGCTTTCGAGTATCATTGGGCACGCAGTTCAGGCTGGGTTTTGCCCTTAGAAGCACATAAAGGTTAAGGTTAAAAAGGAACCAAGCACCACAGCAAACTTGCACGTGCACGCTTTCGCCGATACTGTCGCAAAACTTAAATATGAAACGGTGCTTGTAGGTGTCACTCTAATGGGGTATCCTGCAAATCTAGATAGAAATAGGTCTGATTAGGAAGTGGTATGTGAGCACTGAACTTCTTTGGCCTTATTCCTGTTTACCTTGTTAATTCAGAAGCTAAATGTGCCACCGTCACAAAACTAAAGTTTCTGAATCATAGAGTACCAGGTTGGAAGGGATCTCACAGATCATCGGGTCCAACCGTTAGTATTTGAACTCAGTATTGTATTCAGTATTTTGTATTCTTTTATATCTTGTGTTCTTACTACAATTGCCACAGCATTACCACAATTCCAATGAATTGTTGTGTAAAATACTTGGGATTTTTTCCCCTCTGTCTGGGTTAACTTTCAGAGTTTCAGAATGTGTAGGAGATTGTATTTCTTCAGGACAAGCACTGGGGGGAAATTTACATTCTCAAGATAGTATATTCTTCAAAAGGGTCATAAGCATAAGCAATATCAGTAAATCCTTTCCTTTGCAAAGGAAATTTTACATTTCACCTTCACATTACCAAAACCTACAAGTTACAGGTCAAGGTGGGTAAATATTTGTCTTCATTCTTAACTTTTCTCCATGCCAGATAATTTTGTGACTGAAAGTTTAGTATGTTTTCCTGTTTTAATCCATAGCAATAGGGGAATGTTCTGAATCGTACAAAGGAGAAAGAACCTGGGAAAGCAAATGGTGGGAAAACTGCCCTTAGAGCTTTCTGAGCCCTACTACTACTCTTCCTACAACACTGACTGGAGAGGTGGTTCCTCTCTTAGAAAGCTTAACAGCGTCTAGTGAGCTGTTGGCTTCATCTGCCAGCTGCTTAGCAGCTTTTTCCAGGAAAAACATATTTCTTGTGGATGAACTGTAAAAGGAATGCATTTAATATAGCAGTCCGTTTTCTCTTTCTGATCAGTTTTGAGACAGAGGTCCAAAAACATTTGTTTTTAAGACACCTCTATTCTCCCTCCCCTTTTGTCCTTCCACAGCCTTCACGGAGTAGCACAGCAAAGCTTGCGTAGATTGCACCTGAAAGTATTTCCATAATCTTGCTCACAGAAAATATTCTTGAAAAGTTAAAGGGTTTTTCTGCGAGTTACGTTTATTTTGTGTAGTCATCCTTTTTTTTTGTGTATAAAATTAAGCATGTTTTTTCTATGCATGGGGAGGATCAGCAGCTCATTGAGCCAGACAACAAAACCAGTGAGCGGAGGGGTTGTCAAATGTGCTTTTGTAGGAAAATCAACAAGTCATCTTTATGGTTTTTATTTATGTATTTTACAGTTTGGCATACATGGAATAGCAGGGTGGATACACTTAGCTAATTGTCTGACATCTAGATAAATACCTCCATTATTTGGCCATGGAATTTTAGAGAGCAGGATCACTCTGAATTTTCATTCTGACAAACAAACAAAAAATTCTTCAGAGACCCATGTAACCAGTTGGAGTTAATCAGGCTGTACACATGTGGGCAATATGTAGCAAATTAATGTAAACCAAATGAGCTTCCTATGTGCTTGTTTTCCAAAAGGAAATAATCTTCTTCATAATTATTCATATTATTTACTTTTCGTCTTTGGGGTTCTAGCTCTTCATCAGTCAGGAATAATGGGAAGCGGGTTGGTAGAAATGGCATTTCTTCACGCTCCCATGGTTTTCGTAAAAATGTAACGAAACAGTTTTGTGGTGATCAAGTTTCTTTTGCAAAAACCTGCCAGTTTTTCAATGAAAACTTTGAGGAAGGTACCTGCTCCAGCACGGGATGCTTCAAAGCGCAGCTCTGTATGTCGGCGTTAAAAAGTGCAGCACTGAGGCTGTTTCAAGAGCTTCTGCATTTAGAATAATCTGATGAAATGCAGACAGCTCTACGAACTGTTACAGAGGAAAATATGCTCATAAACCAACTTTGAACTTCCATGCTAATGAATCGCAGATTTCTTGAGCGGATTTCGTTTTTAGCACAGAAGGATCTGCTTGCTCAGACAATGTATTGTTTTGCTCTTCTGCGACACAGAGTATAACAGGTCGACGCGCTGCTACGCTGTCATTCCTTCTTTTGGTAAAAGCTTTCCCCGCTGCTTTCATTCTCCATATCAGATCTCAAAATTCAAGATTGGGGAAAGTTAGAGAAGCTGTTGAATACTGAAAACTAAGAGCATCTCGGATGTTTTCTGCTCTGTGTGGTGTGTTTTTATTGCTTTGGAAAAAGAATTCAGTGTAGCCTCTGGCTGCATGAAGGTTTTTATCACTTTGACCGTCGTCCTGTCCCTCCTCTCCCACCCTTCCCATGTGTTTTGATGCACCAGAGTAATTTTAGAGAAATGGTTTGTTCTTAAATATTTTTGTATGGAATTCTTTTAAGGCTGGTTATTTTGATCTGTGTTGAAAGATGAGAAAGAAACTTTTTGAAAAGGAAAATACTTATAAAAAACTCTCCTGATTCCTCCTTATGTTTCCACGTTTGTTTGGTTTGTTGTTTTTTCTTTTTTTTTTTTTTTTTCTATTCCCAAGTGGGTGATTCTAGACAATAGGAGTCTTTGTTTGGAAGCCTAAACCACCAGTTTGGCATGGCTGTATCTATCTGTGACCTATTTAGTTTGAAGTGGGTATTTTAACTGCCTTGTGCAGTTTCGTGCAGTAGCGTTGCAGGGCATCTGCTGATGTCGGGAAGTTATGTCTGGAGTGGGTGTCATGAGCCTATATTTGCCTTTGGGAGATTTTGATCATTTGTGCAAATGAGTCAGTTGTTCATTTCCACTTAGGGAATAAGGAAATGTGGGATAGGTTGGTATTTTGTGAAAATAACATGCTTTAACAAAGCATTGGGTGTTTTTTTTAGCCGATGGTTTTATTGGTATTAGGGTGCAATCTGTACGGGGATTTCAATCTCAAAGGCTATCGATTCAGTCAACAGCAAAGCAATAAATCTTGTGAAGACCATTCATTCATTTGTCGTAAAATGGATTGATTTTTATCTCACCAAATCTATCATTGCCTCAGTCCCATTGAAGTTTGGTTGTTATCCTTATCGGGCGCGCTGGTATAACCGAAGTCTGCGTGGGGCTCCGGGTACTGCTTTGAATACAAAAGAGGGCGGCAGAACGTATAAAACCTCCTCCGCATGTTGTTATAGCTGACAGTGGAAAAATGCTCATGCTTTTGTGATTAGGTAGACTCCTGCATGAATACTGTTGGCGCTGTGTGTGCGTAGCTGGATCTAAACCCTATTACAAGTTGGAAAAAAAAAAAAAAACGCAAAAAAAAAAAAAAGGAAAAAAAAAAAAAAAGCGCGTCTTTCTTATATTAGGCAAAGGGAAAAGATGTTTTTGTTCCAGCACCGCCCGGGGAAAGGAGCAGGATTCGTAAATCGGAAGAGGGAAGGGGAGTAGTGGGAAGCTCTGTGTTCCCGTCTCCCTGACTCATTAAGAAAACACTGTGGCTGAACCAAAGTTGCTAAACCATCAGCTGCCCCACAGCACCAGGAGTTTCAAGGGAAGATAAGCTCCTACGTGCTCGCTCTTGCCTCGTTAACTAAGGTTGAAACCGCTGCGATTTTGGATGGAAGATAGCTAGCTTTATGCCACACAAACTCCTCATATTATGAAAACAGCTCTCGTATATTTTTAAAGTTTGTCTTTCTTATGGCTGGCAGCATAAAGTTTCCCTTTACCTAGAAGGGCTGACATGATTTACTTTGAATTGGCATAGTTAGTTACAAAGAGGTTTATTTTAATGGAAATTCTGTGAATTGGGTGACTATTCAAATTTTACAACTTCTGAAGTATTCGTAGTAGGATGACACTGTGCCGGGCTTCATCAGTTTACTGCCTCTTGCCTCATGTTTATCTCAGTTAAGTCTGGCGCTCAAGATCAGGGGCAAATGTTTTAGTTCAGTTTTCTCATTCCCATGCCAGCAGGCAGGTTGCAAGTTACAACTCGATCCACTTACTCTGGTGCAATCATTTCGTAGTAACACCATTGTTTCTGTATCTGATAAAATTTACATTGGAGAAAGAAGGTGCCAACTATCCCAAGCTGATAGCCAAAAGCAATTCAGCACTGAAAGAACTTTTGATCTTTTAATTATTATTTGGAAGATGGCTTAGACTATTATTTTCTTTCCTTTTCCTGCAATTGCTACTCAGCATCCCTCCACATTAGTTTCCATTTATAAATTTAAATCCTGTGTCACGCAGTAAAGTGACACTGCTCCGTCGGTCCAGCAGCAACAACGCACCTATATAGTGGATTTTTAAAGCAATTCTGTTCCTGCCTTGACAACCCTATCACCCCACCTGGAAGGTACTTGGTGAGACAAAGCGCTGTTGACTTGGCACATCAGCCCTTTTTCTCTAATGAAAGAGTTATGTAAAATAATCATGTGATATCTACTACAGTGAGGAGCAAAGGAAAAACCACGGCATAAGCTGCCTTTACAGATACGAAATAATACCCTGTGGTCAAATGACATAATCCTGGAATTAATGACCCATCAAGTAGAAGTCCTTGTAGCGGATGCATTTTAGGCTGACAAATAGCATTGTGTAAAAACTCTGAGCGTTTTCTTGAATAAATCTAGTCAGAACATACTGTGTATTGCCTAGATAAATTTGTTTGAATGCCTGTTTAAAATGTGCATCAGCGGTTTAAAGACATTTCTAAGGTATTTTTGAAACACTCGAAACAAAAGAATTTGGAAACATAAGAAAAACACAGTGGCTATAAGAACCATTATAGCAGTCAGGCGGACTATATTATATCAAAATGTTGGTCTGAACTTACAAATCTCTGTAGGTTTAAATCCTCCCTGTATTGCAGTTTGCTTCATTTAATGTGGGTACTGTTTTTAAAGGGTATGGGGGAAGGCTTTGGGTTTTTTTTTTGGGGGGGGGGGAGTGTGGGGGAGTTGTGGGTTTGTTTTTTTTTATAACTAACACTGAAAAGTTATACTGTGGTAGAATAATAATAAAGTCAAGGTCTTTATTTATACTAAAACACAGAAATGCTGAAGTCAGTCCTATATCTTCCCATGACAAATCCACTTTACAGTATAGCTGAAACACCTTATTTAACTCTGATTTGTTTCAGTGAGGGCTCACATTTAAGTGTTCTTTATGTTTGTTTTCCCCAGTCAGGAGCAGAAACAAATGGTTTCTCGTTTAAAGCAAGGGGATTTTTGATGACAGGTGTTTTCCAGATTTCCTCATAAAATTAGTTTCTCTTCTGGACCTGAGGGAAAGGCTTATAATCTCTTTACACAGTGTTTTCCTGGGGAGAATTTTAAATGGGAGTGGGTAAATACATTTATTTAGCCAAATTGCCTAATGGAGCACATTTTACTATGTGGTGGGGATTTTTTTATGTATAACAATTCCTAATTTGTTATTTAGGCCTTCAGAAATTGTGATGCTGGCTTCTCAAGTCATGACATTTGGAACATAGTAAACTTGGGGTCGTTTTCATTTGCTTTCTGATTTGGAGATTTTAGGTTTTTTTATATGCCAGCTTCTGACTATATCTCAAAGCCTAGACGGTTACCTATTAAAATAAAATTGAGGAGAGGTTTCCAATACTATCCTCAATTTACAGCTGAATCAGGGCTTTTTCAGTATTGTAGAAAAAATAATTTTATCCCCAAAAGACTGAGAGAGAGAGAGAGATTTTTTTGTAGCTGCCGTCCTGGACATTGGTTCTTCCTTGGGTGGGGGCAGCACCAGTAATCNGCTTTATGCTGTCTCAGCTGATGCATTCAGCTGAAACTTGAAGGAACTGATTTCCTTAACATCTTGTGATAAAATCAGATTGCTGGCAATGCCGAATGGCTGCTTCCCTGCTGTTGCAACAAGACCATTCCTTCTACTTGTTGCCTGTTGTTTTAAACTTAAATGGGATGTTTACATCCTAGACACTTTTATAGTACTTAGCACAATAGGATTCTTCTTTACACTATAAAACCGCTATACTAACTTTCATTTTAGTCCTAGATACGTTGCGTTGTGTAAGTATCCAACAGTAGAGAAAGGTGTAAAATACTGTGCCGTAACTATTCCCAAGTTTTATATTGTTCAAACCATTGTTTGGCAAGTAAAGCTGAGAGGTTTCTTTGTATTTGAGAGTAGCGGGAGAAATAGAGGGTAGGAGCCAAATCAGTCTTTCTAGGCTGCGTAACCTTGGGTGTGGTTATGAGCAGAATAAACCGATTTTAAGTCCCTGATGCTGTCAGAAAGGATATAGTTCCCATCCATATGTTCCTGTCGTCTCCCCAGCAGGTTAGCGCCGCTTCCCTCCCCACGTAGTCAGCTGGGTTGGTCCCTGATCCAGTTGAATATTTTTTTAGTAGGGTTCATTCTTAGGTGGGTCATGTTAATACTACGTGACCAAAAGGTAGTAGTGCCTGGACAGAGGCTGGCAGCAGGAACATATGGACAGGAGCAGATGGGAACTCCTACCCTTTTTGGTGGCAGCTTCATCCGAAACTAACCCAGTCATGCAACTGCATCCTTTGAGAAAAACGGTCCTTGGGTGGATTGTCATGAATCAAAGTCAAGGAAGGGAAAAGAAGATGATAAAAGCAGGGATTTTAGATGTGTGCTCAAGACAATTCCCTACTTGGAAAACATCTTAATCTGGTTTTGGTTTCCTGTGCTATGAGAACATGACACGGAGGTCTCCAAGCTATGTTTCTGTCTTTGCAAGGGTGACAGTATAAATGTTCAAGTGTACATAAATCTGTGCAGATGTGCTAATCATCAGGCCCTCCATGTCTTTAGCACCTATTCAATAAGAGAGTGGAGGGGGGCCTGACAGAAGGAAGTGGGGTTTTTTAATTACCTTTGATGAAATTAGAAAAACCACAGTAGTTCTCTAGGATGCTTTGTGCTCGGCGCTGATTTTTACATAGCTCTAATGTAAGAGCAAAAGTAGTCCAGATACTTGCTTGTTTTGGTTGATAGCAGATTAGAATCACTATTGTTGTCCTTTTCATGGGATTTTCCTAATGGAAGGAACACGGTCTCTGGAGACAAAACATTCTTTACAAGGTGCAAGGCAAGCAAGGAAATTTTGATTCAGGTAGTCACAGGTCTCTGATTCATAGCGGGGTTGGGTTTGGGGATTCCCCCAGCAGTCTGTGGAAGTGATGTATGGCTGTTGACCTCATTGACTCCTTTAGATTTAGGCACAGTAAACCAGTGATTTGGGTGACTTTTTTTTAAAAGATGTGTTTTCCAGCACGTTACATCCATTTTCTCATTAGGCTGGCAAAGTTTCCGTTGTTGTTCCAATGAAAGGACATAAGAAACATTAATCACTTAAAGACTTTTAACATTTATGCTTGCAGAAATACCACTCATTAAGCTGCTTCTACCAACCTTCATCACCGAACAGTTAACATACACCAGTGCAAATTATCCCTCATTTAACTTACTCTTCTGTATGGCAAACTCTCGAACGTTTTTGTTACTGAATACCCTTTCACTTTACTCGTAGCTCATAAGCATGCGAGTTGCCATGCTTTGTACACTGCTGTGTCGTTCAGAATAGAGATGTTAACACTTGGTAGAATAGTAGAAGAATGTCTGTCCCCATTCTAGCCCAAAGGCAAAACCCACATAATTTAATCAGGGCAACATTTCTTCTAGAAGCATTAGTCCTAACTTGGCTTTGGCACTGATCCCTGAGCAGTGCTGTAATCTGACTTGAAAGTCAAATATCTCAAGTATGAGGTATTTACTGTGTCGCTGTCAAAGATGCTGTAAACTTTGTGCTCTTACAAAAAAAGAATGTTGTATGAATGCTTCATCTGTAAAAATAGCTGTATTTGGCCGTAGGTGTAAAAATCACTAGTAATAAGAAATCCTTTTTAAAGCCTGTTTCCATGAAAGGGTGATATCCTCCAATGTTACTGTTTTCTGCTTTGCTTTGTATGCATCAAAACCAATAACTTAGCTTTTTAAAAAATTCTTACTGTACAGTTTCCGGTAAAATTATGCTTCTTTTTTATTTTCTTTGTAGGCAACAGAGATTTTGCTCCTGATGATCCACTGGAATTTAAGTCTCATCAGTGGTTTGGAGCCTCTGTGAGATCCAAAAACGATAAAATTCTGGTAGGTTTTGATGCCCTTCAAATGCCTCAGTACTAGCATACTGTAGTGGAGTAAAATGTGTAAAGATCCAGATAACTCAGAATTTAAACAAAATCCCACTAATCAGTATGGCTTGTCTTTTTCAGAATTTATTGGCTAGCCTTTTTTAAGTCTTTATAAACAAAGGTTGTAGCATTTTTAGCTGGTTTTGAGGAAAGTAGTAGAATCAGTTTTCCTGAAGTTAAAATGTATTCTAAATTGTTGATGAACTCTTTACAACCGTTGCTTTAAGAAATTATTATTTCTAAAATTCTTGCGATAAATCAGCTGTTTCTAAAATTACAAACTGGTGATATTTCTGCCCCAGCACTCTTGGTATGATAACACATGGTACATTCACCAAAATTTATTTTGGTTACTATTCTGCAGAAAATTGGAATTCCATTGTATTATTCTATACCCCCCAGCATTTTGAAGGGGAGTTTGTTTTCTCACTGCCGTGATTTCTTCCTTAGGCCTGTGCCCCACTGTACCACTGGAGGACTGAAACAAAACAAGAGAGAGAGCCTGTAGGAACTTGTTACCTACTTTCGGGATCTAAATCTGTGGAATATGCACCCTGCAGGTCAAGTAAGTGTAGAGCACTTTGTTGCTTTTCTGTTGGGAATTTCTCCTGTGTTTTATTTTGTGTACATTTGAAGCTGGGGGTTTTACAGGTATGTCTCCCTTCCACCTATAGTCTCATAGCAACTAGAAAAAAAAAGCTAAGCTAGATCCAGACATCTGAATTCTCCTCCAGTTGATGTGCAGGATGCAGACCTTGTTTTCTCTGCTCTAGGCCAAAGGAAAAGCTTAGATCCAAATATTGTTGGAATTGAGGACTTCCGTTTCTGGAAGGACCGCTTCCGTAGTAATCACTCAAGCAAAATTATGTAGCAAGTGCTTTTTCAAAGATAAGCTCTAGAATTTTATAAAGCTTAATTATTGTTATTCAAGTAATTTAGAGCTCATTTTAGAAGACAAGGTTTTTCACGAGTAGGTTCTGATTTCCCCATATGCATACATATGTAGCGATCCATTGTTTTAATTATCTTAATTGTTGAACATTTTGAGTCTTAATTTCCAAACGCTTTGCATCCATATCATGTATCTGAGTTGGTAGACCTTTTTTAAAATATAGGAGTCTGAAAGTTGAACGTTCAAGCTAGGATTATTGGGGTTTTTTAATTTGATGAAAATCATTGGTGAACAGCAGGAATGAAGCCCAGCGTGGTCCAACATAAAAAGAAGTTAAATAAGCATATATTAAACTAAATCACGCTAGTTGAATAGTCGCACTTCCAGATAAGGGGGTTTCAGCATTTCTACTCTGGAGGTGTAAAATCAGAACATCAACTCAGCCATAACAAGTCTTGCTGGGATGAGTCTCAGATTAATTGCAAAGAAATACGAAGTTGCTTTTTACTTTGACTTTGTTAGGCTAGAACATATGTTAATGTTATATGTATGTTAGGCCAGGCCTGAAGTTGTTCCAGCATTGGTTGTGAGTTGCTGATAAAGTACTGATTTAGGAGAAAAAAAGATTCCAAGGTTCAGGTTCAGGAGCGCAAAGTTATTAGGAAGATGCATTGGAAAGTATCCGCATAATCATCTTATCTAGTACTGATAATATTTATTTTTCTCTCTCTTTTCTATCCATTCTTTTTTGTAGCCACTATCGATGCAGATGGACAGGGATTTTGTCAAGGTGGATTTAGTATCGACTTTACAAAGGTATGGGTTTATTTCTCAATTCCTACGAGTCAGCAGACAGTTGCAAGTTAATGACAACCCTGATACAGACCACATACAAGCACAGCTATTACGAAACTAAATGTAAAGTACCATTCCTGAGGGGAAAATACCACAACAAAACACATCCTTGTAAATAGACAAAAATAATTTCAAACCACTCCAGTATTATAAACCTGTTTCTCGCTACATCTTCGCAGCAGCACACTTTCATCTCTTGTAGGAATCACGTCCAGAACAAATAATCTGCTTTTCCAGCCTCATGCCAGAAACCTCTGCTGCAGTTAGTCCTGAAGTGAAGTAAACTGTGTAGTAGTCAGGTTTTTTGAGACACTTATTTTAAAGGGATCAGTGCATAGCTAGCGTTACTTCTTGAGGAAGAATAACTTACTGCTGAAGGGAACTGGTAAACGATGTTCTTGCATATTACGTTTTGTTTTTCTCGTCAGCTAGCAGATGTAGACTTTTCCTTTTTTTGCCATGTTTCTTCTACATTTATGTTCTCCCTGCCTTTTATACTTCTTTTTTTCTTTTTGAAAAACTCACAATTACTTTTTAAATCCAAGCACAATAAAACTCTGCGCAAATCTGAGAACTAACTATAGGGTTTTTTATATATTGTATGGCTAAATTGTTTAAGCGTTAGTCTGGATATGTTAAGACCATGTGAGTCCTATTTGTGATGTGGCAATTTTTTGGGTTCTTCACATCTTATGATTGGGTCATATCCCTTCTCTCTTTGCCCGAAGGACACTTGGTTTTCTTCCAGAGGAAACTGCAAAGTGCAGTATAAGACTGTAAGCATTTGAGGTATTTTGCATCCACCTCTCAGGCTTAATGTGCAGGCTCTAGCCCCAGTTAAAACCAACCTTGGGCTCTAATCCAAAACCCTAGCTGAGTGGGCAAGCCTGGGTATAAGGTATCTCCAAATCTCTGACCTAGATTTTTCTGAGTGGTGAACATGGTAGTTTTTAAGATTAAAACCTGAATAAGTGGCTTAATTATGCAGCGAAGCCTATGGCCCAATCCAGTACTTAGGGAGCAAATTCCCAGCACTGGGTTAACTAATGTGGTTAAAGTTTCATAAAATGGTTTGTGGATTGCAGTTGTACCAAGGAATAAGGAGTGGGGGAATTAAATCACAGCTTTTCTGAATTAGACTTTTCTAAAGACAAGTTACAGAAAGTGGCAGGGCCGGAAGATGAAACTGGTTTTGTGTACTGACCCAAAACCATGTTATGATTGCAAGTTTCCTTGTAATTGTATTTCTGTTGCCTTAGGTTTATGTGGGTAGAAGGCTCTGTTACAATACAAACAGAATCACAAAATCGCAGAATGGTCAGGGTTGGAAGGGACCTCTGGAGATCATCTAGTCCAACTCCCCTGCCAGAGCAGGGTCACCTACAGCAGGTTGCACAGGACAGTGTCCGGGTGGGTTTTGAATGTCTCCAGAGAAGGAGACTCCACAACCTCTCTGGGCAGCCTGTTCCAGTGCTCTGCCACCCTTAAAGTAAAAAAGTTCCTCCTCATGTTAAGATGGAACTTCCTATGTTCAAGCTTGTGCCCGTTCCCTCTTGTCCTGTCACTGGGCACCACCGAAAAAAAGCCTGTTCCCATCCCCCTGGTACCCTCCCTTTAAGTATTTGTACGCGTTAATAAGATCCCCCCTCAATCTTCTTTTCTCTAGGCTAAAAAGACCCAAGTCCCTCAGTCTTTCTCATAAGAGAGATGCTCCAATCAATCCCCTAATCATCTTTGTAGCCCTTTGCTGGACCCTCTCCAGCAGATCCCTGTCTTTCTTGAACTGGGGAGCCCAGAACTGGACGCAGTACTCCAGATGCGGCCTCACCAGGGCAGAGTAGAGGGGGAGGATGACCTCCCTCGACCTGCTGGCCACACTCTTCTTGATGCACCCTAGGATATATTGAACAGAACTATACCTGGAATTTTAAATGGATGAAACAGAGAAGCAAGTCACTGAAGCAATATTGTTTGTTATCTTAGCATTTTACGAGATGCATTTTTAATTAATCATGCCTTCAAAAAAAAAATGTATTTGGGTCAGTGAAGCTACACTGATATATATATACATGGGATTACTTCCCATAAACGTAGGACATGTTCTCTTGTTGTTAGAGATGCTTAATGTGTTTTTTCTTTTTTCTTCCCCATCCCCCCCACCCCCCCATCCCTCCCCAAGGGAGACAGAGTGCTACTTGGAGGACCTGGAAGTTTTTACTGGCAAGGTGAGATATGTCATTTAAGTCACAGAGAAGTTGACCTCTTTGATTTTTCTCTTTGTCCTCTTTGTCATTTGTATCCACACTCCTCCAATCGCTGTCAAAGCCTTTGTCAGTAAGAAAACTAACAGAAATAATTTTTCTTCATCCTTTAAAATACTTCCTGAATAATCAAGGCAACCACAGAGTAAAGTTGGAGTAATAATTGTATAGATGGGTCTTTTGCCTTTGAAATTAGTCTATGGTCATTTTAAAGGCATTTTCCCAGGAATGCGGTATTTGTTTCCACCAGCAGAATAAGTTTCCTTTAGGATATTTTGTTTGTTGTTTCAAAATCTACATGTTTTGCAATTTCTGACACACATGCAAAACATGTATTTTCAATGAGAAATGTACCCTGCAAAGAGAACTATCTTTATTTTCCTTTGACGGCAAAGATGTATTGCGTTTGTTTATTATTGACCTGTTTGTGCCTTGGTGCAGGTTTTACCTCGAACTGCACTGTTTACACAGAACATTACCTATGTATTTTGCTAACGTGGGCTTCAGTCAGTATTTGTTTGCAGGATCATTCAGCGTTTAGCTATAGCTCTCTCTTCGAAAGATGGTGCTGCTACCCTCAGGACATAACTGCCAAACTCTGCTGCCTGTTTTTTAATGTAAATACTAATGTTTATGAAAGATTTTCTGTGTCGCGCCACCTTACGCGTAGGTGCGGCAGCACAGGAGGCGTGTTTCCAGCCCGATGTTTTAAATTCTGAACAAAATGGAATGATTGAAACTAAACTGCAGATACAGTATAATCAGTATAATATAGATTATGTTTATACGTTCATTTTACTGTTTTTCTGGCAAAAGTTGACATCTCATCTGCTGAAACAGCCTTATTCTCTTCTATTACTGCCAAAAAAAAAATAATCTCAGCTCTGAATAGAAGGCAATAGTATACTTATAAAAACTAGGTTTTTCACCCCAAATTTTTATTCCACATTCCGAGATGCTGGAGGAGTAGTTTTCCCTGTACTTCATACATGTATGAATAAGTGTGTGAAGTAAGTGCTCTTCTGAAAAAAAAAAAATATTTTTTGTGATTCAAGATTCAATTTAAAGAAAAGAATGTAATGAAGTCACCACCTAGTGGCTAGTGATGTGAAAGCAGAGAACGTGGTTATACACTATGCTCATCTTATGAGCTTCTTCTCTGCCATATTAAGCTCTCATCTTATGGTATTTAGATAAGGAGAGATGACCGAGTTCTGCAATACCATAAGCATACGCTTACTGTTACTGAGCAGTCCCATTTAACTCCTGGCCTATATGTAGGAGCGGCTTCTATTTTCAGCGAGATCTCTTTGTGTGCTTTTGATTAAATACGTGCATAAATCTTTGCTGAAGTAGGATCCAAATTTTCACTGATATCCTTTCTAACGCTGCTGCTGTTGGCTGTTTTCTGGTCGGTGTTGTGGAAAAGTTGTTGCTTTAGAAGCAAGCATTCTGTAAATGAGTCCTGTTGCTTGTTGAATGAGTGCACACGTGTTTTATTTGTGGTTTTAAGCTGTTTTGTTTCTCTTTAGGCCAACTTATTTCTGATCGAGTGACAGAGATTGTGGCTAAATATGACTCCAAAGTCTACAGTACAAAGTATGACGACCAGTTAGCAACCAGACCTGCCAGTGCTGCTTTTGATGACAGCTACTTAGGTGCGTAGTTTGAAAAGGAAGAAAACCTAACTGTACCTGAAAAACTCCCTCGTGCTGTTCATATTTAAGTCTAAATCACAATACTATTAATTCAATGCTTGACAGATAACTAAAGAGCTACATACCTGAAAATGCAGTAATTTATGTGTGACGGAAGCTTAGTTATCTTGCCATAGGCTTGATTCAAAAAGCACTTGATGACAAAATAAATGGAAATATTTCCATGAATGTTTTGTGCTCTTTGATTGAGGCTGAATATGGGAATGGCCGAGGTATGATTCTTATGTGAGAAGTTAGTCACATACTTTTTTTTTTCTTTTTTCTTTTTTTTTAAGAAAAGAAGCTATTTGTAAATAATCTACCAAAACAAATTAAAAATGTGAAAGAATCATGTTTGGTAAGAAAAATAATGAAGAGAGTCCCTTAGAGGAGTGGAAAGTCATCATTTAGCTTCATATATGTCTAACTGGGTGCAGAAAAAAGCAAGGATAGACCAGGACAGTTCCCAGGATGACAACTTCAAAATTTAAAATTTTTAATTTCTAATTTTCATCTTCTGATCCCAAATTCATGGATGCCAATGAATTACAGTCTACTGTTCATAGTCTAAGCTACTTAGAGGCAATATTTATTCCATTGCCTTTTAAGATGGAGGAAGAGGACTGTGCATAGAGACCTATGAAGAGGGTAAAGAAAGGAAAGTGTAAAGGTTTAATAAGGCTTTTAAAGTGATTTAGTAATTTTGTCTGTTGATCAGGTTATTCAGTGGCTGTTGGAGACTTCAATGGTGATGGCATAGAAGGTAAGACCCTTGCTTCGGTAAAAAAATCATGTTAATATGCTGGGCAGGTCTTTCAAATGAATGGTATAGAACAAACGATACAGTGCACAGGAAAATGTATAAAGCACTGGGAATGAGCTGCTCTGTTCAAGCAATGTCATTGCGCTTTGGGACCTGAATGTTACCTGAGTGTCTTGCTTTATATTTCAGATTTTGTATCTGGAGTCCCGAGAGCAGCAAGAACTCTGGGCATGGTAGGACATTTGAAACAGTAAACTTTACAATAAATAAAAAAGATGACTATTGTTGGTTTGCTGTAATGTGTATTTCTTCACATGCAGGTGTCTATTTACAATGGGAAAAACATGTCTTCCATGTACAACTTCACTGGAGAGCAGGTATGTAGCTTTATTTGGTGTGGTGGGTGACCAGGAGGCTATTCCTATAGAAAGGTGACATCTTGAGGCACTATTTAGGGTACTAGAACGTATAAATTCTGTATGTTATTAGCTTATGTGCCAAAAAAAAAATAATTGTAAAGCCTGTAGGAATCCTAAAAATATGTTTTATGAGTTCCTGTTTTGTAGTACTACTTAGAAAAACAATCTTATTTATATGAAGGAAATGCTGCCTATTTTGAGGAGTGGGAAAGAGGACTGGGTCATGAAAGGGGGAATGGGGAAGGTAATTGATCAGTTTACTTTCTAGCAGAGTCAGGAAGAGAAAGGAAAATAAAAGGAGAAAGGAGACAAAAAACTTTGTGGTATATATTACCATCTCCCCAACATCTTCTCTATGCAGCTTTGTATAAACTTGTTTGTGTGTTTATGTCACTGCAACTCACAAGTTTGCTTTGAATTTTGTTTTCCAGATGGCTGCCTATTTTGGGTATTCGGTGGCTGCCACAGATATCAATGGAGACAAGTAAGTGCCGCTTTCTCCCTACTGCCACCCAACTTGTTTCTGGAAAGAAAAAAAGAAGCTTTTATTAAAAAGTCTTTCCTACAGTATAGATTTCGGTCTTTGTTACTGGTTTAACGTGGATCTGTGCAACATACTTTCTCGCTAGCACTCAACATTTGTTTTTAACAATTGCAGATTTTTTTTTGTATTTGTGTAAATAGTTACACATGTACGTATTCACATGCTTTAAATGCATTTAGTTCTGGTATATTTGTGCTTACTTCATCAATAAGTATTTGCCTTCAGTTGCAATTTAAAGATAGGTAACTTTCATCTTAATATTGACTTCGGTGCTGAGTTAGTTCTACTAATGAATGCTTAAGAGAACGCAGCTGAATTTTCATGCTCTTACTGAAGAACCTTATCCTTCTTTGGTCCAGTTATACAGATCTGTTTATTGGAGCCCCTCTTTTTATGGATCGAGGTTCTGATGGGAAACTTCAAGAGGTCGGCCAAGTTTCCATTTGCCTTCAGCGAGCCTCTGGAGGGTTTCAGATCACAAAGCTGAATGGGTTTGAGATATTTGCGAGATTCAGCAGTTCTATTGCACCTCTGGGGGATCTAGATCAGGATGGCTTCAACGGTAGGACATTATTTATCGATCGGTATTTTCAGCTCATAGATGAAATCTAGGCAACACACTGAATGTGGATTCCGCACACAAACATTAGGCATTCTAACCATGACTGAATGTTGGACACTAAGGTCTAGACTCCTTTCGATGCTTGTATGCTACTCCCAAGAATGCTAACAGGAGTTACATGTATGCATCGAGCAGAGACTATACCATTTAAACTACAGCATGGATTATTTTAGCTGTTACACTGATCAGTTTATTACTTTCTAAGTGATAAGTACAGTAGAAACTTCGACGAAGTATCTGACTCTCCACTGTGACTTGTTAGGACATCTTCAATATAATTTTCCTGTTTCCATTGCTTAAAGTCAATTTTCCTCTCCAGAAACACAATGATGACTGAAAAGAAGGATTTGTTTCACAGAGCTGGTTAAAAATGTTCTGATAGAAGAGATTTTCCTGAGAAAAGTCTAGGTGTTTTTTTTATTATTATTATTTCAAAATGGAAGAAATGGTGAAAATATCCCATGACAGCTACGACCAACTGAGAGCTGAGTGTCTTGAGCGAGTATTCGGATGAGAAGTCTGCGTCTGATACAACTGAAGCTGTGGACTCTCAAAGCTGCTGCCAGTGCTTCTTGTTACTTTCCCTTAGGAATGGAGAGCAACGAAACAGACAAGAATCACATAGTTTTGGGACCGAGACTTCCAGGAATCCTAGGGAGAACACGTTGTTTTGCAAGTTATGCTCCAGTGTTTCCTAAAGAGTGGTAGGAATTTGAGTTCCACGAAAAATGCTCATTTTTGGTTTTTCCATTCTGCTTGAAAGATCAAAAATTACAATAGGCTAATGTTTCAAATTCCCAGGTAGCTCTAACTTATTTTTTTAATCGAAACATTGGCATTTTCTCTAATCTTCAGCTTGCTTTAATTATCTTGGAAATATCTCATTCTATATCTACCATAGTTGTATTTTAAAACCCTGTAGGAAATGCAGAAGAGATGTGACAAGCAGTATGATTTGTTCCAGCAACTCATCCATTAAGTGATATTAAGTGGATAAGTGATTTATCCATTAATGGATAAAACTTGATTTTTAGGCCAAATATAAGTATGTTAATTTCAGAGTCTCTTTTTGTAACGTGCCAGTTTGAGCATGATGTATATTTCGGAGCTCAAAATATTTCATGCCATTGCTTTTGATGAGGTTAATGTTTAGATTTTAATTGCTAATAGTATCCAGAATGAGCATGAAGATGCAATACCAATACAACTATTTACAGAAGACTTTGGAAAGGTTACAGCTGATAGCCAAAAATACGGTCACTTGATAAGATTATTCAAACAATGTTTTGATTCCATCATATTTCAATCTGAAATACACTGTAGGTGAGAAAATCATAGCTAAAAGCTGCCTCTTTGTGATTACTTTGCCATTATTTAGTCTGTTTTTTTTAGTCTTTTTTCCCCTGCTCTGTTTCATTTTGGGAGTGTTAATTAAAATGCTTTCCATCACAGTTTGGTGCAAGATTGGAATTTCTACTTTTTTCATAAAGTTTGTAAGGATGAGTCAAAAATACAAAATGGTAAACTTTTGAGTCCTTGTTCTTTTCATGAAACTTTCTCAAATTTAAGGAAAGAGGAGGGAATAATGTAATTACTCTGTATGGTGTTTAATATTTAAACATTTACATGTTTGGTCTTTGAACCAACTGCAGAAATCTTGAATCTAGATCACATGTACACTTCTAAGGCCGTCCTTACAGATAGTCCAATTAGCATTTTGTTTATTACTGTTTATTAGTTATTGATAATGAATACTCTCAAATTTATTAGGCTTTAAGAGGTAGCATAATTGCACTAACTAAAAGTTCTCCATAAAACGTATTGCCAAGCCATGATCAGGATAGACTGGAATTTGATATTTACCTTTGGTTTAGGCTGATTTAAATTTTCCAGAATTATTAAAATGTCACACCCTTTGGAGGAACATGAGTGTGTTAATGAAATGGGCAGATAGTCCCGCTTGCTTTTCTGATTTAGTGCCAGCAGTGACTAATTCTGGGTGTTTAATAGTCTCAAAAGCATCTCAAATCCATATGATTTGGCTGTAATTCAGTTACTGAAGTGCAGAAGTGTTTGCAGAATAATTTCTTTCCCTCCTCCCCCACCCCATGCAAGTCTATGATGTATGTTCTTGTTAAACATTTATACTTTCTAGAAAACCCAGCATCCAATTAAAAAAAAAAAAAGTCGCTGATGATCAATTTAAAGGCCAGTTGCGTTTCCTCCCTACTGACACACATTGAAACTGTAACAGCAGAAATTATTGATCAATGTAAGCACAATTATGTTCTCCTAGTCTGTGTCTGGAGGTACTGACGATTGTTCTTTTGGTTTTTACAGATATTGCAGTTGCTGCACCATATGGTGGAGAGGACAAGAGAGGACTTGTCTACATTTACAATGGAAGAGCAAATGGTTTGAATGCAGTCCCGTCTCAAATTCTTGAAGGCCAGTGGGCCGCTCGCACTATGCCACCCAGCTTTGGGTACTCGCTGAAGGGAGCCACAGATGTGGACAAAAATGGATATCCAGGTCCTTTGCTCTAAGTGTCACTTTAGAATAACTTAATGGTAGCCCCACCTGTGACTAACAGCATATTTTAAAAGATAAATTATAATGTGTAATACTTCTCTTTTCTTCCTAGACTTGATTGTTGGAGCCTTTGGTGTCGATACAGCTGTTTTGTATAGGTAAGGATCCCTCTGTGCTTTTACCTAAGCGCGAGCAGAATGAAAGCTCGGTGGCATTCTTCAGTTACAAAAGAAAGCAGGATCAGGGAAGTCTGAAATTCTGCCACTTCACCTTCCAAACTGTTGGAGGTAAAAGAAGGTTATACTGCTGTTTTCCCTGAGTAAATCTACAGTCTGCAATCTATTATTTATCTTTCTCAATAATCTGTAGTTAAAATGTAAATAAACTGTCTTCAAGGCTTTCTGAGTGACAGTTTTCTGGATTCTGACACATAAAGGGTGCTGCTAGCTATTGCACTGCAATCCTGACATTCTCATCCAGACTTGTTCGTTTTGGGAAAATACCATATTTGTCTGTGCTGGAAATAGATAGGATGTCCTCTTAACATAGCAGTCTGTGTTCTGACTCTAAGGTAATGAAAAAGCACAGAAAAGCTTCCTGCTTTTCCATGATCTACTAAATGATCATTTGTTGTTCTTGCAGTTTCACTAAACATTGTCTAAGCGTGTATGTGTATATGTCACAGTTTGATGGGGAGGGTGTTGTCTGACATGGTGTTGAATGCTGTTCAAGAGGATGTCTTCTTTGCAGGGCTAGACCAGTTATTAGAGTAAATGCTGCCCTAGAAGTTAATCCAACCATCCTAAATCCAGAAAACAAAGCCTGTTCGCTGTCAGATGTGAAAGTTTCTTGGTAAGCTGGGTATCTTTGTTTTCCTTTGAGGGGAGGGAACTTTCTGATTTTTATTTTCATACGCTTTTGTTTTTGAAAGGAGTCAGCTAGTCAGCTAATTGAAAAAAGGCAATCAAACACAGATTATTTTTTTCTGAAAGAACAGACAGTACAAAATAAGAACTCTTTGACAGCAGTGGGAGGACCAGCATTGTCTTCAACAGATGCTGGACTGACTCCTAAATTACATCCTATCTGCAGAGATTGCCAGTTGTCAGTGTTGAGTAGAGTAAGATCTTCCCAAGATGGTGACAGATCACACCCCTTTGCAACAGTTTTACCCATTAACTAACTTACTTAGGTAAAAAATAGAGCGGCCTTATGGACAGTACTTGGGGAATGATCTGCTCTGCAAACTGGTTTTGGTTCTTGTTCCTGGGCTATTATCCAAACGCGCTTTTCCTTTCTAGTGCTAACTTCCTTTTCAACTCAGTACGCCAGTTCCTTCTGCCTTTAAAAATAAATGAGCCACATTTGATTTCAGGAATACACACTCTGCTTCACAGGTGACTATTCCTACATGAGTCAAGACTCCAAAGCTTTGCATTGCTGTCTACTTATAGGTTATAGTTTCTCTCCCACCAGTAGAAGATAGCTTTTGGGACTGAGCTAGAGTCTTAAAAGAGAATGCCTTTAAACTGAGAAAAACAGTAAAGCATTTTAGAAGAAAATGAGAGAAAAAGTGTGTGAAATTAATCTTTCCTTTTCCTCCAAAACAGCTTCAAAGTAAAGTTCTGCTTAAAAGCGGATGGCAAAGGAAAGCTCCCTAATTCCCTCAGTAAGTTCTGCTGGTTTAAAAACTTTAAAGTCTTTTTCATATTGTTTGCAGACATGAGCACTGGTCATCGTTCTTTTTTGTTATTGAAACAGTTGTCTACCCTTTACAGCACAATCCTACCAGTTCAGTAACCATATATATCTCTATGACTGTCTTACACAGTTCTTTTGCTGAAACGGTGTTGAAGTCAGTGGGATTTGAGCATACTTGGGACTTTAGGCTTACATTTAACCTCTTGGTGGAACCAGTCTTGGAAAGTCCTTTGCATTTTACAGAATTGAGATCAACTCTCATTGAGGGGAGTTTTAGACAAGAATATTCAAGTATGTGCATTTTGAGGCCTAAAAAGTATAGGCAAGCCGCAAGGGACTTGTCACATTTCTGTTGAGATCATGACCTTCTGATGGATATCACTGATTTTTGCATCAGATTCTCTGGATTGGAATCAGGAAAAGATTGTTTCAAGCAGGTTTTTAAGTTGCCTTTAAGATTTTGTAGTGTGGCAGACAGCCTGCTACAATCAGATTTTGTCTACTGGTTATAAAACTTTTCCTTGTTTTCTGTATGGCACGTACAGAGGTGGCATGATCTGGGAAGATTCATATAAATAGCTGTTACATATTTTAAATTTCATTATTTATATCGAATATGTGAAGTAATTAGATTAGCAAGACAGTTAAATAATTATGTGCAAGATTGCTTTAACATTTTTGGGAGAGGAAATTAACCTTTGGTGTTGCAGTTCTGTAGCAATTATAAATGTATCAGTGCTCTTGTATGTTTCCAGTTTTTAAGGAAAAAGCAGAGTCTAATTTAGGACAACAGCAGTGCTTGTTAGTTGCTGTATTGAGAACTAATAATAGATTTTATGTTGAAAGAACTGGAAGTTTTAAAAGTTCCAAGTATTAGGTTTTCATTGTAGCCAAGATCAGCTTTTAGCTCTGTTTCTGATGGGAATCTGCACTGGGTTTATTTGAATGTAATACCCCTAACCTAAATGCTTTGGATTGGACAGATTTCCAAGTGGAGCTGCTGTTGGATAAACTTAAGCAGAAAGGAGCTATAAGGAGAGCTCTCTTTCTCCACAGCAAACAGCCTAGCCACTCGAAGAACATGACGATTACAAAGGGGGGCAAAATGAATTGTGAAGAACTTGATGCCTTTTTGAGGGTAAGTAGCCATTTATGGTTTAGGCAAATAATTTTTGGTGTGTTGTCTGTTACTAGTTTCTTGTGTTAAGTGTTTAAAAAAAATGTAAAAAAGAAATGCTAGAGAAACTTCATACCCAATGGATAGACCTAAAATTACTAAAACCGTATGTTTGTCCTGGGTTATCACTTCTGCCGGACGATGAACAACGGATATTATTGTCACTAAATGGACTGAAAATTCAATTCTGAACTTTGTTAATGACTTCTTGGACAAGTCGTCTAGGCACAAAATTAGTTAAAATTTTGAAGGAACATGAAAGTCACTAAGCAGAAGTTGTGCTTCTACTTTGGAGGTAAAAGAACACAGAAAAATAGGGATCTGCATCTAAAAAGCAAAGATCAGCAAATAACAGAGGAGACAGAGAAAGCTAAAATATTAAGTTTGCTTTTTCTGTCTTTTTGTTTTAGTCCCCACAAATGTGGACAGATGCTAACATAATTAATAAGTGTAACCCAGTAGAAGAAACACTGCCTGAAATAAGGAAGGACATGTGAAAGTGTAGCTATGTAAGTTAGATGTAGCTCAGATTTGTCTCTGAGTACTTCTAAATCAAACGTAAACAATACTTACTCCCCTCTCCAAAAAAAACCCCAATAAAAATACTAGTAATCATTAAGGACTTATGGAGGGTAGGTAATACCTTTCTTTGACTGGCCTTGTAAGCGGGATATATATGGAAATAGGCATCCCAGATTTCAGTGCTGGTAAAGCTTTAACACTTTCCCACCTGACGTTCTCATAAAGTAATGCAAATGGACCTATATGAAATTATGTTAAACTGGATGCAAAACCAGTTGAAAACTCTAAGGAAAAGACTTATCAGTAGGTTTCTGCCCATAGAATATAGCTTCTGAAGTAAGATGCTGCAATGAGCTGTTCTAGGTTCAGTAAATCTTATTATTCTCAGTAGAATAATGAACCAGAGTTTACACTAATAAAATCTGTGGTTAACATAAAGCTAAGAGATGGTTTGTAAGTACTCTGAAAGGCAGGATCAACATTTGATGACCAGAGTGATTTGAAATGAACAATATGAAAGTCAGCTAATCCAAGTGCAAAGTAATAATTTTAGGAAGAAAAAATCACAAGTCCAAAGGAGTATCTGTGAGGAGTCTTAGAAGCGCACTGATTTTTTTCTGACAGGAAAGAAAGGAACTGTGTAGCCCTTTAGGCTCCTTACTCTTGTAGTTCTATGACTTAATACTTGTGTATGCTCCAGTTTTCCATTTGTAAAACAGGCGTGTTACTGCTAAGATTGTCCATCTTCAAAGTTTACACTGCAGGTTTTCTGACAAGAGATTTCCTAGATTGAAAAGAGCTCTGAAGTTTTAATGTTGTTTTGGCTTCCTCATTCCTACTACAACATGAACAATAAATAAAAATACTGCTCAGTATTGCTCTCGGGATGACTGTTTGTTGCCTGTAGAGACTTTTGAAGAATATTTTCTTGTGTTACTGTTTTCTTCACGTTTTAATTGTAATTCAAATGTTTGTTTTCCTCAGGATGAATCTGAATTTAGAGACAAACTAACTCCCATTACTATTTTTATGGAATATCGTCTGGATTACAGAACAGCTGCAGATGCAACAGGATTGCACCCTATCCTCAACCAGTTCACTCCTGCTAACATGAGCAGACAGGTATACTTCTTACACAATCTGTGATGAGAGAACCCAGAGCATATTTTCAGCTATTTCATCTTAGCACTTCTGAAAAATTAAGATACCAAAATATACATCTAGGCTTTAGTCTTTGAGTTATGGAAATAATGACGGTTATTCAATGCTTGTCTTCTCTTTTTTACCTTCTCTCTGTGTCAAATTTCTTTTTTGACCCATTATTCCTTAGTGCTGGACTTCCTTTTCACGCATACTAATTAAGAGTTTTCTGGAGAAAAGCAGTTAGAGTAGTATTGAAGGTGTTAATCTTGAAGGATTGGAGTGTTTCACCCATTGCTCCTACTATGCTTCTATCTGTATTTTATGTTTATCCTTATAGTTCTCTTAAGGTAATAAACATAACTTTTCTATTTCTGCCCTTAATGCAAATTTTTACACTTTTTTGTAAAGAGGATGTTGGAGATGCAACTCAAGATGAACAGATTATTCAAAGTATGGAAAGAGGATTAAGATCTTTGGGCATCAGTCCTAGAATTGCAGTGTGGCAGGATTAGGCACAGTGCCCCCCATATATAAAAACTCATTTGTTCTGTTCTGAGACTAATGAGATGAAGATACCTCATAGCCAGCGCTTTAGTAAATTTTTTTATTTTGTGGTGAAACAGTATTATTGGAAATGTATGTTACAGCAGATGCAGGAATTACTAAAACAATATGCATTTGATTTTTGCATAGGCACATATTCTGCTGGATTGTGGTGATGATAATGTCTGCAAACCAAAGCTGGAGGTTTCAGTAGAAAGGTAAAGACATGAGAAAAATACATCAGGGAAAAGTAACTTCCCTACTTGAATTCTAAACTTCAAGAGCTTGTAGTACTTCTGGTAAAAGGATGTATTGAAATAAGTAGGGGTCCCCAGTGTATACAATCTAAACTCATGCTTATTTTTCTTAAGGAAAACCCATTTTCTGCTCTGTAACCTAATGTCTTTGGCATGTAATACATGGAAAGCACATGCCACCTCCCCCCACCCCAGCCTCTGCTATAAGTAGACAGTACTTATTTGTATATTTGCTAAGCTGGATCTGCATTGCAAGCATAAACCAGCGTTAGCTGCAATTGTACTACTGTTCCGTTATTTAATACTGGATAGACACATGAAGATGTGAACAGGCATGATTTTATCCAACAAGGGGTGGGCAAAGGCTCTGTTGTCACGTGTACGAAAAAATTTGTTGGTATTGGTAATATCTTTTATTAAACCTGGAGAAAAGAAACAAGTTTTAACTCATCGTTCTTACCTGAGTCTGGGCTTTTGTGCTTTGTGTGCCCAAAAAGCCATTCTTAGTGTATTATCTCTACTCATAAACGTCATCTGGTTTTTATGCCCTTAGCGCAGAGCTATACCATATGTACGTGTATGTAGGTAGTACAGTTCACAAGCGCACTCATTCCTGCAAATGCTTCAGAAACTTTTTACATCAGGTACGGTACATAGGTACGGCTACAACGGTTTTGTTGTTGGTGGTGAAATGAAAACACGTTGTTTGGAAAGGTATTATTTTTGTATCCGGAACAAATGTATTGCGGAGGTCTTGGCTGTATTCTGTAGTTGAGCCTTCCATCAAGTTTTGCTGTGAATGTATGCTTGTACCTCTGCTAAGTCGGCATGTAGTTCAAAATGTATGCAGTGATTTAGCTGTTCATATTCATTAGTCCTTTGTTAAAAAAGATCTCAGTGGTTTTGTGGTTTATTGTAAATTTTATAAAAAAGTTTCTTACAAACCAGCATGTAATATTTTCTCCATTTTTGTGATTGTGGGCACTTTTCTGTTTTAAACATAGTGTAGAGCTCTCCTGATATTCCTGAAGCACAGGTACTGCCTCTAGATCTCTCTAATGTCTTTGTGCTATTTCAGAATGTCTCTTGTTTCTCTAAGTTCAATCAGTTCAGTACAGTTTAAAACCTGAATGCAGAGCTCATTTTTACACTTGTGTTTTGTAGTGATCAGAAGCAGATCTATATTGGTGATGACAATCCCTTGACACTAATTGTCAGTGCTCAGAATCAGGGGGAAGGAGCCTATGAAGCAGAACTCTTTGTCATCGTTCCGCCCCAAGCAGATTTCATTGGTGTCGTTCGTAACAACGAGGTAAAATTCCAACTATCTTTCTTCTTTGGGTAGTTGTATTTCAGGCTACTGAAGGAAGGCTTCTACGGAAGTCTGCGGGAGAGGGTCTGTCAGTGGTGTTTTTTACGTTTCAATCTTAAAGCACCACAAAAATGACAAGGTTCTTCCAAGCCCCAAGGCTATATAACACCTGGCTGGGTGGTTCCAGTTTAAGAGCCTACCACTAGCAACAAAGGAGAATCATCTGTGTGATGGAGCTTGACACACAGAGTTTATCTGCTAGAGGTCTTCATTTGAACGGTGCCCTTGTTAATTTATTTAAATTTAGACTTAGCATGTCATGTGCTAGGTGAAGAGCTGGGCGCCTGTGAAGCAAAAAGTGATGTTGGGTACTACTATTCTCTTCCACCTAAGTATGTAGGAAGTCTCGGGTGTCAGTTATCCTGACTACACAGAATATAAAAATTTTATTTCCTGACTTTCCCCTGTTGTATTATAAAATATCCGTATGACTTTTGTTTCTTTGAAGACACATGAGTATAGTCCAAATTTTGTTTTAGCCCATTATAGCTATTTATAAGTAATATACTTTCAGATTTTCTTCATCCTTGTTTTCATTCAGTGTAATCTGTGATCAATCAATATATCTGAAAGTTGCACAATGTTAAGGGGAAAACTGTTTTCCCCCTATAGCAAAGGATTCCAACTTTGATACTACATCCTTCATAAATGTTGGACCATGGCTTGGTTTGGTTCTCCACTTTGCCTTTGCTACCTTAGAGCTTTGTGATGTGGCTTTATCCAAAATCTGATAGCTCCTCTAAGACCTTTTTTTAGAGTAAGCTAGTAAGTATTCATGTCATTTTGCCTTGCAATCTTTATTTTCCTATGGAGAGTTTTAACCCTTGCCTGATGGCCAAAGCTTCGTCACATAGGTTTTAAACAATCACATGGAGAAATGCTGTAGGTCACAAAAATAATTAGTATAATCATGGAAAGAGCATCTATCTCATATCAGAAATATTTGTCTCCATGGAGACTTTCATATTCTGATTTTATTTAATTTTAGTGCTTGATTGTGTTAGGTTTGATAAATTATATTAAAATTAATAGCGCAGCATATCTAGAGTTTTTCTCCAGACTTCCCTATGAGTGTCCAGATGTAAAGAATGACATTCCTTAATATTTCTTTCTGGTTTATTGCAGGCTTTAGCCAGACTGTCATGTGCATTTAAAACAGAGAATCAAACTCGCATGGTGGTTTGTGACCTGGGAAATCCCATGAAAGCAGGAACTAAGGTAAGGTTTGGTCCAACAGGTGTCTGGTAACTCAAACAGGAGTGCAGTTGGCATTTTTCTTAATCACAGTAGTCTTTGGGCAGGATGTTTACTCACAGGAATTTAAGATTAGATCTAGCTGACATTTAGCTGCCCACATGTTTGGTTACTTCAGTGGTAATTGGTTTCAACTTTTCAGCTAAATTAAGGGCTGAAAGGAGTGTTCACAAGTTTTATGATGCAACTCAAAGGGAGTAGTTCATTAAACAGTGGAATTAAGGAAGTCTGTGAGTTTGTCTTAGATTTATCCGGTATGTAATTTTTAGTATAAAATAAAGAGTTAGCTCATAACATGCCTCTCTCTTAGTGGAGACCTAAGACCTTCTCTCTTCTGCCTAGTTTTGTGAAGTTTGAGGGGAAGTTTTGTCTAGTTGAGACCTCTGCACTTCCACCAAATGTAGCTGAAATTGGGAGAATGAAAAAGCTATTAGTGGGGCTTGGCAGATATTGAGATAGTATGACATAGTAAGTCTTATTTTCTGAGGAAATAAATTGAAAATCAGTCACAATTATAAACACTTTGGTGCTTTTCTTGGGAACTGAATTTAGGACAATTAAGGTGTGCTCTGTTTTTGCAACACATAGGGATGTTCAGTTATGTGTAAAAATGGCTGAAGCAAGGGGGTGAGCGTGATGTAAATCTTGCATTCCTATTTTGTGGCAGTGATGCATTGGCTGAAATCTACAGAGAGATTTCTAGTCTTGGTGAACCGGACAAGTTTTATTTGCCAGTTCTCTGTGTGTGTTCTCTTTATGACCGTGTGCGTCAAGCAATTTGGTTGTAGTATAATAGTATTAGGAAGCTTTTATCATGTATTTTATTGTGCTTCCACTGAACCACAGTGATTTNTTTTTTTTTTTTTTTTTTTTGCTAAAGCTATTAGCTGGCCTGCGTTTCAGTGTGCACCAGCAGTCTGAAATGGATACCTCCGTGAAGTTTGACTTGCAAATCCGAAGGTACGGAAATGTATGAGCATGCATCTCACCTGGTAGATAACGTGCTAAGTAAATAGACTGTTAGTTTCACTCTGAACTAATTAGTTGAGTTAGTTTCACTCTAGACTAATTCTCTGGTCTTTCCCCCATAATTGTTTTAGGAATAAACACAACTTTTAATGAGTTATGTTTTCCAAAATAGAGGGAAAAAATGTAAGAAAACACAGTTTTATGTTTGACTGCAGTTACAGCTTTTATACAGGCCATGGCACAAGTGAAATAATAATAGTGAGGAACAAAACCATTTAAAGTTTCAAGAAAAACTTTGTATTTTTGTACCTGCATACTGTTATGATCTGCTGACACTAGTGTGGTGCCACAGAATGACTTGTGTCTTTGGGTTTATAGCCCTGTTTTAAAACTGATGTTTGAACTCTGAATTCCTTCTGATGTAAAGCCAGAATTTCAAATTTTATGTATTTTGCGGTTGAGGTATCTTTCAGAAAAGGCAATGTATGTGGTGGTCTGAACAGAAGCAATATGCAGTGAACCATGTTAAGTGTTGTGCAGTAGCCAGCACAAGAGAGGCTAAAAATTAAATGGAACAAAACAGTAGTATTCCTGTTAATTATAAGATAAGCACAGCACTTTCGTATAAATGTGATCAATAAATATGAATTTATACCCACTGGAGATGATATTTAAGATTTGGAGATAGGAATATCTTTACCCAATACAGTTTTATGTTGCTTAATGGACAGTACAACACAGCTGCATTTTTTTCCCCATGGTGGACCAAAAGCTGCTTTTTTTTCCATTTTAGGGCTTCATTTTTTTTAATGTAGTGAATAAATGATTCTCATCCACATATGCATTTTTCACCTGCAAGAGTTAAATAAGTTAAACCTGCCATTCTGTTTTCATGATACAGTGGTTTGCCATACTGATCAAAGGCCTTGGCAGCATTAATATCTCTTTGATCTCGCACTTCTGGCTGTTCAATTTTTTCCCTCTTCTCCACCAGCTATTAAGCTGTGCCAGTGGCATGTGACTCCAGTTCTTCGTTGCAGAAAGTGATCTTCTCTGGGGTGTCTGTTGTCTCCCCTTTAAGCTAGCAGCGGTCACTTTCACTGGGAGTGAGGTTACAGTCAGTGAGGTTGCTCAAGTCATGCTTCTCTTCTGGTAAAGGAAGTTCCTGTAACATTTTACAGCTTTTATGGAAGAAAGTTCCTTCTGTGACTTCTGAATGCAAGAACAACAATGCAGCTGAACGTGGTAATCACAGTTTATAGTGACAGGCATTATCGAAGTATTATCTTGAAGAGGTTTTAAAGATCACAGTAGTTGTCCTAAACTCACAAAGCTAGATTGCCAAAGCTGGCACAATTCTTAGCAGAACAACTCTAGTCTCTGAAAGGATGAGTTATTTACGGGTCAGGAAGAAAACACTGTTGCCTGTATCTTTTGATTACAGCAGCAGTGAAGAATAATTAGAGGATTTAAGATCTTTCTAAAGGAAATTGGTTAGGTAGACAGAATAATCAGATCTGTCGAAGGAGATCAGGATTCTGTTCCGAGCTCCGCTTTGAGGGGTCTAGGAGTGCTCTTTGTATTTCTTTTTCTCTCTTTACAAAGAAAGTCCAAAGAAATTTTATGTATGAATGACTCCACACACCTTAATATTTGTCATCTCTTGGTGTATCTGAAGTGTAGGAATCGGATATTAACTGTATTCATTGACTGGTTTAAACACCGTGAAGAGAGGTAGGCAAAGGTAGCTCTAGCATACTTTTCCACCTTGGGACTAGTTTGAGGCCGGCAAGTCCCTGAGCAAAACAGATGTCTTAAAGTGGAACTTAAGGCTCTGCTTAGCTATACAGTTCATGTTATCCCACAGTGCTGGCATTTGAATTTTCTTAGATGCACTTACGTGCACGTACACTTCTTTCTAAGGAACAGAGTCAGCATTAGCGCTGTGTCCTTTATCGACTTCTCCCTGCTGAGGGACCTCCAAACTATGCTAAGGGTGGGACTGGCGTGCATTTCGGTGAGAACTTGCTGGAATGTGCTCCTTAGTTTTCAGCAAATCTGCCTTCCTGCAGTGGCTCAGAAGTCACGTTATGACATTATATGCAATTATTTTCAGTGTGGTTTGTTGGTTTTGGTTTTTTTTAATACTTATTTCATTTAAGAAATGAACTTTTATTTTCTCTGCAGTTCCAACCTGTATGACAATCTAAGTCCAGTAGCATTCTATCAGGCTGACCTTGCCATTTTAGCAGCTGTTGAAATTAGAGGGTAAGCATTGATGCTATTTTAATAAATGTCTTTCTCGAATGAGCTTTGCATGTTTGCTTCTTTAGAATTCAATGAACTTTCTTTCACATCTGTGTAGGTTTTCAGGAAGCCTTAGGGAATTTTTAATCATACAGAAAATACGGTTCTCTCTAGCCACCCCTTGGACTTTCTGATTATAACTGAATAATTACAAAATGAATTCCAAAAAGGAATGTTGTGCCTCTATTACTAGAGGTTTTTCAGGGAGAAAAGAAAAAGCAGCCCCTCATTTTTGCAGGTGCACGCATTTCTCCAGGTCACTTTCCTCCTCCACAAACTGACTGAGTTTTCATCTGAAAACCCCCGAAACCTTTTCTAAAACCAAAGTTGAAAATCTTGTTGAAGATAAGTTGGCAATGTCCTCACCTTCTTCAGCCTTAAGCATAGTATTAATATTGTAATGACTCCATTACCTCCGTTACTTCTGCTTTCCAAAAATCTATACTTCAGACCTAAAATCTATACAATCCTCTTGCTTAGCCAGTTAACTCAGATTCCTGAGTCGTCATTTTTTTAAAATTGCCACTACATTCATTATTGTCATCAAATTTTGTTAATATTTGAGAGGTGGGGGGGATGGCACAACTGAAAAGCATTATTGCTGGCTTTACTGTTTTCGGTGCATGCTGAATTATTCTTATGACTGTACTGATAAGTCTCTACCAATACCATCACCAATATTTCTCATTGTCGAAGTATTTCATACTTTGTGGTTTTTTTGGATGACATGTGTTTATTAATGGTTTAATAGGAGTTGTAGGATGAATCCAAAGTTTAGGACAGGAAAAAAATGTTTCTAAATGCAAGGTTCATCTTTTCATGTAGAGAAGAAAACTGAACATTTAATATACAAGCTACTCAACCTCTGTTCTTTCTGGTTTTATACACAGAAGATGAAAAAATGGGAGATTGTATTTTAAGCATGTTGATTTTTTTTGAGATGTTCTAGAGAATTGCATTTGTGGTTTCATACTTTATAATAATGACTTGTTTGCTCCACTGTTTAGTGTGTCATCTCCTGATCACATATTCCTTCCTATTGCAAATTGGCAGCCGAAGGAGAATCCAGAAACAGAAGATGATATTGGGCCTCTAGTTCAGCATATCTATGAGGTACGCAATTACTGCTCAATTCAATTACACTGTTCTGTGATAAATGAAAAGAAAGAAATCTTCTGATGTAACTTTTCTCTGGAGTAGGTGATACTTTTTTTTCTTCATTTTGTTCCTGCATGGGAACAAAGATACGGGTTTTTCTTAATGCTAGGTCAATAATTGGTATCTGAGAGAAGGGTTGGAATGCCTGCAATTAGTGTGACAGCAGTGGCCAAATCGAAGAGGCTTTTTTTTTTTTTACATCATTACACATATTTTATTTGCTAGCCCTTTGAAATGTAGATAAAACATTTGAAGTAACTTGAACTCAGAAAATGACTCATGGCTTTAAATTATTCAGTACCTTCATTTGTATTCCACCTGTTCTGAATCATTATTAGTCTTCTACTTCGAAAAAATTTTTAAGCATTTAAAATTTCCTTAAAAGAATGATCATAGCTTTAATCTAGATTGTTTAATTAAACAAAACTTACTGAGAGAGCTGTGTGAATAAGAATATTTAAAAGTTGTTCTAGAACTTAAGAGACCACTTATGTAAAGAAACTTATGGGTGTATGTATCTGTGTTCAGAGTATCTTGACTGAGATGCGTGCAGTGGCTGTTATTCATGCAATACACTACAAAAAACATACTTTTTTTTTTCAAGGAAAAAAAAATATTTGCTTCTTCAAGGCAAAAAGCCTAATGCCATATCGCTTTTCTTCAAATTAATTTTTGTAAAATTACAGAAGTAATTTTAAATTTTGCCTGGTTGGGGACTGAAGTTCAGCTACCATTTTTAGGTAAAGTTGTTGATGCTGTTGCCATAAGGGGTTAGAGGTAGGGGTAGTGGCAATACCATTTATGTAAAGTAACAACTATATGCACGTTAACAAAGAAGGCAGCATTGTTTTTTTTATATATCTGTTAACTTTATTTTCATAATCAGCTGAGAAACAACGGTCCAAGTGCATTCAGCAAGGTGATGATGACCCTGCAGTGGCCTTACAAATATAAAAACTCCACACTGTTGTATATTGTTCAGTACGAAATTGATGGTCCTATGAACTGCACTTCTGATATGGAAATCAATCCATTGAAAATTAAGGTAAGCAGGACTTTTCCTTTTGCTTGAGTGGAATTAAGTGTGTTTGGTTGTTTTGGAAACACACTCAAAATACCCAAATCCATGAGGATATCTAACACTGTCTGATTTAAGCTTTCATCTGTTGCTGAGGAACAAGACTGCGCTGTTTGATAGTACTTGTCAGTGTATATAGCAGGTGAAATCAAAGGTAAACAATAGATTGTCAACTCAAAGATAAATCTGTCTTGTTTCGTTTTGTTTCGGTTCTTCTTCTTGAAGACTGTACTGTCTGAGTTCTAAGTCCAAAGCAATGGAATCATACTGAATGTGGTAGTGAACAAAACCATTCCAGGTGCTTCTGGGCTGTTTATGTAGATTTTCTGGGTTTTGTTTCTTGGAAGAAAATGGCACTATTTTTTCTATTATTAGCTTATTTAGGTCCTCATCCAAATGCTACAGAGGTCAATAAGGGTGTTTCAGTGGGGCTATCACTGCCAGCAAAACATGCAGTTTGCAGAGCACAGAGCAGAAGAAACTTCTTTTTCCTAAGTTGGACTACACAAAGAATACCATAATAGTACTATTTTTTTCAGAGTTAAAAACTGAAATGTAGAGGAAAAATTTTTAATAAAAGATTGCAAAATTGAATTATTTATTGCAATCTAAGAGTATTATTTTTTTTTCTATACATGAAAAAGGNTAGTACTATTTTTTTCAGAGTTAAAAACTGAAATGTAGAGGAAAAATTTTTAATAAAAGATTGCAAAATTGAATTATTTATTGTAATCTAAGAGTATTATTTTTTCTATACATGAAAAAGTTTTGAGTTGAATAAGAATTAAGATACTCAAGGCTCTGTGTTAGATCTTGGTAGAAATTTGCATCAGTGATCTGGAAAAGGCAGGAGTAATCTCTTAGTTACAGCTGTAGGTAAAGCCACGTTCTGAAGAATAGCGAGGACAGAGAGAGAGAAACCTAATCAGATGTATTTTCTTGACCTTAACTTTGAAGTCTGCAAATATATAAATGCAAGAATTATTTATTATTTGGGTTTCCTTGGTGTATCCTAGATTTCTGCTTCTAAAGATGATGATAAGAATGAAACACTTAGCAGGGAAGATAACCACCATCATCGTATCAGTCGAAGGGATATAACAGCCATTGAAGGAGACGTGCATACTTTGGTAAGCTTTCAGCGCTGATACGTTGATAATGTTTTCATTTTTTAATGGAGAGGTGAAAGCTCCATGAGATGAAGAATCATTTCAGAAAATCCATGTTCGGTATTTAAATGGTTGACAGACAAAAAAGTCATATGCTCTGGAGCTGTTCTGTTTTGTTGTTGTTTCTTTTTTCCAACGTGCATCAGTTTTCCTCAGGGTAGTCAGCCGATGAGGCATATGCCTACAGTTTTGTGTTGCTGTGTTTTAAGTCCTTAAAAACCAAGGCCAAGTTGGGCGCTTCATTCAGTGTCAGTCTTCTGTATCGTGCCATTCTCTGAATTTGAAAATCAATACTTTGTAGGCGGAAGGCTGGTAAAATAGGGTAACTGAGAAGAAGCAGGTGTGTGCTGCAGTCATCATCTTTGCTGCAAATTACAGTTGATTTCACAACACGTGTTTCCTGGCTGATCAGTGGACATTCTGCAGTCAGACATGTGGAGAACCTGTCCTTCCTAAACAAGATTGGAAATAGTCTGTAATATGAAGTAAATATATTACCGTATCACTGTCTTTTTAACTGCACTTAGAGAAATGAAAGTGTCTCTGCTTTGGGCAAAGCAGGACAGGTGGGCAGCTGAGAGAAATGTGTGGGAGTTTAGGGTGGACCAATGGGACTAAGGCAGTACATCCCTGATTCCAGAAATGTTTAGGCTCTGGAGAGGACAAAAAAAAGGCTAAGCAAAGAAAGGGAAAATAGGAATTATTTTCTGATTTTATGCTGAGAAAAGTTACTTTTTTTTTTTGATAAAAGCTGCAAATATTCTTTAATATTTGTAAATGCAGTTCTGAAGTTTGTTGCTTTTTTTGTTGTTTTGTGGTTGGGTTTTTGGTTTTGGGTTTTTTTTTGTTGTTTTTGCCAGACCTTCCCAATGACTTAGCAGGATTTCACCCCAGAGACTAGTATCCAGTATTCATACTAATTTCACTGAGTTGTACTTACACTGGCAGATGTACCTACATGTAGGTACAGTGCTTTTATCTATAGTACAGCTAAAATCAATTATAAAATGAAGCCTTGTTTTGCTCTGCTTTCTTCTTGAAATACTGATGTTTTAGCATCAGTATCATCTGATGGATATTAATGGAAATGTGGTTGAGAAAGGCCAGTGGAACTTCTGTAGTCCTAAGTGTATGGCTTATAGATTAGGTCAGTTGGTCAAGTTTGAAGACTTCCACTGAATGCAACAAAGCATATTTTGTTGGCACCAAGTGCAGGTAATTGCCATGAGTTTTCCTATTAAAAAACACGTGGAGGATGGTAATGGGAACTGATCAGAAACCACCCCTCACCCTCCAACATTTTTTCCTACGTATGTAGATAAAGTACATTCCTCAAAGCTGCTGCCAGCTGTTTCACCTTTGGGATTCAAGTGGCTCACATAATATTTTTCTGAATGCAAACTTATGGAACACTATAAGTAATTATTCAATGTTGGGGTTTATTTTTAATATATTAGAATAGTTTATGGTGCTTTGCCACAAAAATAGGACAATAAAGTATGTTTATGAGTAAAGTAATGCCATTAATGACTTCTCAAATATTTTCATATTTGCAATATCCTTCCTATTTTTATATGCAGGGCTGTGGAACTGCTGATTGTTTAAAGATAGTGTGTCAAGTTGGCCACCTGGAAAGGGGGAAGAGTGCCATATTGTATTTAAAATCACGCCTTTGGACCCAAACTTTCATGAATGTGAGTGACTGAATATTCTGTCCATGCTTCGGTAACATAAAACCTGATTTTTGTATCCACATGCAATACTAATTTTGTTTTTTCTTACACAGAAAGAAAATCAGAATCACTCCTATTCTCTCAAATCATCTGCTTCTTTCAATGTTATAGAGTTCCCTTATAAGAACCTTTCCTTTGAAGATATCCACAATTCTACAGTAGTAAGTTATTTTGTCCAGCTTGAGTTACCATACATAATTACTTCAAAATTAATACAAAAATAATTATTGTTGAGTAGGGTTTTTGTGGCTTGGTATAATTGTAATTTTATCAAACATTTGATTCATATATTAATTTCAATTCTACACATACAATTGAGGGTAAAACAAAAATTTTTGTCCTAAAACTAGAGTTAGCAATATTTGTAGCTTTAAAGAATTAACTGAAAATGAAAAAAAAAGATGAATGGTCCTATGTTCTTGTTAATGCCATTGTTGCTAGAGAAATATTTTAGTTGAAAATTATCTTCTGCTGTAGTAGCACTTAGAGCTTGAATAATGGACCTTTATTTTATTATATGAAGTACTATGTGAATGTGGAACAAAAAGACCATCTGTGCCCTAGAGGGTTTCAAAGAGAAAGGAGTCGGGGTGCGAAGAGAAAGGAAGATATAGGCCATTTATTTGGGCTGCCAAATTAAAAGATTGTGGTAAGCGCTATAGCAGAAAAGATCTTAAGGGGTTGAAAAGGATTGTGATTGATTTATTTTTTTAATATGGTTTCTGATGCCTATCATTAACTGTTTTGTCTCTCCTATGCCTTGTGGAGTTGATTTTTTGTTTCAAGTTCAACTTTTAAGAAAAATATTTTTTTTCCTACCCTGAATTATTTTTCTCTAATTCCCAAATATTTCCAGATTCCTACAGTTCTAGTCAAAATCATCAAGCATTACAGAATACATGTTGCCATGGTGTCACTGGTTGCAAAAAGCCAAACCCAAGCCAAACAAAAAAAACCAAACCCCCAAACTCCTGTTTTTATTTAATTTGAAAACCCTATTAAAGTTGGGTCAGTGAAGCCTTTATGTCACTATTAATCTATAACTGTTTACTTACATTGGAGAGAAAAAGTAATTTGTGACGGATCAAGATTATTTTATACACTATAGAATAAAGACATGCAAGACTTAAAATGGATGAATGAACTTGGCATGTCACTGCTGAGCGAAGTGTGATTTATTGTGTTTTTCTATTAGGTTACTACAAATATTACATGGGGCATTCAACCACAGCCTATGCCTGTGCCAGTGTGGATTATAATTTTGGCTGTCCTAGCAGGATTATTACTCTTGGCTGTTCTAGTGTTAGTTATGTACAGGGTAAGTACTGTATTTTAGTTTTTGTATTGTTTTCTTTCCCCTACTTTTGATGTATTACTTCAGATCGTACCAGCATCTTGCAGAAATACTTTGGTCCCCTAATCATCTGAATCAGTTATGTTTTTGGGGAACTGTAAAAACTTATCAGCTTTGTCAGGAAGAAGTTGAATAAAAGAGGATGTCTGTGATTGTGCTGAATTCCTCAGTTTAGTTTTTCAGCTGATATTTATTGGCCTTGGAGGTCAAAAATAAGGAAAAAGAGAGTACGAGGGAAAAAAACCAAATAACTAATTAGTTAAGACCTGATCAAAAAGCAAAGAGAAAGAGAAAGGACGTGTGTATGTTTTGAAAATCACAATGAAATTTCATTATTGTTCTCTCAATCACAGATGGGCTTTTTCAAACGTGTGAGACCGCCTCAGGAAGAACAAGAAAGAGAACAACTGCAACCACATGAGAATGGGGAAGGAACATCAGAAGCTTAAGCAGAGTTTTATCTGTAAGACATTCTGAAATTTTAAAATGCCTACGTCTTGGTTACAAATATTGGCTTCCCCCTTAAGGAAAAAACACTCATGACTGCAAAGCTGCTGATCTCAGAAGATATTAGCGCATACAAAATAAGAGCAATATATTTAAATCCTCCTTTTTGTATTAATTATGTTCATACATGTGACTAATGCATCTGCACTGATTTGTGTGTGAAGAAATTAAGTAATACGTAGTGCTATGATTTTGTTTATTGGGATGTAGGAGACCTCATCTGTTTTGATTCACGGACCAACTTTACACGAATTGCTACACAGAGTCTGCGTTTGCTCTTGAAGCCAACAGCTTCCATAGATACTTGCTGCATTACACATTCAGTTTCAGTTGATTTTTGTTGGAGTACACTACATTTCATTTCCTAGCTTTGAAAGCTGGTTGCACAAAAAAAAAAAAAGTGAACATAGCTTGTTTTACAAAACTGAAAAATATTCTTTGACCCGTTAACTCTGCTGATGATTTTTCCGCCTGCTCAAAAAATATGGAAGAGATTATTCGGTGGAATCGTTCACATCTGATACCTATTCTGCATGCCTTTTCCCCCTCCTTCTCAGTCATCTGTCGTGTGGTTTCCCTCTAGACTTTCCAAATATTGTTCTCCAGGTCCTGTGTCTCCTGCTGTAGGGATCGAACCTACAGAAATGGAAGTGAGCAGTAGAAAGCTGGGGGTGTTGTACTTTCTGTGGGACCTAGCGAAAAGATTCAGGGCAAGATCCAAAGACTCTGCTGTGTATTTCCGTGGAGCAGGATCCAAGTATTCCACAGAATTCTTGGCAGCATGGATCCATTCAGGTACTGCCAGGGACAAGATGTTGGACTGGCTGCCAACAGACATGCCTGATGAGAAAACCCATAGGCTTTATGCTCACGAGTCAAACCTCCACAGGGTTTGAAGTTAAGGCTGTATATTACTGGAGTTGAATTTCAGTTTCTGGCAGAACAACGAAGGGAGTACTTTGTGACAGGTTACCTGATGCACTGTGAGGAAGCTGTGGTTAATTCCCATATTTTGTGGTTGACTGTGTCCAAGTGCAGGATGGAGTAATATAGGGACTGTTTAAAACTACACAATCTGCCAGCCAAATATATCTAGCGTACATCAGTACTTTAGCCCCGCTCACGCCTGCCTTGCCACCTGCCTCGAGAGAACAGTGAGCTTGTCAAATGAAGCAGAGCATAGCTGGCAATGTGAAAGGGTTTGAAAAGAGAAGGTTGATTGTTTCATTTCATTCATTCATTGTTTCATTCGTCGTACATTTGGTTGCACAAAAGACATTTAATTGCACAAGACATTTCATTATGTTCAGTACATTTCGTTACCAGAAAAGACACTAAATATTTTTTTTCATTGTTGTTTTTTAAACATACCAAAAGTTCAGTGGTCTAAAGCCACAGGTTTATGTCATTCTTAGCTTATTTCATTCAGCATTGGTGTGGTAAAATGAAGCTTCGTAAACTTATGAGAGAACACACGAACACTGTCTATATGCATTTCAGTAGACACATAACTGCAAATTAGGAGGTTGTTTGGCTTGCAACCACGTGTAGCTCTGTTGCCCAAATCTCAGAATGGACACACTTAAACTATTACAAAGGTGCCTTATATGAGATTTGTTTATTCTCTATTCCAAGAAGGGAATAAATTACATCATAAACTCCCTGTATGCAGCCACATACAGAAAAGAAGACTTCTACTGTAATTACACCAGTGAGATTTCTATGTAGACAAGCTCTTAAAAGGACAAAAACTTTGGTTTGGTTTTGTATCTTGGGGGTTTTGTTCAAAGCTGCATCTCCCCCATAAATACTGCAATGCCCAGCAAACCTAGAATTATCTGAAATTAACAGTTTGATTCAACTCTGATTTCTGCATCCTTTCTGAGACTTCAAATCCACAAATGGTTTTTGTTGTTAAGTCCATTCTTACTCACTGAACTGTGATGGCATTTGAGTCATTAAGAGAGACAGCACAAAAAGTCTGTGGGGGCCAGTATGTATATCAGATAGAGGCTTGCATATTTATCCATTTACATGTTTTTGTTTTAGACAATTTGTTTAGATATAATTAGTTTATATGAGAGGGTACAGGGCATAATTCTGCTTTCACTGAACTTTCAAGGTCTTCAGTGTGGCCAACGTTTTATTTTTGTCTTTACTTCTAGTATTGTTACTAGTAATACAGTAAAGAATCAGGAGTTCAGGCTTTGATCCTGGCCTCAAAATCTGACTTTTATAAAACACAATTTTGGTTACTTACATAGGCTTCTTGTTCACACGCTTCGTCAACTGATTATCTGTATGTAAGGAGATTGTTTTTACCCAGTCTTAATCTTAGTAGGTTAAGAGTTTTAAGAGACTGTCAGACAGATTATGGCTCTAATTCTCACATGTGTGCTCTCATTACATGTACACACCGTGTTGACTTGAAATTTATTAGACTACTTGCATGTCTAGGCATTATAAGGAGATTAAAATAAAATAAATAAATTTTAAAAAGCATGATCAGATCTCTTCAGCTCACATGGAAGAGATACCATAGCGTTGTTAACGTCAGTGCTAACTGCATCTTAATTTTACTGTGGCAACTGGAAACTCTCATTTTGCTGATTTTCAGGATAAAAAGGTACATTTTATTGGTAAAACTACTGTAGCTATGGAAAGATTCTTCCATTTATTGTAGTTACATAAAGTAAGACTTATTTAAGTGATTTTTATTTTCTTGCATTCTACTGGAGAATAAAAGCAAATAGTTGCTTCTCCCATGTCCACAAATTTCCAGTTTGGCTAAAAAAAACCCAGTAGTGTATGTCAGTGGAGTGTACAGGTTACTTAGTGAACATAGATATAACACCTCAAATTCAGTTTAAAGTAACATCTGTGTTTCAGGAAGGTTCTGAAGAGGATGTTTTCCTGAATGGGGATGCAGGAAATATTTGATATCACATTCTACATTCAGCAATAAGACTACAGACTGTATATGTACTTGTGTCAGTATAAATTTCATACTGACTTACAGGCATTGATGTATTCTTACAGCAAATATTGTAGAATGACATTAAAACTTTAAGGAAACTTTAAAAAATGTATTGTGGAATGAAATTAATGCCCTAGAGTCAAAATTGATATGCATAAGATGCATACTGCAAGCGTTAAAAAACCAGAAGTACAGTAACAGAAAATTAGTCCTCTTTTGAGAGTTATGTTTCAGAAGCATATTTTTATGAATATAAAATCAACAGCTATATAATTATTTAGACAATGAAAACATTTTAAAAGAGCTATATCTTTTATAATGAAATATGAAATTCTATAAGTACTCCAGTTTGCAATTATTGCACCGTCTCATGATCAATATTAAAAAGTGATTTATATTACAAAATGCATATTATCTATTACTATATTTGACAATATTTAGAAAACGTAAAGCAAGGAACTGGATTTATAGGTTTACATTTCTTTCAAGAAGCTACCAAATTGTGGCGATAGCTTTTTTTTTTTCCCCAAGCATGACTGCAAAGTGAAATATGGGATACATTTATCAGCATAAGTTGAAATCATTGAGGAAATGTTCACAGATATCAGCATCAAGTTGATAATTTTGTTTGTCTAATTTTTCTGTATTAAATTTTGATTTACATGTTGATCTTTGATTCACATGATGATCTTTGATTCACATGATGCTTGTGGAAACTGTAAGAAAGTTCATTATATATGCTCTTTCTTTATAAAACATTTATTCCAAGCAAAGATTTTTAATATTTAGTTGTGTCTAAACTTGTGTCCATGCTTCAATTGTCTTTAAGGTAAACTCTCACGGGTATTTTGAAAATATTTCAGCTATAATCAGCATGTTCCTGGTGATTTGAAGGATTCATGTTGCACTTAGATTTTTGCAACATTCAGGTTTGCTGTTTACCCTGGCATAGGCCCTGCAGTATTTTTTCCTACACCCTCACAAATAGTCACAGAGCAGCATTACCCTGGTGAAAATCTAGGCATTTTTAATCTTTGGTCCAGACTAAGACCTATTCCACAATTTTAATGAAGTCACAGAAAACCTGACATTCATTGCAACTGGTTTTGAATGTGACCCTTTGTGTTCAATGCTGCTGGCTATTAATGAGGAAAAAAAAAAAAAGGATTTTATAGAAGGAAAATGGAAATGGAAAATGGAAATCTAAAAAATAAAAAGGTGGTGGCAGACCACAGATGAGCCTTACAGCAAAGACATGATTATTTTTGTTTGTTTGTTTATTTCTGAGATGGGAAGAACCCATCAGTTCTCTGTTGGCAGTGGCCTCCTATCATGGACAAATCCCACAGTTCGGATCATGACTATATGCTGAGCTCTAACTCTTGTTGACTTGAGTGGGATCTGACCTCTTTGGTACTGAATCTCTAGCTTCTAATTCCCAAGTGCAATATAACACGATCAGATCTAGTTCACTGCCAAGTCATCTGTTTATTTTTGTTTGCCTAGGAAGGGATGTAGCATTTGTTTACTTGCAGTGGTCAATATTTTTAAGGACATCAGCAACACCAGTGTGTCAAATTGAGGTGATAAACGAATGGTATAGAAAGCTTTTGATCACCCACATTGGGTGAAACATGATGTATATTCTAAAGTGTATCCATTACTAACTCTTGAGTTATTGAGAATTGGTACAATATTCTTTAAGTCCACTGTGGAAAATTTGACTAGAGACTACACAATAATGGGTTTGAGTCTGTAGTGCTACTACTGTTTCATGTTGTTATGGTATTTAGTATTTTGGTCTTTTTTTTTCCAGTGTGTAGAATTTTTATATAACACAGGAAATCTAACCTTTCATGCAATGACCTTCTCCAAATATGGTGCATTACGGTTGAATAACTTGACCCTTGGCTTTTGCGAAGTAAGTGAAGATTTAATGTAGCATTTGAATCTTCAAAAACATTTTACAGGTTTAGGTGGCTCTTTCTAGTCCATGAAGGAAACCTGTATTTGCTATGATACAAATATGTTGAAAACGTAACATTTTATTTCTTTGTAATAGATTTTTTTTGCCTTTTTGTTTTTGCTCGTGCATTAAATCAGTAGAGCATTGTTTGCACAAGCAAAAAATTAACATACTAATGAGAGTGCTGCATTTTGGGTTTCTTAGTCATGTAGTAAATACCTGTAACATAAATGGGAATATTTTCAGTAACTATGAACTTATTTCAAAGGTCTTCGGTACATTTAAGGAGAGCAATATACATTTGAAGTCACCTTATTTCTATTAAATTATAAATCTTGCAAAAAAACCCCACCTGTGGGTATTGTGACACAGTAATTTTGTACTGATATCAAATATAGAGCTATTAAGCTATGGTTTTCTTTTCAGCTCATACTTTTCATCCTAATTAAAATTTGTTTGATTTTATTAGGTTATATTTTTCTATATATGTATGCAATTCCAAAATATTATGATTGGATAAACTGAAAAATGTAAGTGTTGAATTGATTCTGATATTTAGGATTTTGGAATAAAATACCTCTTAATTAACGGGAATTCTGGATTTGTTTTTTTTTTTCTTTTTTAATCCTAGGCGTATTTTTTAAAATGCATTTAATTCACCTGAAAATATTTGATAGTGTATGTAATTTGTGGTTATCTACTAAATACAAAAATGTTACGTTTACACAACTTTTACTTTCTTAGCTAAAGTGACACATATTAAGTCAAAAAAATCTGTAATTGCAAGCAAGAAAGGATCTACTCACAAATCATATTCTTTCGCCAAAAAACTGATTTCCTACCAAAATTTTTGTATACAAAAAATAAATATTTCAGATTTCATAGTTGCTACATCACTGTAGAAAATGGTAAAATCTTATCCTTTGGTTATGGAAATTCTCAGAGAGGTGGTGTTTCTTTTTTTGTTGTATTATTAGACTAATTTTATGTTAGTATTACATTCTTTCCGATTAACAATCATACTGCTCTTTGTGAGTGGGGTGACAGTAAATATTTTGTGTCACAATAAAGGCATATGTTTATTTTACATTGCTAGAACACTTACTTAGAAACAAATGTTGATGTTTGTGAATCCTTTAGAAAAACTCCAAACTGCTGAGTTCCCTGCATTGCTAGTAGAGAATTTGTTAAACTAAAGAAAATAATAAAAAAGGACATTGGAATTGCCATCCCTGGAGGTATTTAAAAGATGGGTAGACGTGGTGCTTAGGGACATGGTTTAGTGGTAGTTTTGGCAGTGTTAGGTTGATTGGAATAGATGATCTTAAAGGTCTCTTCCAACCCAGACAATTCTATGACACTGAAAAGATGAAAAACTGGTATTTGTGTTTTAATTAACAGCTTCCAGTGACCTCACAGTAGCTACACCTAATGTGCATAAGAAACATCACAGCACTAGTCAAAATGTGACTCTTACTATTTGTTCAATACACACTGCAGCCAGCACAGGCCTAGTTTTAGTTAAATAAGATACCTTCAGTTAGTTATCAGCACAGTGATCACTGTATCTGTTTAGCAGTTCCAAATTAATGCATTATTGAGAAATTAGTGACAACAGCTGTCTCATTACAGCAACAAGGCAACAGAGTGGTTCTTCAAATTCCCATCTTATGCCGTAACCACCTTAAACAAAATGATGGTCCATGTCTTGAGGTTATTTACATCAACACAACTCCATTGCCTCCATTTGAGTCATGCTGCTTTACATTGTCTAGGTTTCTGACTCTTTGCATACATGTATGATATTTTATTGTATGCTTTTATCATTAGTGAGTTTGTAAATTAATTGCTAATACATTAACACTTCATTACATATTAGTACATTAATGTATTTTTGAATTGCCAGTTCAATTAATTTTAAGAACAGGGTGAAAAATTTTAAAAGATGTATTTGTATGAAGATCTCATCAATGTATCGTCTCATACACATAAAGAATTAGGGTTAGTACTGTAAGCAGCCCATCTTCACACAACATATTTCACAATCAGTTTGTTTTACTGCATCTTTCTGGTAAACTGTCTAAAAGTTTGGTGCTGAATCATTATCTCTCTTGACAGACATACACGACGTGCTAAGACTAAGCTTGCAGGACACAAATGCACAACACAGGCCTTCCACACTACCACAATGTGGTAACGTAAAATGTGTGTAAAATACCACATTACTGGTCTTTACAATTTCCCAGGAAGACTATGTCTGTGTGTTACTGTTTTTCAGAGAGTTTTGCAGAATCTGTCTACATCTACATTTCTGTGTCATTTGTGTACATGCTTTTCCTGACAAAATATCAGATGTCATGTTACATCTCTTCAGTGGTTGATGACGGTTGTAATTTCTTTAAAGTTTGAGAGTGGGTGAGCAACCTTTAAAGACTATAGGAGTTACTGCTGGACATACTTCCTCAAGTAAATACTCAGGTAGTTAGTTGAAAGAAATTACTTATTACCAGCTTTCAGCAAAGAAAACTTTGTTAAGAAAACATAATCCTGATTATGATTTTTTTTTTTCTGAAATGTGTGTTGCTGTGTACTCTAATTCCGTCTCAGTAATTTATCTAAATGCAGTACAGACAATGAATTTCCACATGCCTTATTCCTTTTTAGAGCCATTTTCAATAAAACTTTTATCACACATTTAACAGATTTGTTTCAGAACTTTATAAATTAATAATTGTGCATGCTCACATCATCAATTTTAAATATTGCAGCTGCCAAGTTGGTTCAACTATTCCTCACCAAATAAAATTAATTTATATTTTTCTAAAAGCCCAAGTCTACAAATGTTTGGAAATGAACATGCATGTGATCCACATTTTCTTAATACCACATACTCATGCATCAGCCAAATTCATTAACAAAATGTTGTGGTTCAACCCAGTAGGCAGCTAAACACCACACAGCTGTTCACTCACTCCCCCACAGTGGGATGGGGGAGAGAGAAGAGTAAAAGTGAGAAAACTCGTGGGTTGAGATAAAGACAGTTTAATAGGTAAAGCAAAAGCTGTGCACACAAGCAAAGCAAAACAAGGAATTCATTCACTGCTTCCCACCAGCAGGCAGGTGTTCAGCCATCTCCAGGAAAGCAGGGCTCCATCATGTGTAATGTTTACTTGGGAAGATAAATGCCACAACTCCAAACGTCTCCCCCTTCCTCCTTCTTCCTCCAGCTTTATATACTGAGCCTGATCTCCTATGGTATGGAATATCCCTTTGGTCAGTTGGGTTCAGCTGTCCCGGCTGTGTCTCCTCCCAGCTTCTACTGGCTGGTGGGGTGCTGTGAGAAGCAGAAAAGGCCTGGACCCTGTGTAAGCACTGCTCAGCAGTAACTCAAACATCCCTGTATTGTCAACGCTGCTTCCAGCACAAATCCAAACCACAGCCCCATAGCAGCTACTGTGAAGAAAATTAACTCTATCCCAGCCAAAACCAGCACATTTTCCACCTCTTATTTCATACCATTGATGTCATCCTCAGGTCTCACACTATCCAATACATTCTCATTACCCACCACCACCCTTCCCATCCTTTGATATAATATACACGTACCATTCCCCTAGTCTATGGACCACCTCTGTAAAATGTCCACAAAATGTCCACTGAGTTCACTTAGTCTGTGACTTTGGGCTCCATCTGTTATGGTGGTCACTCAGGACAGGACAGGTGGTGTGTTGCATGGAGTTACTGGGCACCAAAGCCACATCAGGTCAAGTCACTGCTGTGCTTGCACTGCTTCTTGTAAGGCTTGTCCTCCATTGGTTCAGGTAGTTCCAGCTATAGTAATTCCTATAACATGCAACTCAAATCGTGGGTTACAACAATTTAAAGGTATTTCCATTACAATCTCCACCCCTGGTCCCTTTGGGCCAGGTTATAGGGTTTAACATTGCGATGAACTCCTCCCCTTGCTCCTAGCCTGGCTAGCAACAAGGGGTTCCTGCTATAGTAATTCCCATAACATGCAAATCAAATCCCAGGTTACAACAATTTAAAGGTATTTGCATCGCAATCTCCACCCCTGGTCTCTTTAGACCAGACCATAGAGTTTAAGATTGCAATGAACTCTTCCACTTGCCCCTGCTCTGGCATGGACGTACCCACAGACTGCAGTCCCTTAGGGGTGCACCTGCTCCAAGTGGAGCTTTATCTATGCGCCACTGTCTCTTCAAGGGTATACCTGCAGCAGCACAGACTTATCCACAGCCACAGCTGCTCTGAGGTGCACCTGTTCCAGTGTGGTCCTATCCATGGGCCACAATGCCGTCAGAGATGTACCTGCTCCAGCGTGGCCTTACCCACAGCCACAGTCCCTTCCGGAGTGAAACTGCTCCAACATGGCCTTACCGATGGCTACACTCTCTCCAGGGGTGTACCTGCTCTGTTGTGGGCTTATCCATGGCCACACACTTTGAGGTGCTCCAGCATGACCTTATGCACAGCCACTGGTGCCTCAAGGTATACCTGCTGCAACATGAACTTATCCACAGCCACAGATGCTTTGAGGTGTACCTTCTCCAACATGGACTTATCCTTGGGCCACAAAGCCTTGAGAGATACCTGCTGTGGTACTGACATAACCATGGCTACAGATGCTTCGAGGTGTACCTGCTCTGGCGGGGACACATCCATGGCCACAGACATTTCTGGGTGTCCTGTTCCTGCGGGGACTCATCCACAAGTGACAGCCCCTTCAACTCGAGTTCACACTGAAGTTCCAGCCTGTCCATTACAGCAGCACAGAAACAGTGGCGATGCCCTGGCCATCTGCCAGCCCAGGCACATTGCCATTGCTGTGACCAAAATGTTCCCAGGCACAGCGGAGTAAGATGATAAGCAACACAGAGGTAACAGCAAGCAGCAGAAGCAACAAGCAGCCACTAACGAGCACAAGACAAGACTCTAATTTACAGTAAGGCAAGCAAGCCCCATGGCAAGCACAGGAGCCTGCCAATTAATAGCTAAACAGCAATAACAGCTATAAATTAACTCTATCCCAGCCAACCCCAGCACACGAAGGAAGCAAATTGCTCAAAGCATTAGTTAGCTTCCTGTAGACCCCTTTCTTCTACCTGAGAACACACAATGTTACGGGGATTCCAAAATGAATTCAACTTTAACAAAGGCTGTGCAGAAACAGCCTCTTTTTCTTTGCACTGCCCAGATAAATGTTGAAATAGGAAGCTGGGTAAGAGAATGTTAACTAGGCAAGTAGGAACTGAACAAATGTTTTCTAAACAAAAGCCAGAATCTCTCATCCTTGTGAGCTGCTGGAAAAGAGTTCCACATCAAGTAAATGATTGTTTTATTTGTCTGGTTTTTGTACTCTTTTGCTTACTTAAAAGAAAAGTCCCATCAAATGAAGTTTTCATGGCATGGGTTTTTTTGGTGCTGATGAAGAAAAGGGAAACTGACATACTCAAACTATTCTAAAGAAAAGTATTGAAGAGTAGCTGCGGAGGAGGGTGTACATTTCCCCCTGCAGCATTACTCTGCAGGCAGTGATCGGTCATAATGCACAAGTGGGTGAAGTCAGTCCATTCTTCGGTGGTCCCAAAAGGTGCCAAGAAATTATCAGCAACTGCGAGAAAATTAAATTGTATTTTCTATGCCAATCCCAAATCTATTTGAAGTCATTGTTAATGGAAATGAATCAGTTACGTTGTTTTATAGAATGACATTAAATCATAAGGAACAATATATTTGATTTTCTTTAGATTTTATAAGAGACCTGTTGGAAATATGCACTGTAACCTCGCAGTTTCTCCTTTCAGTATGAAAAAAATTCTACTTCTCTATAGTTTGTAACTCTATTCCCCTCCTTTTTTCCCTACATTGAAGAAATTTTCTGAGATCTGAAAACTACAGAATTTGGCCTAATATGTCATTATGCCTAAACCAAAGATTTTTACTTGGCTTATCTTTATTTTATTAAAAGGCAAATAAAGTGATTTTCAAACAAATTTATATTCACTACTCAAACATACATTGAAAATGTAGTATCACTGAAATTCTGAAATTCCTTACGGTGGAATGAGATGTTTGCCTAACTGAAATTATGGCATGGGCCCGCTCATCAACACTAGTGTGAAATTCACTGTGAGGTGGTCCCAGTATGTGTTTGGCTCTCAACCATGCAGATGGCCGCATGCTGTGGGCAAGTTTGATTTTTCCAGATGTGCTGCCTTTGATCAGGTGTAGCAGTCTTACCAGCTGTGAACAACCTTAATAATTTTTCCATGATCCCACCCTAGGTTGTGTCTATACATGCATTCCAACTTTACCTATGCTAATCATAGAATCATAGGATGGCTAGAGTTGGAAGGGACCTGAAAGATCTTCCAGTTCCAACTCCTGTGCCATGGGCAGGGACACCTCCCACTAGACCACGTTGCTCAAAGCCCCATCCAGCCTGGCCTTGAACATCTCCAGGGATGGGGCATCTACAACTTCCCTGGGCAACCTGTTCCAGTGCATCACCATCATCACAGTAAAGAATTTCTTCCTAATATCCATTCTAAACTTGCCCTCTTCCAGTTTGAAGCCATTACCCCTTGTCCTATCACTACCTGCCCTTGCAAAAAGTCCCTCTCCAGCTTTCTTGTAAGCGCCCTTCAGATATTTGAGGGCTGGTATAAGGTCTCCCTGGAGCATTCTCTTCTCCAGGCTGAACAACCCCAACTGTCTCAGCCTGTCTTCATAGGAGAGGTGATCATCTTTGTGGCCCTCCTCTGAAGCCGCTCCAACAGGTCCACATTCTTCTTATGTTGAGGGCTCCAGAACTGGACACAATATTCCAGGTGGGGGTCTCATGAGAGCAGAGCAGAGGGGCAGAATCACCTCCCTCGACCTGCTGGCCATGCTTCTTTTGATGCAGCCCAGGATGCAGTTGGCCTTCTGGGCTGTAAGCGCACGTTGCCAGCTCATGTTGAGTTTCTCATCAACCAACACCCTCAAGTCCTTCTCCTCAGGGCTGCTCTCAATCCATTCTCTGCCCAGTCTGTATTTGTGCATGGGATTGCCCTGACCCACATGCAACACCTTGCACTCGGCCCTGTTGAACTTCATGAGGTTTGCACAGGCCCACCTCTCCAGCCTGTCCAGGTCCCTCTGGATGGCAACCTTCATTCATTCATGTGTATCCTTGATTCTAAAAAATGTGTAATGTTTGATATCAGGACCATTAATGTAAATAAACATGTGAATAAGGCAAAGACATGCCTGTGCGTAGAATCAAAGCTTTAGGAGATACTACTAATATAGTTATGATGATTGCCACAATGACTGCCATTTACCAGCACATGAATAATGTGATTTTCAAGTTGACACAAGGCAATCTTTAGTGTCTGCTCTGTAACATGACACGCTCCAAATGTGCTTTAATACACTCAGCAACGAGGGTTACACTTGATTTAAGTGCTGCCAGTTCGGAGGGCGCCACTTAATTTCCTCGGTAACTCAGTCCGCGTCCGCGGCACCGGCAGGCCCCCGCGCCCTCCCCTCGCCGGCCCGGCTCTCCCTCACCTCTGCCAGGCGGCCGCCGCGGGGCGCGCGGCACACCTCAAGACGTTAACGGCGACGCTCCTCAGGAAAGCCGTTAGCCCGCACCTCCCCGCCCTCCACAGGGCCCCGAGGCCGGACCGCAGCCGGCGGAGAGGCGGCGGGCACCCCCGGCCGGGGCGCTCACTCACCGCTACGGGTGAAGAAACCACCTCACACCCTCCACCGCCTCCCCCTGCCCGGCCCGCGCCTCAGCCCGGCCGCGGCCCCGCCCCGGCCCCGCCCCGCCCCG